>CM042139.1:116247093-116282093 GCA_023376005.1 Doryteuthis pealeii
TAAAAGATGGATAGAAATAAGCAAAAAGCTTTAAAATCAAATATATTTTATTGACAAATAACATAGATTCTGATGACTAGAATTATTAGCAATGATACATTGCAGGGGAACATTTAAAAAAAAGAAATCAAACATTATAACATTATTTGAATTCCAAGAAAATTTTTTTCGATGATAAAATGAGTTAATTTTATCATTTTCCCTCATTTTTCCTTATTTTTCTTTTAAATGAAAAAGTAATAAATATTTTTTTAAGCTGAAGGCAAAAATTGCCGTGGACGTGGCTCTATTTTCGTGGCATTGAATACGGGCACCGCGGCATTTTACCGTAGTGCTGCAGTCTAAGCCCCCCCATATATATATATATATATATATATATATATATATATATATATATTAGTTATATTTTTATATATATGAGAAGATTCATTGTCTTTATATTGTTAAGAGGAATTACGGGGTAGTTGGGAGCTCTTAATTCTCCCGATGTCAGGCAGATAATTTCGGATGAAAGAAGACAAACACACTTGGAAATTAAACAACATATATTGATAAAAGGTACAAAAGGATTGCTGCAAATTTATGGCATTTGTGGCAAGACTTATCTGCTGAGTTAAGGTGAAGTTGCACTAGAATGAATTCTACTCGCGGTCGTTTTGGAGTATTGGCGCCAACATCGTGTATTGGCTATCGCCCTCTGGTGTCAGGGGGAGATAATTCTACTATCAGTTTTCTGATATTGTATAGTTATTTCATAATTGAAACTTTCGTTACTGAACTTTAAAAAAATCTTTGCGTATGTTAAGCAAATGAAAGTTTATATATCCATTATAAACATGAAAGAACTTATAATCTCCAACATGAAAATAAAGATGAAAGCATTTTCTGGATTTAAATGTGGGGACCTGTGCTTTATCAGACTAAAGCTGATATTACTTCCAAGGGAGAGATGTTCACTGCTGCTGCGGCTACTGTTACAAAACGAATAAACAAATAAAAACAAAATGAAAAATGTATACTCGAAATTTCCTATACATAGCTTTTAATCTATATTTAGATTCTCATACCAAGGTAGGAAAATAGCACTGTGAGAGAGATCTGTCTGTTCTCTTTGGAAACCAACATTAAAAATATTTACTAGATTTAAACACAGACTACTGTCTTTAAAGGAAAGATATGAATCTAATATATCTACTTGAATGCTATACTGCTTTTTATTTCGTCTTAATCTCGCGGCATGTCACTGGTTTTAAAATTTAAAGTTTGAACGATATATGGAAATGTAGACGTGATGGCTAAATCAGAAGAAGTCTATGAAATCAGGAACATGTTTGGCAGGATGCCATTTGACTTACCAGCAGGTCATATTATTTATTTACGCCTGGTCGCATGAACTGACTATCGGCCTATTTTCTCAACATAAGTTGGAAATTTCAGAACACTCCGCCGTAAAGTGGAGAAACTTATTAGGGAAAGTTTGTGCTGACACTTTTAAAAAAACTGGAAGTAATGGCGATGACGGGGTACTCCACACTCCCCAGAGCTCCAAAATTAGAACGCCACCATTAGATCTAGTTTAATGTCATACCCAGGACTCAGTATAATTGGGGTACATTGACCAAACAGTAGGTTTTCGGATAACACTTTCAATAAAAAAAAAAACGGTTTCAATGAAATTCTGAAAGATATAGTTGATTCACACTAGAGCATTTTAAGCCCATCTATTGCTTAAATGGTCTTATTTTTTTAAGGTAGAAAAATCACTTAACACCGCTCAACCGGAAACACATCAAAAGTGAAAAGGTTGAAAAAGTTCAAGAGAGCCAAAATCTTAGAGATATGACAGGAAGTAATAAAATCTGAAATATTTTCATCATAGATTTTTTTGGACTAACATATCCAAAACAAATGTGCGATGAAAATAATAAAATTTCGCTAACCACATAAGGATAGAAACAGATTCTGATGGAACCCCATATTGGAATTAAAATAAAATTAAAATGAAATAAAGAATAACAAAATCTAATAAGCCTTAAGACCAGAAGAACCCCCCGAGCATGTGCAGGAAAAAGGACCCACTTCCGACCACCAATATAATCTCTCGGTCATTCTGACTTAGGCCTTAACTGGGACGTGACACTATTTCTGAACGGGAAGAAATTTCCCCTCCACCTGATGGCTATGACCCGTGAATAAAGCCTGAATCCTAAAAGTGCTTTCTGTCTTTATCTCTTCCTTTTCTTTCCTTGGATTTCTTTTCAGCGCGACCACCAAATATGATGGACTGTGAACACGCACTAGAAATAATCACAGACCTTTAAACCAAAACATTAAACACTTGTCACTTCGCACACATAACGCTAATTCATTTACTGATTTTATAAACAGCAGGACTTTTAAATCTACGACGAATAAAATTGTGATAGCAAAAAAACATTATTTACCTATTAGAATACAAACGTTGCTCCCAGCAATATATAGGGAAATCAGAATGGCCCTTCATTCGTTTAATAAACAAATATAGATAATTAAATCTCTGAATCATAATAAACTTTCAGTTGAACAACGATACACTGATTTTTAAAAAGATTTACTATAATAGAGAAGATGGAGACACTCTCCTGCAGATAAATAACTTGTGTAATTATTTACTACGCTTTGCTTAGTTGTGACACAATGTCAGATGTGTGGGGCACCCAGTGAGCTAGTCAAGTTTGCTAAGCATTCAACCACATATGTTGCCTAGGGAAGATTGAAAACAGCTTATCAAACACTCGATCAGTTAAAGAAACCCATAAAGATAGGTGGGTTTAATCGAACTTAACGGACCTAAATTCCACCATCGTATGTCACCCCACCGAAAGCAAAAATAACTCCAAAAATTAGAGAATT
This sequence comes from Doryteuthis pealeii, assembly GCA_023376005.1. Taxonomy (NCBI): domain Eukaryota; kingdom Metazoa; phylum Mollusca; class Cephalopoda; order Myopsida; family Loliginidae; genus Doryteuthis; species Doryteuthis pealeii. Next base: position 116,249,986 of record CM042139.1, read on the forward strand.
ATCAGTGTTGATATATTAATGAATAAAATATATAATACACCAGCTATTTTATTTAAAAACTTTCATATTTTTTCGGGTCAGTTAACTTTGAACCACGTATCTTTGAGTCATAACACAGATTCTCAAACATACGTGGTTCAAAGTTAACTAACCTCAAAAAATGTAAGTGTTTTAAAATAAAATAACTGGTGTATTATATCTTTTATTCATTAATATATCAACAGTGAAAATTTCATCAAATTCGTTTAATTCCCAGAATCTTTGTATTTTTTCTTTCGGCGGGGTGACATACGATGGTGGAATTTAGGTCCGTTAAGTTCGATTTAACCGATAAGTGGATATTACGTCTAGAAACCTTTACCCTAAAAGGATTTGACAGCAAATTGAACCATACAAAAACATTTTAATCCCCAAACACTTACATTCTCATTACTCATTAGCTTCAATGTTAAAAATAATTAAAAGTCTTTTATTTAATTCATTATTTAAAAATTCACGAACTTCCATAGTCTGATTTTCTTAATTAACCGCATTTTCAAGAAAAATAATTATTTCCAAACGTTTTAAACAATGTCCAACCGAATGAAATGCCATTAAGATATCTTTCAATTCTTTCTCTTTATATATATATATATATATATATATATATATATATATATATATATGTGTGTGTGTGTGTGTGTGTGTGTGTGTGTGTTTTATATATATCGATAATATAGACAAACAAACAAACCGACAGACGCCACAGCTTATATATATATATATATATATATATATATATATATATATATATATATATATATATATATATATATAATGTTTATTTGTTTGTCTAGGTTCGGGTTCTACACAAAATTGTCTCGACAAATCAAAAGTTTATTTTTACACCTCAAACAAATGTCAAAGTAGTCTGTTATATAACTTGACAAAGGTAGCGATTCTTTTCATAATGGATTAACTAATTTACATATTTTTCTTTTAAAATTGCTTAGGTTTGGGCTAGTTTCTTTGTTTAATGGCATATCAACTTTCGTAGGTTATTCAATGGCAAATCCGTCCTTGTAGAACAGTAGTGATACTATTTAACCCATAGCTGATAGGGGTTGTAAAATACTCCGACTGCATCTCTGTAGAGTGGTAGTACCTGTTAGGGTCCCATCTATGAGTTAAGTAGATCAAAAAATGAGTTTAAAAAAATTGAATACACAATAAGAATGAATAAAACAAAAACGTTTCCAAGGGTTGGTATGTTGTAAAATACTATCAACCAACAAAACATAGATGGGGATATAGGGGCTTAATACCTTTACGAAGGCTATTAGTCCGAAATTGAACGTAATAGCTTGACTGGCGTTCGAACTCGCTCACTACGATGTAGCAGTCCAGCACGTTAGCCACTATGCCATGGGGACACCCCCAAAACCTTTTAGATTGTTAAGTTTACACACTTAAAGGCTGCTTTCGGTGACCCTTAAACTTGTGGTCAAGTCATATTTTATTTATAGAATTTATATCATAGTTCATTGCAAATAGATAAATAAAATAAAAAGTACTATATAATTCGTATTCTATGATTATTTAGCTTGAGAAAGTTTAATGATTGGAGTAAGCGTGAACACAAAACGAACATTATAATTATCAAATTTCAAATTAGATTGTAAATTGCTTTATTCTGTAATTTAGAAGGTTTTGACAAAAAGAGAAGACGCTCCAATATGTTCAATTTGCAAAGTACCCTTCACTGTCAAACACATCCTCTTAAACTGTGACGGTTTCAGACAAATTCGCTCCAAATATTACCAGACAAGCAACCTTTTCAAAAACCTCAAACCAGAGGATATCTTGAGTTCTCTAAAAAAGCAACCTTTTCGTCAAGATCTGAACAAATCAGCCTTTTCACCAAAAACGGATTAACTATAACTAAATGCCACCGTAAGCCCAAAATATAGAAGGCAAAGCCAATTTAGCCCTTATTGGCATTAAATGACCCACAGAGGTTGATATGCCGTTTAATGAAACTCAAACTCAAACATCTCGCTATGATATACTATTTTTGACATCTTACAATAACGCACAAAGAGAAATCGTATCATTATAATACAGATTATCATTGCAAAATCAATGATTTATAGAAATATTTATTTTTTTTTGTAATTGAAATTCAGCGAAAATTTTCCTGATAATAAATATTTGATTTGTGCACATTCGTTGTTAAATACATTTTTTTAAAATGTTCTTTCTTTTATATTTTTTGGGTGTGTCTAATTGTTAATTAAGTGCCATTTGTTCTGGTTTCCATAATTTGTTAAAATCTCTTGGCATACAATGCAAAGCATCGACAAATGCCTTTTCAAAATTCAAAGCCTATTTCCATGTCATTCTCTTGACACCAGAAGTACATTTGGTTCCCAGACTTTCAGATGACACTACATATTGCACTCTATTATATTTTGGAGAATAGTTTCAATTGTGCTCTCATTTACACAGAACTTCCATTAAGATTTAATGATTGTTCTAAACAAAATAGTCAATAAAAAAATAAATTCTCCAAGGAACTATTAGAAGTCAATTTATTATTTACTGTTGCAGTATTATGGACTGATAGTTTTCATTCATTGCATTATACACACACACACACACACACACACACACACACACACAACACATATATATATATATATATATATATGTGTGTGTGTGTGTATATGTGTGTATTTGTGTGTGTAATGCAATGAATAAAAACTATATATATATGTGTGTGTGAGTGTCTAATGCAATGAATAAAAACTATATATATATATATATATATATATATATATATATATATATATATAAGACTGTCAGTTATTGCTTATTATATTATTGTGTTGTATATATGAAAGTGTACATTTTTGACAGTGACACACATTGCAATTCTCGACATTTAAAAAAAATTGGCTTGAAAGAAATAGGTTTAATGACATTAAAAATTAGGAGCAAAAATAACTTTAAAATATTTAAAATATGTGATATTTTTAAGAAGTTGACTGTAATGTTTTCCTTTCTAGAAGAAGGTACAATGGCCTAACAAGTCACGAACTGTTGAAACAAATGCAGATTAAATTTCAGAAAATGTTTACCAATATAATTTTAGGACTGTGGAATAGTTTGCCAGAGTTTGGTGTTCTATTACATAATTGGCATACTTTCAAGAAGAATTATGACAGTTATTATAGCATCCCAAATGATTAATGACTTGAAAATCGGAGTAAATTTATACTTAATACTTGCCTATACGGTAGTACATTGACTTATGAGTGTCCCAAATTACAAGTTTTCTGAGTTACGAGCTGTCTCTTAGTCGATTTTTTGCTTTGTGTTGTGAGCTAAAATTTGAGGTACGGACGGGCTTCAGATACGCTTTTGTTAATAAGTTCACTAAAAACACTTAAGTTTCCAAATTTATAACACCAAAGGAAAATGTTAATCTTAAAAAATGAATATTAAAACATATAACAGCACACAATTCATTACATTCTATTGTATTATGTTTGTATACAATACAGTGCTATTTTTCTTATTTAAAAAAAAACACGTACAAAAAAATAGGCTGTTTTCTTAGATGAAACGGATTAATGGCCTTTCACTTTATTTCAAAGAAGAACATTGATTTGATATACGAGTATATTGAGTTACGAGCGGAACGAATTAAACTCGTAAGTCAATGTACCATTATATATATATATATATTGTATACTTATCTCTTTTTGTCAAAACTAATAATGGATTTAGCAACCATTCCCCTGAAATTGCCTTTAAAATGGATTGTACATATACTCATTATTTTATTTGTTTATTAGAAAAACTTATATACATATTTACCGACCCCTCTACACGAGTAGGATGCGACACAATGTCAATTTCTTAAGCGGAGTTTAACAGGTTTTCCTTCTCTTAGACCGGTTACCATACCAGGTTAAAGAGCCCAATCTGCCCTACTATTCACCCATAGCTAGGGGGAGAATAGTTAGATGCATACACTTCCCTAGAATATTAGCGCTATGTAAAATGCAAACAATCTCGTCCAGAATTTGAACTCTTGTCGCCGTGTCCAATTCCTACGACAATAACTATTACCCAATGCGCCCTTATATATTACTAGAAGCGGCTACCCAGCGTCGCCTGGGTAGAGGGAGACAAAAAGTTAGTCTCGCAGATCCATTATTACTGAATCTCGAGTTGGATCCTCGCAGGATGCCCCATTAAAATCCCTACGTAAAAAAGACCTTCTGTTGATCCGGCCTGGTGGGGCATCAGAAAAAAAAGTGCACAGACACTCTGAAAAGAAAAATTAATGTCTCCTATTTAAAATATTAAATGAAAAAAAAAAAAAGAAAGAGAGAAGAAGAATTACATGCTGTTACTATTTAAATTGTATTGTTTAATTATCTTCACGAATTTTCATTATTTTTGCTTTATCAAAAATAATGAAGATACTTAAACAATAAAATTTAAATAGTAACATCATGTAATTCTTTTGTTTTGTTTTGATCTGGTGATAGTGAATGTGTATATATATTTACTTTGTCATTAATTGCTTTATTTTCGTAGTTTCCTCTGGATATATATACATACATACATATATAGATACGTACATACGTACATACATACATACTAACTGCCCTTTATATATGTATAGATAAATAACGATGGAGTAGAGGGTTAGTAGAGTTGGATTCCTATATGTCCTAAGGTCATTAGCGTAAGTATGATAAAAGATCATAACGAGAATTCGAATCTAAAGGCACTCAGTGCAAAAGTGATATAAGATCAATACTGGAATTCAAACCTGGGGACGTTTATGTAAAAGTGATACGAAGTCTTAATGGGAATTCGAATCGAGGGTCAATAGTATAAAAGCTTAATCAAGTCATAAATGGAATCAAAATCTAAGGACATTGTGTAAAATTCATATTAATGCATAACTTATTTTGAACCTAAGGTTATTAGTGTAAACGTGACAACAAATTTTCAATGGAATTGCTAGTTACTATAGGTGGTGGGTATTAGTGTATAAGACTTATCAAATTCTAACTTTAATTAAAAACTAAGAGCATTAATAGAATAGAGGGACTTGTTTAGCTCAGTTGAGCAGCCGCCTCGGAACTACAAGGTTCAGGGTTCGATACCGGCCCTCACCAACCCAGCGCATTGATAGCACAGCTTGGATCTGTGTGTTAAAATGATAGGTGTGACACTCCACCTTAGACGCAAATACAATCTCCCTGGTCTATTGCTCCTATGAAGAGGATAGACTCCCTCGCTGTCCGGCTGATACCGACAATAGGCCACTCCACCAGCTTTACTTTTAAAAAATCTGTTGGTAAAATGATTTCATATAAACGTTATTCGCGTTTTTTGTTGTCTCGAAGACTAACTAACGGCAGATCTATCAATTTACAAACGATAAAAATTATTATTTTGTTTTTGAACTCTAATGGACATTGGAAACAATCAGCCTCTAGTTGAATATATTCAACACAATTAGAAGGCCGAAGTGTGTACTGACAGAACGTTGCAAGTAAAATTACATAGACGCGGGAAGTCTATTGGACTAATCACAAGAAAAACTATAAATCTTATTATAATGGAGATTGTGTGTTTGATTGTCTGTAACCGAAACTATATCACTACTCAAGTCACAATTCCCTTTGTTATTTACGTCACATTATCCATGATTTTATTTTTATTTAAACCTCAGTTATTAATAAAATTGTTTTACATTTCTAATGCTGTTGGCCATAACTATATATTAATACCATGCAATTGTGTGTATATATATATATACAATAAAATAGCGGTTTACAGTGTGAACCGGAAGGCTAATTTACATATTAATATTACAAATTTGATTTTAATAAATATGTGCTTAGTATTATTGATTTCTGATTGTTTGGTTTTATCTTAATGAATATGAGCAAAAATATCGGGGATAAATTTTTAGAAGAAATCCATTAACAAGAAGAAATAACTGTAATTTCATTCTGTACTTCCTATTTTAACTGAATACTTAAATTAGGAAAATTTAGCAATGAAAGACGAGAGTGATGGAAGAGTAAGTTTCAGTTGTTCGATTTTTTTTATTGTATCCCCCTCTGTTTGAAATCTTTTTATCTGCATTCTTATTTAGTTTCATTAGCCTTTCTAATTTAATATAATATTTTATTACATTAAAACTTAAATACTTGCATCAGGAGGGTGCATATATTTGCTAGTATAGATAATTTGTTTATAACATTTGTTTATTGTATATTTACTTGGGATACATCGTATAGATTATTTATTCACCAAATCGTAGTAAAATTGTGTTTTGTTAAAACGAAAGTAAGGTCACCAAAATATTTAGAAATCATAGAAACGTTTATTGTTTATTGTCAGTGATGTTTACATCATTTTAAAGTTTCTACATGTATCTATTTTTCTACATAATCACCATTTCGGTCGATGAATTTTTTGTTGGCGTTGTAGCAGTTTTTGTATGCTCATGATATACCAGCTCGCCGCCATGTCGTTGATGAAGCGTTGAAACTCGCTGTTGTTGTAAACTCCCAATACCACTAGCGGACGTTTTTGACATTCATGCATGACTCACCGTACACTTCCGTTAATTGGTGATGAATTTCAATCGTTTTAAAGACGTTTTAATCGTTTTCGGATAGCTATTCGGTTTTTGAACTTTGCGTTCAAAAACCGAATAGCTATGCGAACTTTACACTTGGCGGTAGTGTTAATCGGGAGCTCGATCAGAAACGTCTGCCAAGCCAAGACTGCGTGGTTGCGGAACAAACGCAGGGGCTGTCGTAGGCGCATGCACAACAAACAACAGTGCTGTCAATAGCCACACGAACAGTTTCCCTGCGTTCCCAGGTATTTGGAAATCTTACTTATGAGATCACCCTCGTACTAAGATTAAATTAGAAACCACTTTCCAATAATGTTAAATTGATTATTATTTGTGCCTCTCTTCTATTAGTTTTGGTAAGTGTTCTAAAGTGTCAAAGTTTAGGTACCGTATATGTAAGCCGAAACGGGAGCTTAAGGGATATTATGATATTTAAAAAGTACCTGGTACCTTTAAAGGGGATGAGATCATTTCTAAAATGAGGTAACCAAGCGAGTAGCCGGTACTATTAGTTTTTTGTAATTTAACCAATGTAGCTCTTTTAAACAATGACAAAATAAATAAAATTATTCTAATTAATTATTATTCTGATAACTCCATTGCAGTCTATTAGATTTCTATATGCCACAGTTGAATGAGCTATCTATTAAATTCTAAAATGACTTCATGGGTTAAGTTAATAGAAAAAATGACATGCATTCAAAAAAAATTGAAATAATTTATTGTAAATGATTTTAATATATCATCTAGATATAAAAATAAATAATTTATGTTATCCCTACATTTAGATAATAAATGTTATGCTTAAGTAATAGGTACCAGGTACATTTTACAATATCAACATTTTTCCTTAAGGGACCCACCCTTAGCATACATTTGACCCCCTCCCCTTATAGAAAACCTAATGACAATCGAACTCACTAAAAATAATCTACTCGTCTAACGAGGCACCCCTGCAATTCATTCGCTCTGTCGGCTGGGGCAGAAGAATATAACGACTGCACCTCTGCAGAAGGGTAAAATCTTTCCAATGGGACCACCTGTTGACTGTGGGTGACGACCTATGATGTTTAAGAACGGAATCCTGGTGGGTGAGCAGTCCATGACATGCAACACTCCATTTAACCCTTACTTACGCTATACGGGCGGTCGGAGAGGCTTCAACTGATCAATCGGCTGGTCTCATCAAACCCTAGCACCTATATGATTGTCCCAAACCTATTGCCATTATGGCAACTCCTCAACCCTTTTATAATATATGTGCTAGAAGATGGTGGCTGAGAGTCTTAGTGTCCTGGGTATGGCGTTAACCGGCATCAAATAATGAAGTTTAAATTCTGGATCTTTGAGGAGTGTGGAATACACCTTCATCACCATTACTTCCAGGTCCACTCTGTCCTTGAGCGGTAGTACTTGTTAGGGTCCCATCTATAGATTAACTATAAAAATGAGTTTTAAAAATGTGTTAAAAAAATTGAGTTTAAAAAAAATGTAATATCCATCAAGAATGAATAAAATAAAACGTCTTCTGCATAAGATAACCCAACAAGAGTCGACATGCCAACAAACCAACTAACCAACCAACCGGACAATTCATATTGAATTCCATAAAATTTGTTTTCTGTCTTATATTTTTCCGATCAAAATGTAGATTTCTAAATAAAAGAAAAGAAAAGAAAAGATAAATAAATTATATATATATATATATATATATATATATATATATATATATATATATAGTGTAAATTTGATTTTTTTTTCTAGATCTTTATTGTATCTATGACTTCTTAAATTTTTTATTTTCTATTATAAAAATATCAGCTTGTATGATAACTGCTTGGTCTCTGATTGAATTTCTGTGTTAAGTGATACTCTTATTTGCAATTTGCTTTATGCATTAACTGGCTAAGATAGCACAGTCTCTGATTTGGAGTAAAATCCTTGACACCAGTGCATTCTGATAAGATGTTTATACGATGTATACATTTATTCTACAACCCGACCTTTGTTTTCAAACTTTTCTTGACACATATAAAAGGGTGTGACCGTTGCAATAACAAAAGCGAATACTTTTTTTTTGTCTTATGCTTATTGTGCTGTGGTTAATGCTCTGGTTTCACAGATTATTGTTATTGAGTTCGGTGTTCATTGCATGTAACCTAAATGTAATCGTGTGATCAGGCTTAGTTCAACTGATATCAAATCCTGTTTTTGTAGAGACGTATTTGAGAAATTCTTGACGGATACACAGGGAATATGTGCTGTAGAATGTTAAAGATTTTAAATCGACTCCTGTCACAAATTAGTTGGTATCTATGTAACAAGAGTATATTAGAATTCATAAAGGAAAGATTGTAGACGTAGACGCATACCATGATATATAAGTTCGTCGGAGTTCAATGCCAAGTACTTTTTCTTCGTCGTATCTCCTAAGACAATAGAAGTTACTTTGCAGTGTATATTACCTTTCTAAGTAACGTGCGACAGATAATACTGGGTTATAAGTTACCAGGAGGATGGTCTAACGTTTGATCTAACCGATTATAGAACATCTAATGTATATACTCCAACATCTCCACAGGAGTAGAATTTCTTTAGCTGAGTTTAACAGGTTTAAATTCAGAGTTTGCCTTCTTCTAGGCCTGTCGCCTAAACATAGTTAAAGTGCCCAATCTGCCTCACTATTCACCCATAGCTACAGGGAGAGTAGTTGGATTCACACCTTTCCCAAGGGCATTAGCACTATGTGAAATATATACAGCTTTGTTAAGGATTTGGACTCGTCTCGCCGTTTCCATTTCCCACGACGGTAACCATTACACCACGTGTCTCCATATAGAACGTCCAATATAGATTGATAAGATTAAAGTGTTACAACTGCTCTGATATTTACCGATACTTGGAGAACACAAACTGAACCGACCTGAGTTTGAACACGGTTTGCCGGTTCCATTATCCATACTGTTAACTGTTAGCCCCCTTACATCTCCAATATGTTATTAACCTCAAGAAAAACTAAATTGTGTTTGTGTCTATCAAATTTGTACTAATAACTTTTAGTTGATGACAGTACTGAGTCGACAATTAGAGTCTGCCAAAAATGCTTGCAATATATATATATATATATATATATATATATATATATATATATATATATATATATATTATATAAGACTTGCTTGCTAACTCTTACACCACCACAGGACGCATAATTAAGATATATATATATATATATATATATATATATATATATATATATATATATATATATATATCGAACTTAATATTCAATAGTAATCAGTAAGACTTGCTTGCTAACTCTTACACCACCACAGGACGCATATATATATATATATATATATATATATATATATATATATATATATATATATATATATATCGAACTTAATATTCAATAGTAATCAGTAAGACTTGCTTGCTAACTCTTACACCACCACAGGACGCATAATTAAGATATATATATATATATATATATATATATATATATATATATATATATATATATATCTTAATTATGCGTCCTGTATAATATATATATATATATATATATATATATAAGACTTGCTTGCTAACTCTTACACCACCACAGGACGCATAATTAAGATATATATATATATATATATATATATATATATATATATATATATATATATATATATATATATATATATATCGAACTTAATATTCAATAGTAATCAGTAAGACTTGCTTGCTAACTCTTACACCACCACAGGACGCATAATTAAGATATATATATATATATATATATATATATATATATATATATATATATATATATATATATATATATATATATATATATATATATATATATATATATATATATATATATATATATATATCTTAATTATGCGTCCTGTGGTGGTGTAAGAGTTAGCAAGCAAGTCTTACTGATTACTATTGAATATTAAGTTCGATCCTCGCTGGATGCCTCATAAAAATCCCCACGTAAGACCTCGCATTAATTCGGCCTGCTGGGAGGTTAGAAAAATTATTATTTTCATATATACATATATCTTAAGCATGTTTCGCTAAACAACAGGAATATACACAATGTTTCGGCTGATGTGCCTCCCGGCCTTATTCAGGTGTTCCTTGTCGAACTCGGTAACCTTCTTGTCGAACTCAGGACGCTTCATGCCGTAATCGGGAGTCTTCACGGAACTTCGAACTGAACCCATTATTTAATCCATTGGAGTAGTTTGTTCTCATTCCGTTAACCATAGCCCGGTACGAGTGTTAAGCTATTTTAAGTATTATATATATATATGTATATATATATATATACTTATTTTGTTGGAGAAATGAAAAAAGTACTCTATTACAGATGTTAGAGCTGTATTAATTTATTATGGTGTGCAATACAATTAAAAGGGGATTGTTACAATTGGTTTCAAAGCAGCGTACTAGCTACTTTTCATCAGGACAACGTGCCTGTGAAAAAACTTTTACACGGCGCGTTGTCCTGATGAGAAATGGCTAGTACGCTACTTTGAAACCAATGGTAACAATCGCCTTTTAATTGTATTGTATACTATAACACACACACACACACACACACACACACATATATATATATATATATATATATATATATATATATATATATATATACCTTATTCATTGAATGAGCCTCGTAAATAACAGAGTAAGCGAATTATCAAAATCTTTGCTGATCACCTGTGTTCTACAGATTCAACTGACAAAATAGTTTTTTTCATTTATTTAAAAAAAATTATTCTCAAGTAGTTTCAAAAAAAGATATGAACATGAGTTTTCTAATATCCCGGCCAGTACGAGCCAAAATTATTTCATTTTATTATTCTAACTTATACCGGCTCCCATATTTTGGTTCAGGTCAGATTTAAATTTGAGTTTTGCTGGTGATCGATGCAGTTATCTGACTCATATGTTTGAAATACCAGCTGGAACGTACTGTAATCAAATTAGAGTCAGACTTGAATTGCTCAAGTTACGGACTAAACTTACTATCCGAGCGTTGCCGACACGCATGCGGCTTTTCGATTTTTTTTCTCTCTGTTAGAATTCAGTCTATCAATTGTGTTTTCTTTGGATTATGAATCAGTCTTTATAAAATTAATCGACATCAACAGATGAGAGTTCATGTTTACCAATATTCATTTGCACATTTTTATGAACAAAGCCCTAAAAACGATTGTTGTGAGATTAAAAAAGAATCTGCCATTTTACAAGACGGAAGAAACCCGCCATCAACATATTCGCTTTTGTTCTGCATATAAATTTCAGTTGGACACATGGCGCAACGGATATGAGGGTCAAGTTAATACAGTTCTAAGTGACACTCATCTGTAGGTTGCAGGTTCAATCTTGACCACAGGCGATGATAACATAGAATACTTAACATAACTTAAAACTTGTACGTAGTCAAGGTTAACGGGATAAGAACAATCTACCTCAATGGATAAAGGATAAAGGGTTCGGTTCGAAGTTCCTTAAAGGCCCCCGATTACAACACGAAGGCTCCCTAGTTCGACAAGAAGGTTTCTGAGTTGGACAAGAAACACCTGAAGAAGACCGGAGGGCACATCAGCCGAAACGTTGTGTATACAACAATAAAGATGAAGACAAGTCTGAAACATCTAAATAATACTAAATTTTAAAATGTTAATTTCTCAATCGGAATTCTCATTATACAGATGTGGAAATTGTTACTCAGCATAACTTAATGTTGTTCGAAGAAAAAATACAGTAGAGTCCCGTTATTACGTCACCCTGAGGGAATTAAAACTGAGGGAATTAAAAGTGCCGTTATAATTTATTTGCATTTTAAGTAGTTTCGGTTACAGACAAATTAAGACCGAATCTCCATTATTAATAGAAGATACACATTCTATAAATAGCATGTGACGACATAAATGGTCGAGCTAAATGGTCACCGGAGGCGATCTTTAAGCGAGTAATAAGAATCATAACTAAGATAAAGGAGCGTTTCGACCTTGGGAAAATTATCACAGCCAAGTTCAGCTCCTAAATATTCCTGCACCACAACGGACATATAATACTAAAAATCTAAACTAATACTGTCGATGACATGACATGAAAACATGTCATGTGTGTGAGAGATAGCCCACGCGCGCGTGTCTGTATATGTGTATGTATGTGCGTGTATGTTCAGACGCATGTGCGTTCATGGTTATACTTCATAAATAAAATTTAAAAAACAGCAAAAGTTCGTCTCCTTTTACAGTCACGTTGGTGTGATGAAACACTAAAATATTCAACAATCTAAAAAGAAAATAAAAAACAAAAAAAAACAAAAACAAAAACCCAAACAAAAACAGGCATTGGCTCTTGTCAAGAATTGTATATCCATTTCAATTTGCATAACTCCAAAATGAAAGATAATTGCACGTGCAATTTAAGTAATTACAGATGCATCAGTCCAACACTTACACCAACTCGCAGATGCATTACTACTGAATAGCGAGTTCTACTCAATACTCACTGGATGCCTCATGAAAAAAAAAATAACAGGAAAAAAAGACCTTGTGTTAATCCGACTTGTTGGGAGGTTAGAGATATATATATATATATATATATATATATATATATATGGAAGCGTGTGGTGTAATGGTCAAAGTAGTAGCGACGGTGCGAGTTCAAATCCTGGACGAAGCTGTTTGCATTTCATATGTTAATACCCTTGGGAAATGTATGCATCCAACTACTACTCCCCCCCCCCCATCTATGGTTAAATAGTAGAGCAGAGTGGGCTTTTTAACCTTTGATAGGCAGTTACTCTAGAAGAAAGAAAACTCTGAATTCAAACCTGTTAAACTCCGCTAAAGTAATTGACCTTGTGTCAAATCCTGCTCTTACGGAGGGGTTGGTATATATATATATATATATATATATATATATATATATATACCAGAGATATCTTATGACTCCGCCCTGTCGTCTGGAGCAGAAAAATACACCGCTGCACCTCCGCAGAGGGGTAAAATCCCCCCAATGGGACCACCTGTTGGCCGTGGATGATGAATCATGATGCTTAAGGACGGAATCCTGGTGGCTTAGCTGTCCATGGCATGCAACACACCACTTTGTCCCTTACTTAGACTATACAGGCGGTCGGAGAGTCCTCCTCCAATGAATCGGTTGGTAACTTCAAGCCCTAGCACCTATATGATTGTTCCGACTGAATAATGATAAGAAGAAATAGCTATGAAACACAGTTATAATGACAAGGAATGTCGATAACAGTTTTGAGTTCAAGTACTGTCAATTGATATATCTTATCATAATGGAGATTGTATGCTTGTCTTTCTGTAACCGAAATTATATTACTACTCAAGTCACAATTCTCTTATTTATTTACGTCACATTCTCCATGATTTTATTTTTATTCAAACCACAATTATTAATAAAATTGTTTTAAACATGAGCCAAAATCTCTTCAAATAATCTTAAAAGAAATCCATTAACAAGATGAAATAACTAATTTTATTATTTACTTCCTATTTTAATTAAATAGTGAAATTAGGAAAATTTAGCAATAAATGACGGGAGTGACGGAAGAGTAAGTTTCAGTTGTTCTATTTTTCCATTATACTCCCCTCTGTTTCAAATCTTTTTATCTGTATTTTTATTTACTTTCATTAGTCTTTCTAATTTAATACAATATATTATTACATTAAGACTTAAATACTTGCACACGGAGAGTGCATATATTTGCTAATAAAAAAATAACATAGACGCGGGAAGTAGTCCAATCACAAGAAAAACTATAAATATAGATCATTTTCTAGTTATGTACCAATAGATTCTTTTTAAAAAATGAACTAAAAGACCCTTACAAACACAAAGGGATAAAAAAAAGTCACCATGGAAATAAAATATTCGATGAAAATAAGTAGAAGGCAATAAGAAATTATGTATAAAATGCATTGGTTGTTGCTCAGTCCTTCTTTGTTACTCATGTAGAATAAATCTCTTTGCTTGCTCTATTATTTCCATAAAATGACATAAAGTGACTAAATAGTTTTTTATAGGTTAGGTATCAAATGCCTCTGGCTTGACTCGTTCCAAAAGTATAATTCTTGTGTGAGTTGGGCATATACCCTTTTAGCTTTCTTGTCATATCAGAGTATTATAAAGGTCACTACAGAATATATATATATATATATATATATATATATATATATATATATATATATATATATACAAACCGAACACGTTAATTGTAATTAAAACTAAACCTTGGCAAGATAAAATATATCGAAAATCAATTCAGTAATCTTTAAGCTGCTAAGATAAACTCTCTCTCTCTCTCTCTCTCTCTCTCTCTCTCTCTCTCTCTCTCTCTCTCTGTCTCTGTCTCTCTGTCTCTGTCTCTGTCTCTCTCTCTCTCTCTCTCTCTCTCTCTCTCTCTCATACCCATACAATATCGTCCATAAGTACATTCCTACCAAATGTTATAATTTAAAAAAATAAAAAATGATATTCTTCTAGATTAAAGAGATAAGATTTTATTATTTCGAGTGAAATATTATCCATTCAAAACGGATATTATTAGACATCATTTATTAACAAACTCTACAGCATTGGAATTATGTTACCAAAAATATGTTAAATAAGTATAGCTTTCATACATATTTATGCAATTTTGTTTTTGGTTACAGAGTTTTAATGTTGTAGATTTTGTTAATAAATATCTGTTTGAATTGTATATATTCCACTAGAAATAATAAAATTCTTGTATATTTTGTTTGAAGGAAAAATAACTATTTATTTGAAAAAAGATGCGTACTTATTCATGGATGATATAGTATGTGTGTATATGTGTATGAGAGAGAGAGACAGACAGAGACAGAGACAGACAGAGACAGAGACAGAGAGACAGAGACAGAGATTTTTGCAACTTAAAGATTACTGAATTGATTGTTGATACATGTTATCGCTGCCTTGCCAAATTTTACTTTTCTTTTAATTACAGAACTTAAAGAGTTTCAAGGGGATGGCTAATTCATTTAACATAGAACCAGCTAAATAGAATAAAGCAAAACTATATGCAGCGAACTCCGTTCTCTTTGTACTGATTACATCCAATCAGTCCATGACATGCAACACTCCACTTGGTCCTTACTTTGGCTAGACGGGCAATCGGAGATGCTCCCTCTGATCAATAGGCTGGTCCCATCAAGCCCTAGTACCTGCATGATTGTCTCGACTGTATTGCTCTTATGGCAATCCCACCAAACCTTTTTATCATACATGCCCTAGAAGACTGTGGCTGAAGGTATTAGTGTCCTGTGTATGATGTTAAACTGCATCTAGTGGTAAGTTTCCAGTTATGAATCTCTGGAGAGTATCGAGTACCCCTTCATTGCCATTACGCCCAGGCCCACTCTGATCTGTTAGAATCCCATCTATGAGTTATATAGATTTAAAAATAATTTAAGGGCAATAGAGTTGGGACAATCATATAGGTACTAGAGCTTGATGTGACCAGCCGATTGATCAGAGGTGGCTTCTCTGACCGCCCATCTAGCCTAAGTAAGGGCCAAAGTGCTGCTCAGCCACTGGGGTTCCATCCTTAAGCATCATGGGTTGCCAACCACGACCAACAGGTGGACCCATTGTGGGGGTAATAAAGCGTGACTTGTTGGTGTTCATTTTATTACAGTATGAAGCACCAACCTCGGAACCACAAGGTTCCGAATTAGATACCGGCCCTCGTCAAGAAGCCGGTTTAGCTCAGTTAGTAGAGCATCCGCCTAGGAACAACAAGACTCTGGTGTTCGACACCGACCCTCACCAACTCATTGCATGGATAGCACAGATTGGATCTGTGCGGTAAAGTGAAGAGCTGAATAAATGCTATACTAACACGATATTTTACATTTATCTGTTGGTCTTGCTAAGTCTACGATTCAAGTCTCAACCTCTTACACGACGTAGGTGGGTATTTCATCTAGTTTTCAAACCAGAGAATTTAGACAAAATAATTTTCCGCTTGTATTAATTGTACTGCAAGTATTATGACTATCAATCCCACTATTCTTGCTGTCACACTCGCTTTGGGTTACACCCTTACTTGTTCGGAGATTCAAGTCGCCTTTTACAATTGAATTAAGGTTTTTACAATCATCATTGACCTTTTGTCAAAGATTTTAGTTTATCTTTTCTTTTTACATTACAGATAAGAAAGGTATAAGAGTTCAGTTCTGTTATTTTCACTGAGTAATGCTACGTCATTTCTTTTTTGTTGTGTTACATGATAGTATTATACAATTTTAACCCTGGATTTAATATAGTAATAGATCAGAATGACGACAAAAAGGAAAGCTATTATGATGTTCTTAACATGATACTGAGTTTAAAATAACCTGATAGATTAAGCACCCAGATACATTAAAACCAGATGTTCTCAACCGGGGTCCACATCGACCCCCAGGATCCATGTAACATATTAAAATACTAAAAGAAGAAATATTCCTGTAGCTATGGATTTTTATGGCAATCAAGTGGAAGAAAAAACATTACATTTGACTGTCATAATTACCTAGAAAAAACGTCTACGGGAGTCCACAAAAAATTAAGAAGAAAATGGGTCCATGGGTTAAAAAAATTGAAAACCACAGATCTAGACAAACTGAAAATGATTATTAATAATTTGGCTAGTATTTCCTTATCTTCATATTCTCTCTCTCTCTCTCTCTCTCTCTCTCTCTCTCTCTCTCTCTCTCTCTCTCTCTCTCTCTCTCTCTCTGTATGTTTGTGTGTGTGTTTATGTTTGTGTGTGTTTTGCAATTCATTCGGGTCGACATTTTTATAACAACGAAGGATTAGAGCGTATCTGAAACAATAATAATGTATAAGATTTCGGTGAGATTCAAATTCATTTGATGAAGTCTATTATACTTACCAACTGCTTTACTAACTATGCTAGGAAATCAATTGTTACCATAGAAGACTAAATCACACCTATAACTCATCCTCTACTTTGTCTCCTACCTGACGACGCCAGGTTTCTGTTTTACGCATTAGCGTAGTGTTAATCTATTTTATTAATTTTTTTTTTTTTAGTTTGAAACATTGCCAATAATCATTTCACTCTATTATGTTGTATTTAGTTTTCAGCTTTACTTTCGCTTTCTTACAATCACTCACCGGGTCTTTATCCGAGACTGAGGTAGATATCATTTGAATTTTATGTATCTGTGTTTTTTCTTAGCGGGTACTTTTCCACTCATATTGATAGTACTCTCCTAAGGAAATGAGCAGTTTCGCAAATGATTTATTTCGCTTTCACTTCCGAGTTTTTCTACTCGAAATTTTTTTAATGATTTGAATTCTTAATGAAATGGGTGTAGAATTTACATTCTTTCACGGTTACTATCCGTGTTTCTCCTTTGAGACGCTAGGTGGCGCGTTCCAAGAAGTGAGCGCGAAAACCAAAATCTTTTCCCTTTCTCCATTTCACTCGAACAATGTAACACATACATTTGCGTTCTACTGTCTACACGACGGGGGAGGGGGGCTTCTTACCTTCACAAGTTCTTAACACCTCACACAAGAACTCAATATGAACTTGTAAGTCTAATCTCTTTCTTCCTTAACATTTATAATACAAAGACTCTTACTAACAATTACATATTACTAAACTACTTGTTATTTTCTTGTTCTCTAAGTTTTGTCTCAGGAAATGAATGATTTGTTCTTGTTAAATCGTCGGGAATTGTTTTGCTTATATATCCGACACGTGCTGCATTTTAATAACAAACTGGCTTAACCAAATTTGTCAAGGTTTTAATCCAATTGCTACTAAATTGTAGCAACGAGCAGTGGTTTAATACCGACACACAACGAAGAACTTTATCATTAGCTCGCACACACACTTATCTGCTACATGGACAGCAGAAAACTCAGAATTCGTTACCTAAAATCCCTTCAACAATGGGTGATTTAAAAAAAAAGATTTTTAGTGTGATAACCCGAGTCAAATAAATTCATTGACCCCCAACTTACAGTCGAAGTTATTGGCATTATATTTATCCCTTTTAATCTTTGATGAAAACTATGTTTATTGATTCACAACAACGAACATTGCCTTACAGCTAAGACAAATATTTGAATCTGGAAATATCAGCTGTTGGACATGGTGATCAATATTAAATTCAATATAAAATTATTTTTGATTTAATGGTTGAGAGGAAACAAAAACGATCAAGGTTATATATAAGAGGGCTTAAGGGAAATGACATCATACCATTTAGAGATGATCACCCATTAAAAATTGCTGAAACATAAAACTCTAAAAATATACCCTTAAAAATGATATCTTAAAAAAGGACAGGATAATGTTTCGTCAAAAAATACACAAGATTTTAGTCATCCTTAAGAAAAATCCAGTTTTTTCTTCTTAATATTCCCACGGATTCAAATGAAACAGTTTTTTTTTGTTTTTTTTTTTGGTTGTTTGTTTTTTATTTTTTTTATTGTTTTTAATCGTCACACTCTGATGAATTTATTGAAATTTAAACTCACTAAAATATTTTTATCTAATCTTATATCTTGAAAAAAAAAAAATTCTTCAAAAATGTTGCTGAAAAATTATTAACCATTATAGTTCTCGTGATGAATGTCGGATTATTTACCTTTATATATATATATATATATATATATATATATATATATATAAGTCATCCACAGACACGGTGTTTCACGCCTCTTCGGTTTGGCTATATAATATATATATAATATATATATATATATATATATATACATATATTCGGATTGCTTGGGGGAGCGATCAAAGTTATTGTTGCGGATAACAGATGGAATGTGCTGGTTTATTCTAACCTCCAATCTTTGGATAGTGCGCTCAATGTAGCAAACATCGCATTTGCATTTAAATTTATAAATTAGACAACTTTTTTGGTGAGAGGTCACACTGTTTTTAAGATTGGGGGGGGGTCGTGTTGTATCTGAGAAGAACTCACAACTTAACTGATTTGAATCTATGGTGGACAGATCGTTTGATGCGTTCAAGTAATTGTAGAGATGTGTTGCACATTAAGTTAGAATAAACCAGCACATTCCATCTGTTATCCGCAAACATAACTTTGGCCGTTCTTCTTCTCTACCAAGCAATCCATATATATATATATATATATATATATATATATATATAATATATATATAGAGAAGAGAGAGAGAGAGAAGAGAGAGAGAGAGAGATAAAAGAATGATTATAGCTATATATTAGTTTATGTAATTCTGTAATTCTGGGTTTCAAACCTTTATTTTCGGTCAGAATTACTTCCATGTAATATATATATATATATATAGTGTGTGGGATTGTCGCTGTTTCAGCTTTTACTGGAACGGTGTGCCAAACGCAGTATTATTGGTAGAGTGCTTAATATAAAATAGAGCTGTTATATAATATAATAAAATAAATATATAAAGGTTTTACATATCTATTTATTTGGTGACAAAGGAACATTCATGACCATTTTGGTTTAATGCGTCAACAATCATCAGATTCTAATAATACCTCTAAACTTGGCCCACCACTAACTCACCAAGTGGGATAGTGATAACCATACACTATATATATATATATATATATATGTATATATATATATACGCGTTTGAAATACGTTTGTACAGTTCGGGTGCTGGGTTGATCCGGAGTTGGAAGTCCCAATAATCTTTTAATTTATGTATGCACCTTCTGGAAAAACAAAGAATGTGGTATACCTTGAAGTACTAAGACAATGTATAGTAATTGTTTTCACTCTTATTACTATTTTACAAGTAAGAAAAATACATGAATTATACTGCGTTTTCTATTTTGTATTTTGTCATTTTAAAATTTGTTATACTTTTCTTATTCTGAGATTGGTTAACTCCACAAACGTTTCATAATTTAAGAAATGTAGTGCTTCTGTGGCAGTTTCTTGGTCTATACATTTAAATTTGGCAATGAAGGTATGTCATAACGTTTGATTTAAAAAAATCCCTGATAAAGTCATATTGTTTTTATCAAATATTGGGATTGTGAAATTTCATCATTTTGATGAAACTTAACATAACAGGGAATACGTATGTGGCAGTTTCTTGGAATATACTTTGTTTTAATTTGTGATACAGAAATGACTTATTTAGTTGTAACATCTCTGGAAAGATAACAGTGTTTTCATTAAGTTGAAATATACTGGTTATGAAATTTTTATATTTTCATGAAAAATATATTTACCTAATTTCATAATCTGAACATACATTTTCAAAAATGTTGCTGAAAATTAATAACCATTATAATTGCCGTGATGAATGTTGAATTATTTACGCCTGGATCGATACTTTTGTTTGTCCTAAAATGGGACTAAAATGGTGGCATCAATTTTGTTGTTGAGTTGAAAATGTAGAGGCATTGGTCGTCAATACCTTTTGAATAAAAAAAAACAAGAGAAGGAAAGAGAAAAAAATAATGAGTTGGAAAAAGAGAGAAATAAAATTAAATGATGAGGGGGAAGGTGTTACATCAATCGTGGGTAGCCTACGAATTATATCTGTAAGTATAGTATGATTTAAATAACGGTATGCTAAATGGAAAGTTAGCATTAACCGTTGAAAAAAGTTATTGACACCAGTTCACTTTTTTCTGATCTAGACACCGATTTTTGATTGGCTGGAGGCGAGCGTGAGAAGGGGTCTGAGCTAGGATAGGTAGATTGTGTCCGTTAGTCAAAGGGACTAGACGTTATATGTTTGTCTGTCCCAAGATGCCAGCTTCTCGCCGCGCGGTTATTAAACCCTTTTGGTCTAATAAAGACGCCTTGTAACATAATCATGTCTTGCTTAATTATTACAAACAACGAAATGAGCACAGACAACCCAGCCCAGCAGAAGAAAGGAATCAACTCAGAAGAAAGATGGCCGTCGACTAACTAGATCCACATAAGAACACATCTCCATCGTCTCCACTCTCTCCTCCCCATTATATACCCGATATGAAGTGGGTATATAACAAAGGGAAAATAATGGAATAGACAGAGAGAGACAGAGAGGCAGAGAGACAGAGAGGCAGAGAGAGAGACAGAGACAGACAGACAGACAGACAGAGACAGAGACAGAGACAGAGAGACAGTGACAGAGACAGACAGACAGAGACAGAGACAGAGACAGACAGACAGAGACAGACAGACAGACAGACAGAGAAATTCAAAAATTTATTTAAAAAGTTAAATATTAACACTCCCGATATACAGTTTTGTAGAGAAACATGTGAAATTTATTATTAAGGCTTTCAGAAGCACTAGGTTGACTGGGGTTGTAAAATACACTGACTGTACCGCTGCATAGTGGGGCTACCTATTGGCCGTTGGTGGCGACTCGTGATGCTTAAAGGTGGAATCCTGGTTGCTGAGCAGTCCATGACATGCAGCACTCCGCATTGGCCTTTACTTTGACTAGGTCGATCGGAGAGGCCCCCTCCTAACAATCAGCTGGTCACGTCAAACCCTAGCACCTATATGATTGTCCTGGCCGTATTGCTCGTATGGTAATCCCACCAACCCTATATGTGTTAGAAGGTGGTGGTAGAGGGTCTTCGTATCCTGGGTATGACGTTAAACTGTAATTAGGTTCCAATTTTGGAGCTTTGGAGAATTTTGAGTATCCCCTACATTGCCATTACTCCCAGGTCCACTCTGACCCGGAGTGGCAGTATATGTTAGGGTCTCATTTAAATAGATACATAATGAGTTTTAAAAATGTGTTTAAAAATGAGTTTGAAAAAAAAATGTGAATACCCAAGAATGAATAAAACAAAAATGTCTTCGGCATAAAATAACCCAAGGGTTGGCCTGTCGTCAAATCTAGCCTACCAACCAACTAACCAGGTGTTCCACTGTCAATCAGAGTCCACAAATGTTAGCTGCTGAGAAAAGAGTTTGTGTGTTTGAATTAAACAAAACAAATTCTTATACAGTCGTATAAATCTCGAGAAATCACCACAAGACAATCCATGTTAGATTGGTAGAAGAAATCTGAAACAGTAGGATGATTGTGTAAAGGTAAAATTCCTGGGAGAACATCACCATTCGAAAAACAATTGGAGCGTGTTCGTGCTAGTTACAGGTCACAGAAATCCTTGAGGAGTTACAAATTTCCACATCAGACTAAAAAGAAATTGCAGAAATGATATAAAAAATATATCTAATGTAGGTGGGTTGTCTCCCAAGGTAAACTAATTAATCACAGGCCTGCAATTTTTGGCGGCAGAAATTGAAGTTAGATTTCTTCCTCTCTTTCGAACCACCATCTCTTTGAGTCGGACGTAAAAGTTGTCACTCCCGATAATTCAGTAGAGATAGAAAAAGGGCCGTCGTAAGTACGATAACTTGCCTTAATCATTCCAAGGACTCGGTTAAGTGGACTTGTATTCATTTATATTTATATAATTGATACTTCCCGCAGACAATACTATCGTTTGCAACAACAATTATTACAAGCGTATTTTCTTGTGTGTATAAATGTAACAATATAACTTGTTTTCATGTATTTCCTGTTTCTAACTCTTGTTAATTCCACATTCGCAGTTTAAATCAGCACAACGATTGAAATAATTTCTTACAAATTGCATTTTTTTTTCAAAGTATAAATGATCATGGAAATGGCGGAGCATTCTGAAGATGCAGATGGGTTCATGGAGTTTGAAATTTGTAGTAATGAATCGACTATAAGCTGCATTTAACTCTTCTCCTACGGGAGTAGAACTTGATACAAGGTTAATCTAAGGTCGAGACACACACACTTACGCGTAGGCAAACATAAAAAGTGCATGGTAACCACCTCTAAAGGATTCATACTATTTCGATCCTCCCTTTTGGTGTGATGGGGTACAGTCTTTAGAAATGTTTATAAAATAATTTAGAAATGATTATATTTTTCTTATTTAAAAAAAAGCCTAACAAAAAAATACAACGGATTAATGGCATTTCAGTTTATTTCAATGGGAGAAATTGGTTTGATATACGTGGAAATTGAATTACGTACGGAACGAATTAAACTCGTAAATCAAGGTACCACTGTATATTTAAAAATACTTTCTGTAAAGCAGTTGTTCTTAAACTGCCCCCCTGAGGGTGGAAAGATCTAGGGGCGGTGAGGCAAAAAGGGGCGGGGTGAGGCAAAACGGGACGATGAGGCGGTAGTGTGACATTAAGAGTAGTTAATAAATAACTTGTGTTTTTTTATAAAATCTAAATGACAAAATGTATGTCATAAATACTAAGGTAAAGGAACACGTATGCAGTTTATACAAAATAAAACTCATAAAAGAATTATAAACAAGCAAAGAAACAAGTTGAAAATTAATGAACGTAGGGATCTACAACTTCTTCTTTGTAAGTTCCAACCTAATGCTAAGAAGCTGATATCCCTGCACAAAGCACATCTATCTCATCAACAATAACTGTGTTGATTTACCCTTCCAAATTGCTGACACAGCTAAAACTGCTAAATTAACTGGTTTAATAAATTAGATTTTATTTGTAAAAAACATCTTTGTGATTAATCTTATTTTTAATTTGAAGCATACAAAAAATTGTGTGTTCGCATGTGAGTATGAGTTGGGGATACTAGGAATTTACTGGGACGCCAATGAGGCGCTAGCTCGAAAAGGTTTGGGAACCACTACTGTAAAAGTTTATTTATCTACAGAGTTATTTTAAACTTTAAGAGTGCCTTTGACACAATATGTCTCGTATAGATAATATCAGCCAGCTTCACAGATAGAAATGTTTGCCTTCCAAAACTGACAAATAACATTCCATTTAGCATTCTTCATTTACAAAAAAAGTACATTTCATAACGTCTCGTGATAACATAACAAAGACTTTTTTTTTTAATTACTCAGTAGTGAAACCAAGTTGCGTGGCCGAGTGTCGGCTGAAAAGTTCATAGGCTGACCAAGATCCTCTCATGGAATATGACCAAATGAGGCTTATTTTTCAACATAGTACCCCTTGCCGTCAACGCACTTCTTCCATGGGGGCTTGAATCGTATCAGTCGATAAATTCATCAACTGCACATATGACGTCATCATATGAACTTTTCAACCTATGAGCATTTCAACCCACCCTTATATCTAATATATAAAACAGAGATTTTGGTATGTACGTGTCGACGTATAACAAAAAAACGGGAGGTCACTCAGATTCAAAATCTTGCATACACATTGATATCGTTCTAACTAAGAAAAATTCCAAATTTGGTTATTGATTTTTACTGATTAAGGGATTTAATCGATTAATTAATCCAAAATCACCCAATTTGCGGAACTGTCCGAATATCAGCCCCTCCTGATAATAAAATATTGTCTCTGCCTGCTTATTGTTAAAGCGATAACAGCAGCGAAGTTTTGATTTTAATGAATTAATTTTGCAGTCTAAGCCGTTCAGCTCCGAATTTATGGCCTATTTATGGTCCAGTCTTTAATAATTTTTATATCGTTAGAAAGATAAGAAAATACTCTTTCCAAAATATGTAATTTGTGTGAGTTTTTATTAATTGAATCATTTTTTACAGCGAGTTAAAAAATTAAAAAATGGCTTCGGATAGCCACACTGCCTATGATTATTGCGATACAAGCAGTGCAGTCTATAACAGTCAGATCGGAATCTCTTACCTATTTAGGATTTTAATCTTTAAAATATTTATATCTTTAGTAATAAGATGAAATAGTCTTTCTGAATATGTAATTTATATGTGTTTTTATAGATTAATTTTTTTTTTACAGCGAGTTAAAAAAAAAAAAATACTACGTATAGGCGATAATACGAACAAAGCTCGGAATCTCTTAGTTTCTGAATATGTAATTTGCATGTGTTTTTATAGATTAAATTATTTTTTACAGCGAGTTTGTCCATATTCTTAAATTGTACAGTACACTCATTTTAATTTTAATTTTTGTAATGCATAAAAATTGTAGAAAATCAAAATGTACGCTTTACGGTTACATTATTAAAATATTTTAATCTTAATAACAGTATCATGAAAATCAGTTTACGTCGTAAGTACGGTTACATATTTGTATAAATTAAACTAAGATTTTCATTCGAATAAAATGACTTTTAATTCTTTAATTTATTTATTAATTTTTATTGTTAGAGTTTTAAAGGGCTAAAAATAACAATAAGATTGACGAATTTCCTTAGAAACTGTTTTTCTTTTGGTTCGTTAACTATTATTTTTTCTCAAACCACGATAAAAAAAAAAAAAAACAAAGGTTACTAATACGGACAAAATCCGGTGTTTTATCTTTAGTCGAAGGCCCGACTGGAGATAAGTAGTCAATTATTTGTAAGACGAAATTTATTTCAAGTTTATCCGACAATATCCAGTTATTGGAACATTTCAAAAAATTTTATATGTAAGTACGAAAAATTGTAAGCGCTTTGTTTATCAAAATGACATGATTCGTTAGTAAATTACCCAAAAAGTTGATATAAAACAAAACAACTAACAACCAACATTTAAATTATTATTCAAAATACAATTTTAAATATTCCTCAGAATTTGCCTTACAAATTAAATTTTAAGTTTTATGATTTTACTCTTTATTGTGAAGTCAATAAACATCGCTGAGTTTATAGTGCAACTTTTCAGTTCTGAAAAATTGGCATGTTTAAATAAATTTCATAGGTGACATTTGAACTTTTATGAAAATTGATGTTTTGTAATTAATACAAATTTTGTAATAAAACTTAATTTTAACTAGGGGGGGGGATGGTTGGGGGGGGTAGTTTAATGGGAAAATAAATAAATAATTTGGGTTCCGTTCAAGCGGTTCCGATATGGGGGATCAATTTACTATAAACTTATACGAGGAAATGAGCACCCGTGAATACTCAAATAATAAAGAACTTTTAAGAATTTTTTTTTCAATCTGATAGATTGGTGTGTAATCGATAATAATCAACTGAAGGAAAAAAAATAGATGGGGGGGGGGGAGTCCAGATAATCAGGTCCACCAAAACGTTTTTAAACAATGTTTTTAAAATACTAGGTACCACCAATTTTACCCTGTGAAATTTACCCCCCCCCCTATATTTAACACTATGAAACTTGCAGAAAAATTAATATTTTCTTGAAAAAATTTTTCCATTTGAAAGAAAAAAACATTGAATAAACTCCTGATGATTTTTTAACTTTTTTTCAGCTTACGGAAATAATGAAAATTATGATTGAAAAACAACGTTTTCATTTTTGCACTGTTAAATCAACTGAAAATTAATGTAGCTAAAAACAAGTTACGATAAGAGTTTTTTAAATTCTATGAAAAATCAATTAATTATAAATAATAACAAAATATTTCCGTTTTATTCAAGATGGCCTAAACTGATCAATTGGTGGTCCCTATAATACTATCTTAGGTTTTAGCAAAAATAGATATTGTAATACGAAGAATTTAAATTTTCGATTCTCAGCTTCTTTTTAAACTCAACATGCAATTAAGAACTAAATGTGAATTGTTGTCATGTACAAAAAATTTAAAACAATAACAAACAAATATACAAACGAATACTTTCAATTTGTTGTATAATAATATGAAATAATTTTAAACTATAAAACAGAAAATACAAATCCTGAAATATACAAATTCTCAATGATTTTAGTTTCAAGAATTATTTTCCTCTTACCCCCTCTCTAACTACTGTCTTCCACTTTCTCTCTCACTCCCTGGTGATCCAAATATCATTTTAGTCCGGTCATGGACCGGGTACTTTAGCTAGTATATATATATATATATATATATATATACTAGCTAAAGTACCCGGTCCATGACCGGACTAAAATGAAATTTGGATCACCAGGGAGTGAGAGAGAAAGTGGAAGACAGTAGTTAGAGGGGGTAAGAGGAAAATAATTCTTGAAACTAAAATCATTGAGAATTTGTATATTTCAGGATTTGTATTTTCTGTTTTATAGTTTAAAATTATTTCATATTATTATACAACAAATTGAAAGTATTCGTTTGTATATTTGTTTGTTATTGTTTTAAATTTTTTGTACATGACAACAATTCACATTTAGTTCTTAATTGCATGTTGAGTTTAAAAAGAAGCTGAGAATCGAAAATTTAAATTCTTCGTATTGCAATATCTATTTTTGCTAAAACCTAAGATAGTATTATAGGGACCACCAATTGATCAGTTTAGGCCATCTTGAATAAAACGGAAATATTTTGTTATTATTTATAATTAATTGATTTTTCATAGAATTTAAAAAACTCTTATCGTAACTTGTTTTTAGCTACGTTAATTTTCAGTTGATTTAACAGTGCAAAAATGAAAACGTTGTTTTTCAATCATAATTTTCATTATTTCCGTAAGCTGAAAAAAAGTTAAAAAATCATCAGGAGTTTATTTAATGTTTTTTTCTTTCAAATGGAAAAAATTTTTCAAGAAAATATTAATTTTTCTGCAAGTTTCATAGTGTTAAATATAGGGGGGGGGGGTAAATTTCACAGGGTAAAATTGGTGGTACCTAGTATTTTAAAAACATTGTTTAAAAACGTTTTGGTGGACCTGATTATCTGGACTCCCCCCCCCCATCTATTTTTTTTCCTTCAGTTGATTATTATCGATTACACACCAATCTATCAGATTGAAAAAAAAATTCTTAAAAGTTCTTTATTATTTGAGTATTCACGGGTGCTCATTTCCTCGTATAAGTTTATAGTAAATTGATCCCCCATATCGGAACCGCTTGAACGGAACCCAAATTATTTATTTATTTTCCCATTAAACTACCCCCCCCCCAACCTACCCCCCCCCTAGTTAAAATTAAGTTTTATTACAAAATTTGTATTAATTACAAAACATCAATTTTCATAAAAGTTCAAATGTCACCTATGAAATCTCTATTTAAACATGCCAATTTTTCAGAACTGAAAAGTTGCACTATAAACTCAGCGATGTTTATTGACTTCACAATAAAGAGTAAAATCATAAAACTTAAAATTTAATTTGTAAGGCAAATTCTGAGGAATATTTTAAATTGTATTTTGAATAATAATTTAAATGTTGGTTGTTAGTTGTTTTGTTTTTTATCAACTTTTGGGTAATTTACTAACGAATCATGTCATTTTGATAAACAAAGCGCTTACAATTTTTCGTACTTACATATAAAAATTTTTTGAAATGTTCCAATAACTGGATATTGTCGGATAAACTTGAAATAAATTTCGTCTTACAAATAATTGACTACTTATCTCCAGTCGGGCCTTCGACTAAAGATAAAACACCGGATTTTGTCCGTATTAGTAACCTTTGTTTTTTGTTTTTTTATCGTGGTTTGAGAAAATAATTAGTTAACGAACCAAAAGAAAAACAGTTTCTAAGGAAATTCGTCAATCTTATTGTTATTTTTAACCCTTTAAAACTCTAACAATAAAAATTAATAAATAAATTAAAGAATTAAAAGTCATTTTATTCGAATGAAAATCTTAGTTTAATTTATACAAATATGTAACCGTACTTACGACGTAAACTGATTTTCATGATACTGTTATTAAGATTAAAATATTTTAATAATGTAACCGTAAAGCGTACATTTTGATTTTCTACAATTTTTATGCATTACAAAAATTAAAATTAAAATGAGTGTACTGTACAATTTAAGAATATGGACAAACTCGCTGTAAAAAATAATTTAATCTATAAAAACACATACAAATTACATATTCAGAAAGACTAAGAGATTCCGAGCTTTG
Source organism: Doryteuthis pealeii (assembly GCA_023376005.1). Lineage (NCBI taxonomy): Eukaryota > Metazoa > Mollusca > Cephalopoda > Myopsida > Loliginidae > Doryteuthis > Doryteuthis pealeii. The sequence goes on from CM042139.1 coordinate 116,279,464, forward strand.
TTCGTATTATCGCCTATACGTAGTATTTTTTTTTTTTTTTAACTCGCTGTAAAAAAAAATTAATCTATAAAAACACATATAAATTACATATTCAGAAAGACTATTTCATCTTATTACTAAAGATATAAATATTTTAAAGATTAAAATCCTAAATAGGTAAGAGATTCCGATCTGACTGTTATAGACTGCACTGCTTGTATCGCAATAATCATAGGCAGCGTGGCTATCCGAAGCCATTTTTTAATTTTTTAACTCGCTGTAAAAAATGATTCAATTAATAAAAACTCACACAAATTACATATTTTGGAAGAGTATTTTCTTATCTTTCTAACGATATAAAAATTATTAAAGACTGGACCATAAATAGGCCATAAATTCGGAGCTGAACGGCTTAGACTGCAAAATTAATTCATTAAAATCAAAACTTCGCTGCTGTTATCGCTTTAACAATAAGCAGGCAGAGACAATATTTTATTATCAGGAGGGGCTGATATTCGGACAGTTCCGCAAATTGGGTGATTTTGGATTAATTAATCGATTAAATCCCTTAATCAGTAAAAATCAATAACCAAATTTGGAATTTTTCTTAGTTAGAACGATATCAATGTGTATGCAAGATTTTGAATCTGAGTGACCTCCCGTTTTTTTGTTATACGTCGACACGTACATACCAAAATCTCTGTTTTATATATTAGATATAGGGTGTTCGGGAGAAATTTGACAGTTTCATAAGGAAAAGGAAAAAGTGCTTGGTAACTACAAAATTTAATGGATTATAAAGAAATTCAACAGGCACGGAAATTAAAGTACTTTTCACTTAAAATAACCGCCATTAGCATCGACCACAGTCTCAATCCTGCTCTGGAACCTGGAGCAAGCTGATGTTACAGTTTCTCTGCGAAGAGTCTCAAAGACTACCTTAATTCTGTCGATTAACTGGGCTTTTGTAGTTTTGGCACGGCAATTGGTGTCTTTCTCAACACCGCCACATACATAATAATCCATGGGGTTAAGATCTGGGTAGTTCGGAGGCCAAACATTGGGACTGGTGTAGTCGTAAAAATTCGCCGACGACGTTTTTTACTTTTCCCAGAGGTGTGGCAGGGGGCCGAATTTTGCTGCCATACATATGGCCTACCATTGGCTAACCTTGTTATCCAGAGCTTGACTACAGTGTTTAGCAACTCCACGTAGGCATCTGAGGGTCCTTTTTCTGCAGATTTCCGAGGAATTCTGCTGTACGAACGCAATCAAATCGTCTGTTATGTTGCTTTCTTCTAGCCACAGCCTCGTAGTCTCCATTGCAATTCTCCAGTTCATGCCTGATTGTTTTTACAGTATTCAGGGAGCATTGGGCAGCAACCATAATCTCCTTATTTTGATGGCCGGCGCAGATCATCATGATACAAGTTATTCTCTTCCATGATTCAGGTGGGTTCCAGTTATCCATTCTATCTGTCATCACGTATATGAATGAAGAAGGGTCAAAGCCTTTAAATGATACGTAGTGTGCGTCAATACTTCCAACCTACGGAGAAAAATAACCAAATATGAATATGTCAAATTTATCCCGAACACACACACACACACACACACACATATATATATATATATATATATATATATATATATATATATATATATATATATATATATATATATATATATATATATATATATATATATATATATATATATATATATATATTAGATGAAAATGACATGGCCTTTATATTTAACTAATGTTAATAACTAAAAGAAAGTGTTGAAAAAATGTTATGTACTTACAATTAAAAGCTGTTTTGAATGAAACATGAGAAAAATGTTTTATGGTGGTGAAAATGAAAATAAAATTGTCGCATTTTCTATCAACAGAAAGTAATTCCGAGTTGAAGTGTTGATGTTTGTTCGTATATCTTTTGTGATATCCAGGCTGTTAATGTGTATCTGATATGTAACCATTTCATTTTTCTTTTGGTATTTTAAGAGTTTCAACATTCTATGACGTGTAGGTTATTAGGAGATATTCGTAACTATAATGTTTTGTGTCTCTTTAAGGAAATATTGTAATCCTCTCTTTATTAGATCTGTGTTTGTATTGGTGCAATTTGTAAATACTTTTTGTTTATTTATTTGGATTATAGCGTCAGGTGTATTCAATATATATATATATTTGTTATTATACATTGAGCTCTCTTAGGGATTTATAAAAATCCTTGTATGAATCTATAAGTTTGCACCTACATGAACATACAGTATAGATGTATAGTGAGATTTCGATGATCCAAAATTGAATCATCCCTTACTTACCAGTCAATTGGATTATCACACACACACACACACACACACACACACACACACACATATATATATATATATATATATATATATATATACTAGCTAAAGTACCCGGTCCATGACCGGACTAAAATGATATTTGGATCACCAGGGAGTGAGAGAGAAAGTGGAAGACAGTAGTTAGAGAGGGGGTAAGAGGAAAATAATTCTTGAAACTAAAATCATTGAGAATTTGTATATTTCAGGATTTGTATTTTCTGTTTTATAGTTTAAAATTATTTCATATTATTATACAACAAATTGAAAGTATTCGTTTGTATATTTGTTTGTTA
>CM042139.1:116287093-116289305 GCA_023376005.1 Doryteuthis pealeii
GATTTCCACCAGAGAACGTTACTCATGAGCTCGCCCTTTCTTCTCCAACAGTGTCCATGCTTTGTTCGTCTCACTCAGGTGGTTTGTGTGATAGAGGGCAAGTGACCTAACAGCTGCCTTTTTATGGGATGCTGCTTCCACGACTTGTTCAAGATCGCACACAGCATTCTTGTGTAACTCCCATCCAGCTTATTCTCTTGGCACTTCGCCAGGGTCCAAGTGATGCAGCTATACAGTAGCACTGATACAACTACGGCTAGGAAGAATTTCGTTTTAGCTTATCAGTGACATCAGATTTCCACTTCAAAGTCTGTCTAAAGCAGACCATGCTTTCCTTATGCGTGCATTAACATCGCTTTCTGTGGATCAGATATTACTACCTAGGTATGTGAATTGTTCCACCAACTTTAGAGGCTTACCGTCGAGTGTGGAGATGCCACTTTTCTTTTTAAAAAGCATGAACTCAGTTTTATTGGTGTTCACATAGTGGCTGATGCTCCCTGCTGCTTTCTCCAAGCTATGCAGCAAGGATTCGGCTTGTACAGTAGTATTTGTAAGAAAGTTATTTACTTGCAGTTGTAGAAAAATGGTCGTTGGTTGAGTATCGTTTCCTCGTACAGAGTATATATATATATATATATATATATATATATATATATATATAGTCGGCCACAGACACCATGTTTCGACGTTTACATCTTATCAGTGCGGCTAGACTTAACAGCTACTTCTAGCCGGGAGCAAAACCTGACTGACTTTTCATCAGTCAGACTCCTTTCCTCTCGGCCGTCAATAGCTGCTAGTAAAGAGGCGAACAATCTCTCTCTTTTTAACTGATAAATACATACATCGGTAGATATATGTTACGATCACCAGAGAACTCAAATCCGTAAACAATAGACGAGTTTGCCTTACGTTAAACAGTGAATATTCGTTAAAGTCCCCTCCAGAGAGCTTTTTCGGGTTTTTTGGAGCACATATAGTAGTCATCCACGTTTACGTCCCATCATGTGGCTAGACTTAACATTAACATTAACAATATATATATATATTATATATATATATATATATATATATATATATATAGAGAGAGAGAGAGAGAGGAGAGAGAGGAGAGAGAGAGAGAGACTTAATAAAAGTAGAATGCAAAGCAGGATAGAAGAATATTAAAGAGATGTTATACATATGTGTATAAAAGTAATGTCCTGTAATAGGTATAATGACTTGTGTATCAGGTGAATGTGTTGCATACTGTACATTGGTAATTAGTAGTGACATTTAAGTATAAACCATATATTCATCTTGCGACACGGAGGTTGGTGGCTCAAAGCCACCCCCTCTATCCTTATGCGAACGAGAGATGCAACTTGCTGCTGCGAGTTCTTCTTCGAAGATAGATAGTAGGTGAAAAGGCGTCTTTTGACGTTTTTATATGGCTGCTTTCAATGCCACCTAGCGCCTAACGGAAGAACTGAGTCAAGTAAGGAATGTAATCCTGACAGGGCCATCACCGATCAACAGAAAACGATAACCTTTAGTACTTGTTTTCATTTAAAATGTCTCAAAAATTTCCTGTAAGATATAAGTATTATCGAATATTACATACAGTACAACATTAGATCATACATTTTGACCTGTTCAGTTTTGTCATAGGAATGTGTAGTTGCCACCAGTAATCGTTCCTTTTTTTATTATGTAGCTTATTTATTATATTGTGGGGTTTTTCGTCTTGTTTTGGGTTTTTGATGGTGTTGGCGGAACTATTGTTGAGTGTTGCTGGTTGAAAATGGAACTCGATCATGATCCGATGAGAAGTTTCAGAATGCGGCTGCGACAAGAGATCATGGTTATACATGTAGTTTCGAGGCATTAGCGCTGCTTATATCCTATTTGCTTTGCTGATTGAAAGAGTAGTGCTTGCATTTTATCCAAATTTTTACAGTTCTCTGGCGTACAGGAGTATAAAATGAGGTTGATTATTAGCGGCCCGCACTGGGCGGGATCGTTTATAATCTTGGCGTAGGTTTTTTTGTCGGTTATACCGAAGTTCTAGGGATTGGTAGAAGGAAATAAGATCTCTTTCTGAATCAAAACCTGGTTATTTGTTTAAACTTTGCGCTTTAATGCAAATTTAGAACCTGTGCGTTCGAGCATATCATTAGTTTCGTATCTGATGAATGTGAGTGGGTTAAATGTGTCTGGGTGTTTTTAT
>CM042139.1:116289315-116334315 GCA_023376005.1 Doryteuthis pealeii
CAGCGCCTTGCTATAAAATGTATTAAAAATAATACATGTAATATTATTTTGCTTCTTTTTTTTTACTCTTCCTCATAATGTTACTACTTTTCGACTTAGACAAAAAGATGGCATATCGCATAAATGCGCTCTTGGCTCCTGCCCTAAAAACACTAAGCGGTACCTGCTGAAAATTCGACCCGTGCTACTTATGAACTCCCAAGTTGGTTAAAGGCATTTTCCCGAAACGTTAATGCGATATGAAAGCAATATTTTAAGCCCCCACCCACCAAGTTATCTCGACAAGTAAATGTAAATGTTACCCCTTCCACTCTTTAAAATATTTTTTAGCGGTTAGAAGACGTTTTTTATCGACAAATGACTTTAGTGGTTTTGACGGCGTTAAAAGTAAGCCACCCAAGGATTTTTTATCGAAGAGTAAATGCAAAATATTTTACACACCCCCTTAAAATATCCTTCTTTTTTTTTTGGATTTCATTTTATTTTTATTCAAAACAACTGTCAAAAATTTGACAGGACGCCAGGACGCATTTATGTGATATGCACCGACAAAAATTCGACCTTAAATAATCGATTTAATTAATTTGAATTCGTTTTTAAATGAAAATGAGACAACATTTTGGCAGTCCCTGGGATTAAGGAAAGAGAGTTTGCAAAATGAATTTAAATTAAAAATAAATAAATATGGCCAGAGAGATTTTTTAAAAATCAACATCATTTCGTAAGATTTTAAAGAAAGGAAACGTTGACCTAATTTAAATTGAAATGGATCATGGAATTTTATTAAGCTACGATTTCAGCCGAGTACCTCGGGGAACTGAAACTTGGAAAAAAAACATTGGGTCGATCAACAGTAGGGCTTAAACACAAAATTTTTACTACACTGTAGTTATGAGTTACAAACTCTTTACTCAAAAATAAATTTTAGCCCGAGAAAGAAAGATTTCACTACACAGAAATAACGATTACAAACTACCCCCCTTCCCGACGTCCCAGAAAAAAATCTCCCTTTTTAAGCCTACTGGAGAGGAGGGTTTCTAGAAAGGGCGTGTTCACTACCCGCTCAGCCCTATCTTAAAATTAATTTTAACATAGTTAAATATCTCTAACACAATAACTCTCCGTTGTCACTCTTACTCACACAGAGAGACTAACATTAATAAAACGAGAAGGTAATCAAATATACATAGAGAGGGTGAAAGTAATATGCAGAATGATAGTGAGGGACGGGTCAGTTTTTTACTTAATTGATAATTACGACTAATTAGAACCAATTAAAATGGATTTTTTTTTTTCAAACATAACGTAATCCTAAAAGCAAGTTATATTTTAGTATGAATTTTGTGTCATTAAACTAAACAGGAAATAAAAAGGTGATTATCTTAGCTTTAGTATTAATAATAGGTATTCATACAGAATGCTCTTTTTGTGCCATCTAAAATTTATTCACAGATCCTTTATTCAATAATCATCATTGGGATAAGATATTAATTGTGATAACTTTTTTCTATTTTCTTCAATACCAGAAAGGTCGGTCGGTTGGTTGGTTGTGGGTTGGTTGGATTTTATGGCATACCAACCCAAGGGTTATTTTATGCCAAATATGTTTTTGTATATTCCATCTTGCTGGGTTTTCAATATTTTTTTCAAACACATTTTTTGTGAAACACTTTTTAAAACTCTTTTTTTATCTATTAGCCCATAAGCAACAGGTACTGCCATTCCAATATATACTTTTGGTTACAGAGTTTCAATGCTGTTGAGTTTGGTAATAAATAATAAATTAGTTGGCGTGTATTTATTTGGATGATATTAATAGATAAATATAGTGAATAGACTGAGAAAGAAAGAAAGAAATAATGAATGAATGAATGAGTTGTCGTTCTGTTGGTTGGGGTTTAAACATATATAATATATATATAGCATCCCACAAAAACTGGGGTGTAAGGGAGATAAATTCCTATTTTAAGACATTGTAGCTCTTCATTTTTGAATACGATAGAAAATATTAAATATGGAGGCCTTTATTTATTTATAGTGATACTATTTCGTATGTTTGAAATATCCGGATGTCAAATCTGCTTTTTTAAAGTAAAAGATTGTTGAATAGTTAATTTTAAAAGTATTGCCTCAATTATGATAAAAAAATAATTTAAAAAAAAAAACAAAGTTTAATAAAGATTTATTTTTTATTTTAAGAAAGAAGCGCTATGAATTTTTTAAGTCTTAAGAAAAAAAACAAACACGTAAAATCTGTTTTGGTTTTTATTTACTTTTTTCTTTTTACCTTTACTTTTTAATCATTAATTAACAACTAATAATCCGAATTTAATAAAATGTTCTGTTTATCAAGTAGTAAGATCTTATATTTTAAATAAATCTTTACTTTAAATTAAAAGTGCGGGTATTTTACCCCCACAGTGTACAATAATAAGTAACTTATTAAAACAACAAACAAACGCGAAGAAACTTAGTTTCTTCGTATTTGTTTTTTTTTTGTTGTTTTGTTTTTGTTTTGTTGTTTTTTTTTTTTTTTTTTTTTGGTAGAGGAAAATTAATTTTTCATTTCTTGAAAGAGAATTTAATGACGAAACATGTAAAAAAAATCGCTGTTTAGATAAACATTTTGGTAATAAAATTTGCTCGTAAATTCCTAACATTAAATAAACTGAACCCCCATTTTATGTCCGTGTTTTTGCAATAAATGTTTTATTTTTCTTAAACCCCCTTAGTTAAAATTAACAGTTTTATTACAAAATTTGTGAGTTCTGTTTTTTTTTTGTGTGTCACCTTAATTTTGACACCTTCGTGCAAATTCAGCCCAACTGTTAAATTAGAGCGGTTCCGATATGGGGGATCAATTTACTATAAACTTATACGGGGAAATGAGCACCCCTAAAAACTCGAAAAATAAAGAACGTTTTAGAATATTTTTTTTTACAATCTGATAGATTGGTGTGTAATCGATAATAATCCATCGAAGAAAAGGAAAAAAAAAAATTAAAAACAAAAATTTTAGATGTCAGGTCCGCCGAAATTTTTTTTAGCACTTTTTAGCACTTGACAATTTTCACAAGTTCTTTTAATTTTAATTTTTCATAAAAATATAAATTTTAACCAACAATAAATGTCTTCATTTGCAAGGAGAAACCTCTTAAAAATATTCAGCCACGCGAAGGGAACATAAAAACTTAAACACGCGACTTGTAAACAATTTACATTCCATCATCGTGTGTAAATTTTACTATAAACTTATTTTAATTAAAAAATTTCAATAGCGAATAATTTCATAAACAAAAAGAGAATTCATTTGCCAATAATTCCTGTTAATGCGAATTAAAATTTACATGAAAACTGCCAAAATTTCACGTGTCTAACAAAACTGTTATTTGTTTGTGGTTGCTTTTTTTTTATTAATATAACTACAAAAATGTTTACTACTTAGTGTTAGTATAACAATATCTACAATAAAAATACTCGTGTAAAATATATTTTTAAGAACATTCAGTTTAATTTCAGTGTTCAATAATTTTTTTTCTTTTAATTAGATTAGTATTAATTTCAAGTTTACTATTTTTGAAAGGAATGTAAAAAAAATAAATAAATAAATAAATAAAAGAACAATGTACTTTTGGAAATAAAGTGATCCTTTAATGAATGAATCATAATAACTTGGGAAATGAGTTGAATTCGTTCACAAATCACACTGTAAAGACCGTGGTCACAAGGGGAGATAATTTTGATCTTTTGGGCTTCCATATTTTAAATTGACAATTTTTAAAAAATCGTTTTAATTCTTTTAAAATATCTTTCCAGGGTTTCCGCATTTTTTAACTTAGATTTTTTCAAAGATAAAATTCTGGGCTATCTTTGGTTAAAATTGCTAATTAGGCCGTTCTGCGTTTGGACATATTAAATTGACCTTGAAATTTTAAGGTAGTCCAAAACCCAGTTTAACTTAAGATAGAATTTTTTTTTTTACATCAATTTAAAGACAACTATATTTTATGATACTACGAAAAAAAAAACTTGCTACATTAATTATTTTTTGAGTTTTAAGAAAATGAATTTTAAATTTTAAAATCACTTTTTTAGGTTATTGAATTTATATTTTTTATTTTTTATTTTTCTATATATTCTTCAGGATATGATCTTTCAAGAAATGTAAAAATTAGGGACCGGGATTTTTTTTCTTCAAATGGTCAAAGGTCAACCCCCCCCCCCCCACATTCTGAATTTATAAAAAAAGTATTTTTTCAAGTTTCTTCCATAAAATAAACTAATCCTTATAAAATTAAGTCGTGGGAAAATAATTTGGTGAAAATTTCATTAAAATCGGACAATTCCCTGATTTTTGGTAATTGTTTTAAAATTAAGAAATTAAAAAAAAAAAATTACCTCCCTTGGCAATAATTGCCGGTAGCTATATATAATATATATATATATATATATATAATATATATATATATAATATAATTTACTTTGTTACTATAAAAGAAACATCTGCCTTAAAGTTTTTTCAGTCTTATTTTTTTACGCTAACTCCCACACATTTTTGTACCAACGATAATGGCGTCATTGTTGTGAATATTCTTTTCCATGTACTCCATTTTCCATCGGTCCGTGGATGATTAATTGACACGTTGTTCATTTCGAGGACTGGCAACTCTGTTGAACGTGGGTTATCACTCATTATGACTGCCTCACAACCCACAACCCCATAGAGAGAGGGGGTACACACACACACAAAAAAGAGAAAAAGAAAGAGACAGAGACAGACAGACAGACAGACACACACACACACCAACACCACACACACACATATATATATATATAGGTAATTTTAATCAAAATAAAGAATGAAGTAAAAAGTAAAGGTAGCCTATTGTCGGTATCAACCGGACAGCGAGGGAATATATTTATACCAGGGGGATTGTTTTTTGCTGAGGTGGAGTGCCACACATACCGTCAACTCTCCACTTTTATCGCACAGATCAGAATACCCAATCTGTGCTACTCAATGCGCTGAGTTGGCAGAGACCCGTATCGAACCAAGAACCTTGCAATTCCTATGCAGGTGCTCTACTGACTGAGCTAAACCGGCCTTTTAAATAAAAATGAGAAACCTAATCAACATGAAATAGTGATTTAACACCGTTACGAATAGACTAAACATCATCCATACTTACAATAAAACCTCCTAACTGGATAAATCTGCAACCATAAAAAACACTGCAAACGTAATACACAACAACTACAACAAATAATCCTTCTGTGGACGACTAGTGACATGGTTGAAAACGCTTAGGTAAAAATATAGACACCTCTACCATTACTAGGGCGATGTACAGACTCTTATTTATCGCTGGCCTAAATTCATGACCAGTTATGGCGAACGGAAAAGTATTGTTTTTTTAGCTGAAAAAGACTTTATGCAATGGTGGTATTGTGTCCTGTTTCTGCTTATTATTATTACTAGCAATATATGCACCCTCCGGGTGCAAAGTATTTAAGTTTTAATATAATAAAATATCATATTAAATTAGAAAGGCTAATGAAACTAAATAAGAATGCAGATAGAAAGATTTGGAACAGAGGGGTATGATTGAAAAAAAGAACAACTTTGAAACGAACTCTTCCATCATCTTCCATTACTTCCCGTTTTTCATTGGTAAATTTTCCTAATTTAACTATTTAGTAAAATTGGAAGTAAAGGATAATATTACAGTTATTTCTTCTTATTAATCGATTTCATTTAAGATTTATCCCCGAGATTTTTTCTCATATTCATTAAGATAAAAACCAAACAATTAGAAATCAATAATACTAAGCACATATTTTATTAAAATCAAATTTTAAAGATCAATATGCAAATTAGCCTTTCCATTCACACTGTAAACTGCTATTTTTGTTGTATATATGAATACAATTACCTGTTATTAGTATCTACATATGGTCAATAGTATTAATGATGTATAACAATTTTATTAATAATAGAAGTTTAAATAAAAATAAAAATCATGGAGAATGTGATGTAAATAACTAAGGAATTGTGGCTTGAGTAGTAAATAGTTTCGGTTACAGACAGAAAAACACACAATCTCCATTATAATAAGATTATTATTATTATTATTATTATTATTAAAATGAAAAAGAAAACATCACCCTTCAAAGCACATCTTGCGTAAGAGCACGAGAAGTTATCCACCTTATTTTGGCTACTCCTGATAATTTGGGTATAAATTCTCCATCTTAAAACACTCATGGCATAAGTTCTAAGACTCAAAACCTATGTCACATATCACTAATCAATTCCAGCTTGGAAGAAGTTTAATTTGAACTATGTTTCTTTTCTTTATAACTAATTTTGTTTATACGTTTATTCTATTTATTGTGTTATCATTGTTGTATTATTTTAGATTACATGTTATTAACTGTCGAATGTATCAGAGTAAAAGAAATTAAGTACAAGAGTAAAGAAAAGACAAGAATAAAAAATTTGTTAAAAAAACAAAACTCTCTTTACTGAGACTGGTACACTGGGTATCTGGCATATTGTTGCATTATTTTAGTTACGATGTTAAGAATAGACTGTATCAAAGTTGCACAAGAATGCTGCACGCGATCTTAAACAAATCGGGGAAACAACACCCTACAAGAAAGCAGCTGTGCAGCCACCTGCCACCTATCACACAAACCATCCGTGTAAGACAAATAAGACATGCTGGATGTTACTGGAGAAACGAGGATGAATTCATAATTGACATTCTCCTGTGGGAAACCAGTACATGGGCACGCCAGGGCGGGCCGCTTAGCAAAAACCTATATTGATCAGCTTTTTTTTAATTCAAATAATATTTCATTGTATTAAAAACTTAAATACTTGCACCCAGAGGGCGCATACCTTTGCTAATATAATTAATAACAAGAATAACACAAAGCTGTCTCCTTTGCATGTGTTAAAATTTGGACTTGCCGAGAGCGATTAGTGATAAGGACGGTTGGCGAGAGATTGTCATGGATATCCGTGCTGTTGACGCGACATGAGGATGATGATGTTAAAAATCAAAATGCTCTTCATTCTTCGAATACACCTTGTATATTACAAAAGTTTTCGAGTTGAGGTTTTCAGGAAACCAACAGAAAAAAAATGTCTATGTTTCATGATTTCCTTTTCTTCTTCTGATTAGCGCACTGATTGCTACGGATGAATGGTGAGTCATTAAACTTCAAATAAGATGCAAAAGCTGCTTACAAGATCTTGGTAAACGCATCAGACTTGTTTGAATGGGATGCAATAAAAGAGAGGCATCGAAAAAAAAATCCAGTAATTTCTCTGAAGACGGATGAAGGCTGTTAGCACAAAGGTGGCCAATGTTACTATGGCAACTTTCTTATATCATCATCAGCGTCATTATTCCTCAATAAAATTGGTCTGAAAGATTTCCTAAAATATATTAACGTTTTGTTATGTTTCTTTATGTTGTTTATATATATATATATATATATATATATATATATATATATAATATATATATATATATATATATATGTGTGTGTGTGTGTGTGTGTATTTATTTATATATATATATATATATATATATATATTATATATATATATATATATAATATATTATATTATATATATATGGTTTCTTTGTAAACCGAAATGTTCGACACTACGACCAATGATAAACTTCCATCCAGTGTAACATCCCGTGTTTGTCTACATTTCTCCATATACACACATATATCGTTTTTTTTTCTCTCTCAATATTATTTAGCTGAGATGACCAACACTCATACGAATTTACATCTTTGCATTTCATTTTTAAACGGTCTGATTTTTAACCAGAGAGGACTGCAAGATGGTAACGGCCGTGCAATTAAGGAACACAAGTATTAATATATAGATTACACATTTTAGGTATCGATGGGGTTGGCCACCAGTCGAGGAAATATCAATGCAGATTCGCAGGGGTGTGTATCGTTCAGCGCCAGAGAGAGAGAGAGAGAGAGCGGGGGGGGTCTTTTCGTCTCGTACTGATTTACTTTTTTATCACGTGACATCCAGATCACTTGACTACATCGCTTGTCGACCGACTCGTGCGCACGCGCCACCATTCACCTACCGCAAAGGTTATCCGGTTATTTCTATTACCGCACGTCTATGCGTCACTCATGTTCATGGTCCGTCCAAGTTTGGCAGAGGGCCCCTCTTTCTCGGGCGCCCTTTCTAACAGGATTGCTACCGAAAAGAAAAAAGAAGAAAAAAGGATACTTGAAGCAAATAAATTCCGCGTCATCATCGTACGGAATTTATTGATAAATATCAAAAACAAACAAAATGCAAAAAGATAATTCTATTTAAAATGAAATAAACAATATCAAATGCAAATAATATCCTACAAAACTATTTTCCTTCAAACATTTATTATAATTTTCCATTAAATATTACAACACATCACATTTGTAAGAATTTAATTAAAACTCTTAAGGCTTCTTTGTTAAACTGACATCAGAAAGAGAATGTCTCACTGGCCTTATAACAATGATCACATTCTGTAAGAGAGAACAAACAATAGTTACCATCTTCATAGCCGAGCTAATCAGAAACTAAAATATTCCCTAACATGATTTTCTTTTTTAACTTAACTTTTTTTTTTCTTAATTGGCTTGTCAAATTCTAGCAAGATCGTTGTTTAACACTCAATCACTTTTTTTTATTGTTACTTTTAAATGGAATTCAAAATTAAGAGCAGGTGGAAAAATGTCAGCTTCGCAAAATAAAGTTTATTTTAGAAAGTAAACGTTTCAAACAGTTGCCATTATTAAGATGAAAAATACTTTGGCGAATTAAGATATAAAAGGGATGTTTGTAATATATTGCCTTGACCGAAGTGACCCTGAAAGATTATCCCGCCGTGGATAAAATCAACAAAGTGACTACCGGAGCACAGTGTTGATAACCAATGTATAAACACAGGGGATGTGTTGATAAAACACAAGAAATGCGTGGGTGTAATCATGGTTAATAATAAAACACAAGAAATGAGAGAGTGTAAACATGCCTAAGATAAAAACAGAAAATGCGTGGGTGAACTCATGGCCAATGACCAGACACAGGAAATGCGTGGGTGTAGCCCATGACCAATGAAAACAAGCTACGTGGATGAGGACGTGTGTCTGTAAGAAAACTGCGTGAGTGTCACAGTATGTGGTCATGTGGGAGTTTTAATATTATATAAACTCTTAAAACTTTGTTCAAGCAGTTATAGTTCGCTGTTCAACTCCTGACAGCTCCTTTGTATTGTGCGAACTCTCTCCGACGTCTAGCCTGCTTCATACATTTGAAGAATGTTCTTACGTTAAATGTTTCTAAAAGTATTTTTGCGTCTAAGTGGGTTCTTTTGTGTTTTAGGTTCTGTGATTGTCTTTTTAGATACTATGGTTAGACCTATGGCCACAGTAGTGTGTATGTCTTGTTTGTCTTTCTGAGAGTGATGGATTTTGGGATGTGATGTTGCTGGGGATTCGTAGCTTATTTTTCGAACTCCTGGCCAGTGCTTTGAACCGTGGACGCGCACCTTTCGGGACAAACAGGACGGGTGATTCTGCATGGTTTTCTGTCTTTGTGTGCTATTATAGCTTGGTTGGGTCAGTGTCAGCGATACCTATCGGTGGCTGTTTTGTTAACTCATCAATAGAGATGAGGAGCAGTAGTTTCCTAAACTGTACTATTTGATCCTGGCCGTTGGCCCGCTGTATGTTATACGCCCAGCATCATGTGAGAAAACGCTGTTGGTCCATGTTGGGTTCGTGCGAAGTGCCTCACATCCACCACGCTGCTTACCATGGTTTCCGGTATACACGCTCTATATGTAAGATACTCTGCCTTGAACTGTTGTCCAATGGCGTGAAAAAAGGGTGTAAACTTCAAGATTTCTAAGTTTTTAACTTAGTATAAGGCCCACATATCCCCCCCATTTTAGTATAGAGCAAATCTCCCTCGGTCTAGGTATTTTTCCTTTTTAGTATATTTTTCACTCAAAAGAAGATGATTAACGGATATGGTTACAAAAGCTTATTTGTATTACTGGGAATCTTGGCGACCATGTCCTTCTAGATACATGTAAAGCATTATAAAATAGTGGCATATACTTTCGTCTTCTTTACAATGAATGAAGACTTGTCAAAATACCACTAATTTAAATACCTTTCACAAAATTAGCATTTTAAGGGGGATATTTTAATTAATTTTAGTACATTCCTAACACAAAAAGAACATGATTAATAAAATATTTAAGAAAAAACTTATTGTGCTATTACTGGGAATATTGGCGACCATGCTATATCTGAATCAGATACCGCGGACATGGAATCAACGGCGCTTGATCCCTCACAGTTTCTCGCCTATGCGATTCTCAAACAAGTGACTGTGCCGGCTTTTTGTGCGCTCTTATATACTGTGGTTTTATGCCCTGTACGGTGAGGAAGGTTTTCGTTTTATGGGTCAGCGGAGATAAACCTGCTGTGTTAGGCTTGGTTTGAGGATCTACAGGGTATAAACCACAGTATATAAGAGCGCAAAAAAGCCAAACCAGTCACTTGGTTTGAGAATCACATAAGCGAGAAACTGTAAGTGGAAAGCCGTTGATTTCATATATCCACGCTATCCTAAGTTAGATATATGTTCTATCCATGAATGAACACTATTACTCACAAAATATCATATATAATATGATCAATATATATATATATATATATATATATATATATATATTATATATGGGTGTGGGTGTGTGCGCGTCTGGAAGAGAGGAAACATAACGGAAAGACACAAAAAATGAGCTTGCTACAATTTTGCTGTCGAAAAAAAGAAGAAATTGAATAAGTCGGAATAATGAATGAATATAATTGATGTGCTCAACACACACACACACACATATATATATATATATATATAATATATATATATTATATATATTATGGGGGGGGATCTAAAATAACGTTCTAAAGTGCTAGTGACGAAGAGAAACTGTTTCGTACGGCTATTGAAGCTATTGCTAAGAGTAACGTTTGCGAAATTATTCGGTTTTAGAATGCAAAAGTCATTAAACCGATTGAAATTCATCGCCAATTAACGGAAGGTATGGCGAGTCGTGCCTGGATATCCAAAAAACGTTCACAAATGGTTAGGGAATTTGAAACGACGACTCGGTTCAACGCTTCCTCAACGACATGCGGTGAGATGGTATGATACAAAAACTGACACAGCACCTACCTACAAAAATACATCGATCAAATGGTGATTATATAGAAAAATAGAGACATGTTGAAACTTTAAAAAATATGTAAACATCATTGCAATAATCAATAAAAGTTTCTATGATTTATAAATATTTTGAGACCTACCTTTGGATTACCCTCATATATATATATATATATATATATATATATATATTATATATATAAGCGGAGTGGCCTATTGTCGCTATAAGCCGAGGGAGAGAGTCTGTCCCCTTTTCACTAGCGCTAGATCAGGGAGATTTTTTTGTGTCTGAGGTGGGACGCCTACCATTAGCTCCCCCTCTTTAGCACACAGACCAAAGAGGGTGCATCTTAACCACTGAAACCTTGGTATGGACAATTTTTTTTCTACAATCATATATATTATATATTATATATTATATTATTATTATTACTATTTTATTATCACTTACTATGGGTTTCATTTTACTTTGATTTTAATCTTATGTTAATCCTAACTTTCTGATATGATGTTATTGATTTGATTACTATTTCATTATTAATTCATCATTATCATTATTATTATTATCATTTCATTATTATTAATTACTATTATTATTATTAGTATTATCATTATTTTATTAATTTTTACTAATATTAGCCCTTAGTTCTTATTTTTTAGACGTTCTATTTTTTATTTAAATATAATCCTACTTCTATTGTAGTTTCTATAATTTTTAATTATTTTCTATTTTAACTTATACCTTTTATATTTTATACTTTATATGTTATGTTTTACCTTTAGGTCTCATTTTAAAAATTTTAATTTTTAATCTTTAACGTTACTTTATTCTTTTATATTTTTACCTTTTATATTATTTATTAGTATACCACTATTTCTTTACTGTATTCAATTTTATTCTATCTTGCTTTATATCATTCAAATGTTCTGAACGTACATTCTTACGTTTATTTTTTATTTTTTATTTTTACTCTTTAATTCTTTACTTTTACAATCTACCTTCCACCTCTTATTTTTTTTATTATTATTTTTTATTTTTTATTTATTTTTAATTTTAATTTAATTTCATATCTTTATTATTTTGTTATTTTTTTATTTTTCTTTTTCTTTTCTTTTCTTTTTCTTTTATTGTGTTTATCCTATTTATAGTCTTTTAATTCTGCTCATTTTGTATACACTTTTTACAACTATTCCATCCAAAGCATAGACCTCCCCGCCTCATTCAAAAGAAACTAATCCTGCCCATCTCAAACTAAGACACCAACCCTCCCTCCCCTAAATTGATAGATGTTACTGGGGAAATCTCAGTAAGAGTCATGTTTCTGTGATTACCTGAAGATGCCCTATTAATACGATTGAAATAAATTATTGTAATATATAAGTGATGTAAAATGAACGTTTTTTTTAATCGTTAAGTTTTGAACTTAGGAAGATGAATGGAGCATAACGTCAACACACACACACACACACACACACACACACACACACACACACACATATATATATATATATATATATATATATATAATATATATATATATATATAGAGATAGATAGATAGATAGATAGATAGATAGATAGATAGATACAGCATTACAAAAAATAGCCAGGGTACTAAAAAGCTATTATATTTTTCAAAGGAAAATATATATCCTGCGATGTAAGGAGGCAACTTTGTTTCCTTTGTTTTTATTAAAGACGATATTTTTCTTTAATGTTTATTCGTCAATGGTGAATTTTTCCGCTTGTTTACAATGTAATTTTGGAACCGTTTAAAATAGGAATGTTTTTCTTACGTCTTTTCGTTGTAAGGTTCAAGGTAATATATTATATTATAACTGGTTGAAACAAACAACTCCGACTCGAGTGTTGAACATAAAATAATGGACTTTAATAAAAGCACATGAAGACATTTATCACATATACAAGAAATACGTGTAAGGCACAAGTACAATAAGAACATAAAAAATAGTACCTACATGTACATATAAAAGATATAGATAGTTATGGATGTCCATAAGGTTAAAGTCACTTACTGACTTAGTCCATACGTGGGGACAGAGGCCCCTACGAGGATGGGTGTAGACACAAATGTCTAACCCATGTTGTCCAGTCCAAGAAGGAGAAAAAAAAGAGATCTTGAATCTGGCGCTTCCTGCTTAAATACAGAAAAACGCGTGGTGATGAGAATAAGAAACGAGAGGAAGATAACTCTTCCTGGTCCAAGGAAGACAATCCAACAATACTCCCTCTAAATGTTTGCTTGGCAAAAATTTACAGAAAGGAATTACAAAATGTTTGTTTTTTCATAGACAAGAACGGAGACTCGAATGTTCAACGTTCACAAATAAAGAAATAAAATTTGCATATACATATCCAGCAAACTACAAATAACAGTATGAAAGACTAGAATGCAATTTAAAATACAAACGAGCATTTTCATGTTTAGGTTCCAGGTATGAAAAGTTTCTTAGTCCGCCTATGCGTTGGTACAATTTTTAAAAATCTCCTTGGTGGTGGCAAATTTTTTCCAAATTCCTGAGTTGAAATAAGGACTGTTTTATCCTTTAGGGAATATTTTTTCTCCTGGTTAATGGGAGGCGAAATTTGTCTGATACGACGGGGATCGCAAAAATAGGTTTCCAATTGAAACAAAGGTAAAAAGCAAGTCGCTTTTATAACCATTTTCCGGTCAAACTCTGGCCAGGAATTTGAGGAATACATGGCATAAAATTTTTCTGTACAAGTGTACAGTTTTTTTAAAGTTTGTGAAATATGGGGCAAATGTTTCCCTGTGATATGTGGACGAAAATTCGAAATTCACCGTTGACTTTGTTCCATTTTACAATGCTGACCTGGTCAAATGTCTTCTTAGACACCAAAGTCGAGTGAAAGTTTAAAAGTCGGTATTTTTAGTCTGGGAGACAAAAAATATTACCGTAAGTCCAGAAATGGACATTTTAGATGTACATTTCTCTTTCTGTAGGGGGTAGCAGCTAGGAAAAATTGCTGGGTAGCCTCGTGGTGGAATCCAGGTCACCCGCATGCTATTCAGGTCTTATTTTTCAGTAGTCGCCAAGCCAGAGGGCAAGGACGGTAGAATCTGTCTCAAAGTGATGCATAGCAGTCGCTCCTCGAAGTAACAAAAGATTCTTCTCGGTTGTTGAATTTTAAAAAAAATTAATTCCAGTGCTGAAAAGGAGTCCATCATTAGTCGGAGAAAAGAAATAATTTCTTTGAGGGGTCACGTTTTTTTTTAAGTCGTGTTAGAGGAATTTTTTCCTTTTTGTTGAAGTTCACAGTCCAGATAGAACAACTGTACGCTAAAAGGTTTTAAATGCGTGTTCACAGTCGGGATTCACCATGTAAGGTCAAGGTTTATCGTTATTGAATTTCTTAACGTTGAGTTAATCCACTTTGCGTTATATATATATATATAAATATATATATATATATTATAATATGGTTATTTCCTATAACTCCAACATAACAAAGGGGGACCACTCTTGATGATAAATTATTTTATTTATTTTCCCATTAAACTAATCCTAACCTAACCCTAGGCCAAAGCCTACCCTAACCTTAACCCGTCTCTTTTTCTAGTAGATCAATAAATAAATAATTTATCAGTCAAGAGTGGTTCCCCTTGTTTATGTTGGAGTTTCTATCTTTCTATTATTATACTAAAGCTGAGTTTATCAACTTCTCCAGCTAAAGGATTTTTTTCTATTTATGTTATGACACAATATTATACTTAGATATACTTGTGTTAGTGTACGTAATCGACGCCAACACCTATATTTGTGCCTTGTGCCAGACTTAGAAAAAAACCTTTAGAAAATGTACTACCGATTATATCTTATTATCTAGATTACTGGGTGGTCTTTGTAGAATCACCGAAAAAGATACAAATCTTTTTAACGAAGATTGGAGACAAAAAGTCTATGATAAAAAAACCAGTCTTTGGGTACAGAGAAGTCTTTGATCTTAGGTTGTGAACTCTGGGTTGACCAGTGAGATTCGAAGGAATCGAACATTCGATTCGGTCGAGAGCTGGCTCGAACTTTCTAGAGATAAAACTTCTGAAGATTATTCAGACACATAATTAAGGAGTCAGTGAGATCAGTCAGTTAGAGTCTGCGATCAGAGAGGGTAAGAGCAGTCGAGATCGGTCTAGTCAGAGAAGATATCAGAGCCAGGAAGGCCGCACGTGGCAGTTGATGAACTGATGTCGCTAAGTACTCAACCTAATTTTTAATCTTTTACGCGAGACGAAGTTGAAAACAATTATTATTATTAACGAAGTCGCTGGAGTACTGACCATTTGGACAACTAAGAGTTACTAAAAGAAAAAACATATGTGTAACGAAATCTCTCTCTCTCTCTCTCTCTCTCTCTCTCTCTCTCTCTCCCTCTCCTCTCTCTTCTCTCTCTCTCTCAAAAGTTATAGGAGTTGCGAATATAATAAAACTTCTAAAGATACTACAACAGGTTTATGAATGAACTCTGCACAAACTGACACATAGCAGTAAACGTCTGTGGCCCCAAATCCTTCCACGCTCCTTTCGTTTATGGTCAAGCGAAAGGTATCACGTTTCACGGCCGCGTGCTTCTTCGTTACGGCCAATTGACTTTATCCACGGGTCGTCCCCTTTACGATAGTTACTTTACTATTTCGTTTGTGGCAGAGTTCATTCATAAAACCTGTTGTAGTATCTTTAGAAGTTTATTATATTCCAAACTTCCTATAACTTTTGAGAGAGAGAGAGAGAGAGAGAGAGAGAGAGAGAGAGAGAGAGAGAGAGAGAGAGAGAGAGAGAGAGAGATTTCGTTAACACATATGTTTTTCTTTTAGTAACTCTTAGTTGTCTCAATGGTCAGTACTCCAGCGACTTCGTTAATAATAATAATTGTTTTCAACTTCGTCTCGCGTAAAAGATTAAAATTCAGGTTGAGTACTTAGCGACATCAGTTCATCAACTGCCACGTGCGGCCTCCTGGCTCTGATATCTTCTCTGACTAGACCCGATCTCTGACTGCTCTTACCCTCTCTGATCGCAGACTCTAACTGACCTGATCCCTCACTGACTCCTTAATATAGTGTGTCTGAATAATCTTCCAGAAGTTTCTATCTCTAGAAAGTTCGAGCCAGCTCTCGACCGAATCGAATGTTCGATTCCTTCGAATCTCACTGGTCAACCAGAGTTCACAAGCCTAAAGATCAAAGACTTCTCTGTAGCCCAAAAGACTGGGTTTTTCTTAATCATAGACTTTTTGTCTCCAATCTCTCGTTAAAAAGATTTGTATCTTTTTCGGTGATTCTACAAAGACCACCCAGTAATCTAAGATAATAAGATATAATCGGTAGTACATTTTTCTAAAGGTTTTTTTCTAAGTCTGGCACAAGGCCACAAATATAGGTGTTGGGCGTCGATTACGTAACACTAACACCAAGTAATATCTAAGTATAAATATTGTGTCCATAACATAAATAGAAAAAAATCCTTTAGCTGGAGAAGGTTGATAAACTCAGCTTTAGTATAATAATAGAAGATAGATAACTCCAACATAAACAAAGGGGAACCACTCTTGACTGATAAATTATTTATTTATTGATCTACTAGGAAAAAAGAAGACGGGGTTAAGGTTAGGGTTAGGCTTTGGCCTAGGGTTAGGGTTTAGGATTAGTTTAATGGGAAAATAAATAAATAATTTATCAATCAAGAGTGGTCCCCCTTTGTTTATGTTGGAGTTATAGGAAATAACCATATATATATATATATATATATATATATATATATATATATATATATAACGCAAAGTGGATTAACTCAACGTTAAAGAAAATTCAATAACGATATAACCTTGAACCTTACAAGTGGTGACTCCCGACTGTGAACACGCATTTAAAAACCTTTTTTAGCGTACAGTTGTTCTTATCTTGGACTGTGAACTTCAACAAAAAGAGAAAAAATTCCTCTAACACGAACTTAAAAAAAAAAACGGTGACCCCCTCAAAGAAATTATTTCTTTTTCTCCGACTAATGATGGACTCCTTTTCAGCACTGGAATTAATTTTTTTTAAAAATTCAACAACCGAGAAGAATCTTTTGTTACTTCGAGGAGCGACTGCTATGCATCACTTTGAGACAGATTTCTACCGTCCCTTGCCCTCTGGCTTGGCGACTACTGTAAAAATAAGACCTGAATAGCATGCGGGTGACCTGGATTCCAACCACGAGGCTACCCAGCAATTTTTCCTAGCTGCTACCCCTACAGAAAGAGAAATGTACATCTAAAATGTCCATTTCTGGACTTACGGTATATTTTTTGTCTCCCAGACTAAAAATACCGACTTTTAAACTTTCAACTCGACTTTGGTGTCTAAGAAGACATTTGACCAGGTCAGCATTGTAAAATGGAACAAAGTCAACGGTGAATTTCGAATTTTCGTCCACATATCACAGGGAAACATTTGCCCCATATTTCCACAAACTTTAAAAAAACTGTACACTTGTACAGAAAAATTTTATGCCATGTATTCCTCAAATTCCTGGCCAGAGTTTGACCGGAAAATGGTTAATAAAAGCGACTTGCTTTTTACCTTTGTTTCATTGGAAACCTATTTTTGCGATCCCCGTCGTATCAGACAAATTTCGCCTCCCATTAACCAGGAGAAAAATAATTCCCTAAAGGATAAAACAGTCCTTATTTCAACTCAGGAATTTGGAAAAAATTTGCCACCACCAAGGAGATTTTTAAAAATTGTACCAACCGCATAGGCGGACTAAGGAACTTTTCATACCTGGAACCTAAACATGAAAATGCTCGTTTGTATTTTAAATTGCATTCTAGTCTTTTCATACTGTTATTTTGTAGTTTGCTGGAATATGTATATGCAAATTTTATTTCTTTATTTGTGAACGTTGAACATTCGAGTCTCCGTTCTTGTCTATGAAAAAAACAAACATTTTGTAATTCCTTTCTGTAAATTTTTGCCAAGCCAAACATTTAGAGGGGAGTATTGTTGGATTGTCTTCCCTTGGACCAGGAAGAGTTATCTTCCCTCTCGTTTCTTATTCTCATCACCACGCGTTTTTCTGTATTTAAGCAGGAAGCGCCAGATTCAAGATCTCTTTTTTCTCCTTCTTGGACTGGACAACATGGGTTAGACATTTGTGTCTACACCCCATCCTCGTAGGGGCCTCTGTCCCCCACGTATGGACTAAGTCAGTAAGTGACTTTAACCTTATGGACTATCCATAACTATCTATATCTTTTATATGTACATGTAGGTAACTATTGTTTATGTTCTTATTGTACCTTGTGCCTTACACGTATTTCTTGTATATGTGATAAATGTCTTCATGTGCTTTTATTAAAGTCCATTATTTTATGTTCAACACTCGAGTCGGAGTTGTTTGTTTCAACCAGTTATAATATATATATTACCTTGAACCTTACAACGAAAAAGACGTAAGAAAAACATTCCCTATTTTAAACGGTTCCAAAATTACATTGTAAACAAGCGGAAAAATTCACCATTGACGAATAAACATTAAAGAAAAATATCGTCTTTAATAAAAACAAAGGAAACAAAGTTGCCTCCCTTACATCGCCAGGATATATATTTTCCTTTGAAAAATATAATAGCTTTTTAGTACCCTGGCTATTTTTGTAATGCTGTATCTATCTATCTATCTATCTATCTATCTATCTATCTATCTCTATCTATATATATATATATATAATATATATATATATATATATATATGTGTGTGTGTGTGTGTGTGTGTGTGTGTGTGTGTGTGTGTTGACGTTATGCCTCCATTCATCTTCCTAAGTTCAAAACTTAACGATTAAAAAAAACGTTCATTTTACATCACTTATATATTACAATAATTTATTTCAATCGTATTAATAGGGCATCTTCAGGTAATCACAAGAACATGACTCTTACTGAGAATTTCCCAAAGTAACATCTATCAATTTAGGGGAGGGAGGGTTGGTGTCTTAGTTTGAGATGGGCAGGATTAGTTTCTTTGAATGAGGCGGGGAGGTCTATGCTTTGGATGGAAATAGTTGTAAAAGTGTATACAAAATGAGCAGAATTAAAAGACTATAAATAAGGATAAACACAATAAAAGAAAAAGAAAAAAGAAAAAGAAAAAGAAAAATAACAAAATAACAAAATAATAAAAAGATATGAAATTAAAATTAAAAACATAAAGATAAAAATTAAAAAATAATAAAAAATAAAGAATAATAAAAAAAAATAAGAGGTGGAAGGTAGATTGTAAAAGTAAAGAATTAAAGAGTAAAAATAAAAAATAAAAAATAAACGTAAGAATGTACGTTCAGAACAATTTGAATGATATAAAGCAAGATAGAATAAAATTGAATACAGTAAGAAATAGTGGTATAATACTTAATAAATAATATAAAAGGTAAAAATATAAAAGAATAAAGTAACGTTAAAGATTAAAAATTAAAATTTTTAAAATGAGACCTAAAGGTAAAACATAACATATAAAGTATAAAATATAAAAGGTATAAGTTAAAAGATAGAAAATAATTAAAAATTATAGAAACTAACAATAGAAGTAGGATTATATTTAAATAAAAAAGTAGAACGTCTAAAAAATAAGAACTAAGGGCTAATATTAGTAAAATTAATAATAATGATAATACTAATAATAATAATAGTAATTATAATAATGATAATGATAATAATAATAATGATAATGATGATATTAATAATGACAATAGTAATCAAAATCAATAACATCATATCAGAAAGTTAGGATTAACATAAGATTAAAATCAAAGTAAAATGAAACCCATAGTAAGTGATAATAATAATAGTAATAATAATAATAATAATAATATATATATATATATATATATGATTGTAGAAAAAAATTGTCCATACCAAGGTTTCAGTGGTTAAGATGCACCCTCTTTGGTCTGTGTGCTAAAGAGGGGGAGCTAATGGTAGGCGTCCCACCTCAGACACAAAAACAATCTCCCTGATCTAGCGCTAGTGAAAAGGGGACAGACTCTCTCGCTACTCGGCTTATAGCGACAATAGGCCACTCCGCTTATATATATATATATATATATATATATATATATATATATATATATGAGGGTAATCCCAAAGGTAAGGTCTCCAAAATATTTATAAATCATAGAAACTTTTATTGATTATTGGCAATGATGTTTACATCATTTTAAAGTTTCAACATGTCTCTATTTTTCTATATAATCACCATTTTGATCGATGTATTTTTGTAGGTAGGTGCTGTGTCAGTTTTTGTATCATACCATCTCACCGCCATGTCGTTGAGGAAGCGTTGAACCGAGTCGTCGTTTCAAATTCCCTAAACCATTTGTGAACGTTTTTGATATCCAGGCACGACTCGCCATACACTTCCGTTAATTGGCGATGAATTTCAATCGGTTTAATGACTTTTGCATTCTAAAACCGAATAATTTCGCAAACGTTACTCTTAGCAATAGCTTCAATAGCCGTACGAACAGTTTCTCTTCGTCACTAGCACTTTAGAAACGTTATTTTAGATCCCCCCCCCATATATATATATATATATATATATATATATTATATATATATATATGTGTGTGTGTGTGTGTTGAGCACATCATTATATTCATTCATTATTCCGACTTATTCAATTTCTTCTTTTTTTCGACAGCCAAAATTGTAGCAAGCTCATTTTTTGTGTCTTCTCCGTTATGTTATCCTCTCTTCACCAGACGCGCACACACCCACACCCATATATATATATATATATATATATATATATATATATATATATATTGATCATATTATATATGCTATATTTGTGAGTAAATAGTGTTCAATATCATGGATAGAACAAATATATCTAACTTAGGATAGCGTGGATATGAAATCAACGGCTTTTGTCCACTTACAGTTTCTCGCTTATGTGATTCTCAAACCAAGTGACTGGTTTGGCTTTTTTGCGCTCTTATATACTGTGGTTTATACCCTGTAGATCCTCAAACCAAGCCTAACACAGCAGGTTTATCTCCGCTGACCCATAAAACGAAAACCTTCCTCACCGTACAGGGCATAAACCACAGTATATAAGAGCGCACAAAAAGCCGGCACAGTCACTTGGTTTGAGAATCGCATAGGCGAGAAACTGTGAGGGATCAAGCGCCGTTGATTCCATGTCCGCGGTATCCTGATTCAGATATAGCACATGGTCGCCAATATTCCCAGTAATAGCACAATAAGTTTTTCTTAATATTTTATTAAATCATGTTCTTTTGTGTTAGGAATGTACTAAAATTATGTAAAAGTTAAAATATCCCCACCCACTTTAAAATGCTAATTTTGTGAAAGGTATTTAAATTAGTGGGTATTTTGACAAGTCTTCATTCATTGTAAAGAAGACGAAAGTATATGCACTATTTTATAATGCTTTACATGTATCTAGAAGGACATGGTCGCCAAGATTCCCAGTAATACCAAAATAAGCTTTTGTAACCATATCCGTTAATCATCTTCTTTTGAGTGAAAAATATACTAAAAAAAGGAAAAATACCTAGACCGAGGGAGATTTGCTCTATACTAAAATGGGAGGGGATATGTGGGCTTATACTAAGTTAAAACTTAGAAATCTTGAAGTTTACACCCTTTTTTCACGCCATTGGACAACAGTTCAAGGCAGAGTATCTTACATATAAGAGCGTGTAATACCGGAAACCATGGGTAGCAGCGTGGTGGATGTGAGGCACTTCGCACGAACCCAACATGGACCAACAGCGTTTTCTCACATGATGCTGGGCGTATAAACATACAGCGGGCCAACGGCCAGGATCAAATAGTACAGTTAGGAAACTACTGCTCCTCATCTCTATTGATGAGTTAACAAAACAGCCACCGATAGGTATCGCTGACACTGACCCAACCCAAGCTATAATAGCACACAAAGACAGAAAACCATGCAGAATCACCCGTCCTGTTGTCCCGAAAGGTGCGCGTCCACAGGTTCAAGCACTGGCCAGGAGTTCGAAAAATAAGCTACGAATCCCCAGCAACATCACATCCCAAAATCCATCACTCTCAGAACAGACAAACAAGACATACACACTACTGTGGCCATAGGTCTAACCATAGTATCTAAAAAGACAATCACAGAACCTAAACACAAAAGAAACCCACTTAGACGCAAAAATACTTTTAGAAACATTTAACGTAAGAACATTCTTCAATGTATGAAGCAGGCTAGACGTCGGAGAGAGTTCGCACATACAAAGGAGCTGTCAGGAGTTGAACAGCGAACTATAACTGCTTGAACCAAAGTTTTAAGAGTTTATATAATATTAAAACTCCCACATGACCACATATCTGTGACACTCACGCAGTTTTCTTACAGACACACGTCTTCATCCACGTAGCTTGTTTTCATTGGTCATGGGCTACACCCACGCATTTCCTGTGTCTGGTCATTGGCCATGAGTTACACCCACGCATTTTCTGTTTTTATCTTAGGCCATGTTTACACTCTCTCATTTCTTGTGTTTATTATTAACCATGATTACACCCACGCATTTCTTGTGTTTATCAACACATCCCCTGTGTTTATACATTGGTTATCACACCTGTGCTCCGGTAGTCACTTTGTTGATTTTATCCACGGCGGGATATATCTTTCAGGGTCACTTCGGTCAAGGCAATATATTACAAACATCCCTTTTATATCTTATTCGCCAAAGTATTTTTCATCTTAATAATGGCAACTGTTTGAAACGTTTACTTTCTAAAATAAACTTTATTTTGCGAAGCTGACATTTTTCCACCTGCTCTTAATTTTGAATTCCATTTAAAAGTAACAATAAAAAAAAGTGATTGAGTGTTAAACAACGATCTTGCTAGAATTTGACAAGCCAATTAAGAAAAAAAAAAAGTTAAGTTAAAAAAGAAAATCATGTTAGGGAATATTTTAGTTTCTGATTAGCTCGGCTATGAAGATGGTAACTATTGTTTGTTCTCTCTTACAGAATGTGATCATTGTTATAAGGCCAGTGAGACATTCTCTTTCTGATGTCAGTTTAACAAAGAAGCCTTAAGAGTTTTAATTAAATTCTTACAAATGTGATGTGTTGTAATATTTAATGGAAAATTATAATAAATGTTTGAAGGAAAATAGTTTTGTAGGATATTATTTGCATTTGATATTGTTATTTCATTTTAATAAATTATCTTTTTGCATTTTGTTTGTTTTTGATATTTATCAATAAATTCCGTACGATGATGACGCGGAATTTATTTGCTTCAAGTATCCTTTTTTCTTCTTTTTTCTTTTCGGTAGCAATCCTGTTAGAAAGGGCGCCCGAGAAAGAGGGGCCCTCTGCCAAACTTGGACGGACCATGAACATGAGTGACGCATAGACGTGCGGTAATAGAAATAACCGGATAACCTTTGCGGTAGGTGAATGGTGGCGCGTGCGCACGAGTCGGTCGACAAGCGATGTAGTCAAGTGATCTGGATGTCACGTGATAAAAAAGTAAATCAGTACGAGACGAAAGACCCCCCCCCGCTCTCTCTCTCTCTCTCTCTGGCGCTGAACGATACACACCCCTGCGAATCTGCATTGATATTTCCTCGACTGGTGGCCAACCCCATCGATACCTAAAATGTGTAATCTATATATTAATACTTGTGTTCCTTAATTGCACGGCCGTTACCATCTTGCAGTCCTCTCTGGTTAAAAATCAGACCGTTTAAAATGAAATGCAAAGATGTAAATTCGTATGAGTGTTGTCATCTCAGCTAAATAATATTGAGAGAGAAAAAAAACGAATATATGTGTGTATATGGAGAAATGTAGACAAACACGGGATGTTACACTGGATGGAAGTTTATCATTGGTCGTAGTGTCGAACATTTCGGTTTACAAAGAAACCATATATATATATATATATATATATATATATATATATATATATATATATATATATATATATATATATATAATACACACACACACACACACATATATATATATATATATATATATATATATATATATATATATATATATATATATATATATATATATAAACAAAACATAAAGAAACATAACAAAACGTTAATATATTTTAGGAAATCTTTCAGACCAATTTTATTGAGGAATAATGACGCTGATGATGATATAAGAAAGTTGCCATAGTAACATTGGCCACCTTTGTGCTAACAGCCTTCATCCGTCTTCAGAGAAATTACTGGATTTTTTTTTCGATGCCTCCTCTTTTATTGCATCCCATTCAAACAAGTCTGATGCGTTTACCAAGATCTTGTAAGCAGCTTTGCATCTTATTTGAAGTTTAATGACTCACCATTCATCCGTAGCAATCAGTGCGCTAATCAGAAGAAGAAAAGGAAATCATGAAACATAGACATTTTTTTTCTGTTGGTTTCCTGAAAACCTCAACTCGAAAACTTTGTAATATACAAGGTGTATTCGAAGAATGAAGAGCATTTTGATTTTTAACATCATCATCCTCATGTCGCGTCAACAGCACGGATATCCATGACAATCTCTCGCCAACCGTCCTTATCACTAATCGCTCTCGGCAAGTCCAAATTTTAACACATGCAAAGGAGACAGCTTTGTGTTATTCTTGTTATTAATTATATTAGCAAAGGTATGCGCCCTCTGGGTGCAAGTATTTAAGTTTTAATACAATGAAATATTATATTGAATTAAAAAAAAGCTGATCAATATAGGTTTTTGCTAAGCGGCCCGCCCTGGCGTGCCCATGTACTGGTTTCCACAGGAGAATGTCAATTATGAATTCATCCTCGTTTCTCCAGTAACATCCAGCATGTCTTATTTGTCTTACACGGATGGTTTGTGTGATAGGTGGCAGGTGGCTGCACAGCTGCTTTCTTGTAGGGTGTTGTTTCCCCGATTTGTTTAAGATCGCGTGCAGCATTCTTGTGCAACTTTGATACAGTCTATTCTTAACATCGTAACTAAAATAATGCAACAATATGCCAGATACCCAGTGTACCAGTCTCAGTAAAGAGAGTTTTGTTTTTTAACAAATTTTTTATTCTTGTCTTTTTCTTTACTCTTGTACTTAATTTCTTTTACTCTGATACATTCGACAGTTAATAACATTGTAATCTAAAATAATACAACAATGATAACACAATAAATAGAATAAACGTATAAAACAAATTAGTTATAAAGAAAAGAAAACATAGTTCAAATTAAACTTCTTCCAAGCTGGAATTGATAGTGATATGTGACATAGGTTTTGAGTCTTAGAACTTATGCCATGAGTGTTTTAAGATGGAGAATTTATACCCAAATTATCAGGAGTAGCCAAAATAAGGTGGATAACTTCTCGTGCTCTTACGCAAGATGTGCTTTGAAGGGTGATGTTTTCTTTTTCATTTTATAATAATAATAATAATAATAATAATCTTATTATAATGGAGATTGTGTGTTTTTCTGTCTGTAACCGAAACTATATTACTACTCAAGCCACAATTCCCTTAGTTATTTACATCACATTCTCCATGATTTTATTTTTATTTAAACTTCTATTATTAATAAAATTGTTATACATCATTAATACTATTGACCATATGTAGATACTAATAACAGGTAATTGTATTCATATATACAACAAAATAGCAGTTTACAGTGTGAATGGAAAGGCTAATTTGCATATTGATCTTTAAAATTTGATTTTAATAAATATGTGCTTAGTATTATTGATTTCTAATTGTTTGGTTTTATCTTAATGAATATGAGAAAAAATCTCGGGGATAAATCTTAAATGAAATCGATTAATAAGAAGAAATAACTGTAATATTATCCTTTACTTCCAATTTTACTAAATAGTTAAATTAGGAAAATTTACCAATGAAAAACGGGAGTAATGGAAGATGATGGAAGAGTTCGTTTCAAAGTTGTTCTATTTTTCAATCATACCCCCTCTGTTCCAAATCTTTCTATCTGCATTCTTATTTAGTTTCATTAGCCTTTCTAATTTAATATGATATTTTATTATATTAAAACTTAAATACTTGCACCCGGAGGGTGCATATATTTGCTAGTAATAATAATAAAGCAGAAACAGGACACAATACCACCATTGCATAAAGTCTTTTTCAGCTAAAAAAACAATACTTTTCCGTTCGCCATAACTGGTCATGAATTTAGGCCAGCGATAAATAAGAGTCTGTACATCGCCCTAGTAATGGTAGAGGTGTCCTATATTTTTACCTAAGCGTTTTCAACCATGTCACTAGTCGTCCACAGAAGGATTATTTGTTGTAGTTGTTGTGTATTACGTTTGCAGTGTTTTTTATGGTTGCAGATTTATCCAGTTAGGAGGTTTTATTGTAAGTATGGATGATGTTTAGTCTATTCGTAACGGTGTTAAATCACTATTTCATGTTGATTAGGTTTCTCATTTTATTTAAAAGGCCGGTTTAGCTCAGTCAGTAGAGCACCTGCCTAGGAATTGCAAGGTTCTTGGTTCGATACGGGTCTCTGCCAACTCAGCGCATTGAGTAGCACAGATTGGGTATTCTGATCTGTGCGATAAAGTGGAGAGTTGACGGTATGTGTGGCACTCCACCTCAGCAAAAAACAATCCCCCTGGTATAAATATATACTCCCTCGCTGTCCGGTTGATACCGACAATAGGCTACCTTTACTTTTTACTTCATTCTTTATTTTGATTAAAATTACCTATATATATATATATGTGTGTGTGTGTGTGTGTGTGTGTGTGTGTGTCTGTCTGTCTGTCTGTCTCTGTCTCTTTCTTTTTCTCTTTTTCTGTGTGTGTGTGTACCCCCCTCTCTCTATGGGGTTGTGGGTTGTGAGGCAGTCATAATGAGTGATAACCCACGTTCAACAGAGTTGCCAGTCCTCGAAATGAACAACGTGTCAATTAATCATCCACGGACCGATGGAAAATGGAGTACATGGAAAAGAATATTCACAACAATGACGCCATTATCGTTGGTACAAAAATGTGTGGGAGTTAGCGTAAAAAAATAAGACTGAAAACTTTAAGGCAGATGTTTCTTTTATATAATAATATATATATATATATATATATATATATATATATATATATATATATATATATAGCTACCGGCAATTATTGCCAAGGGAGGTAATTTTTTTTAAATTTCTTAATTTTAAAACAATTACCAAAAATCAGGGAATTGTCCGATTTTAATGAAATTTTCACCAAATTATTTTCCCACGACTTGATTTTATAAGGATTAGTTTATTTTATGGAAGAAACTTGAAAAAATACTTTTTTTTATAAATTCAGAATGTGGGGAGGGGGGGGGTTGAGACCTTTGACCATTTGAAGAAAAAAAAAATCCCGGTCCCTAATTTTTAAATTTCTTGAAAGATCATATCCTGAAGAATATATAGAAAAAAAAAAAATAAAAAATATAAATTCAATAACCTAAAAAAGTGATTTTAAAATTTAAAATTCATTTTCTTAAAAAAAAAATAATTAATGTTTTTTTTTTTTCGTAGTATCATAAAATATAGTTGTCTTTAAATTGATGTAAAAAAAAAATTCTATCTTAAGTTAAACTGGGTTTTGGACTACCTTAACAATTTCAAGGTCAATTTAATATGTCCAAACGCAGAACGGCCTAATTAGCAATTTTAACCAAAGATAGCCCAGAATTTATCTTTGAAAAAATCTAAGTTAAAAAATGCGGAAACCCTGGAAAGATATTTTAAAAGAATTAAAATGATTTTTTAAAAAATTGTCAATTTAAAATATGGAAGCCCAAAAGATCAAAATTATCTCCCCTTGTGACCACGGTCTTTACAGTGTGATTTGTGAACGAATTCAACTCATTTCCCAAGTTATTATGATTCATTCATTAAAGGATCACTTTATTTCCAAAAGTACATTGTTCTTTTATTTATTTATTTATTTATTTTTTTACATTCCTTTCAAACATAGTAAACTTGAAATTAATACTAATCTAATTAAAAGAAAAAAAATTATTGAACACTGAAATTAAACTGAATGTTCTTAAAAATATATTTTACACGAGTATTTTTATTGTAGATATTGTTATACTAACACTAAGTAGTAAACATTTTTGTAGTTATATTAATAAAAAAAAAAGCAACCACAAACAAATAACAGTTTTGTTAGACACGTGAAATTTGGCAGTTTTCATGTAAATTTTAATTCGCATTAACAGGAATTATTGGCAAATGAATTCTCTTTTTGTTTATGAAATTATTCGCTATTGAAATTTTTTAATTAAAATAAGTTTATAGTAAAATTTACACACGATGATGGAATGTAAATTGTTTACAAGTCGCGTGTTTAAGTTTTTATGTTCCCTTCGCGTGGCTGAATATTTTTAAGAGGTTTCTCCTTGCAAATGAAGACATTTATTTTTGGTTAAAATTTATATTTTTATGAAAAATTAAAATTAAAAGAACTTGTGAAAATTGTCAAGTGCTAAAAAGTGCTAAAAAAAATTTCGGCGGACCTGACATCTAAAATTTTTGTTTTTAATTTTTTTTTCCTTTTCTTCGATGGATTATTATCGATTACACACCAATCTATCAGATTGTAAAAAAAAATATTCTAAAACGTTCTTTATTTTTCGAGTTTTTAGTGGTGCTCATTTCCCCGTATAAGTTTATAGTAAATTGATCCCCCATATCGGAACCGCTCTAATTTAACAGTTGGGCTGAATTTGCACGAAGGTGTCAAAATTAAGGTGACACACAAAAAAAAACAGAACTCACAAATTTTGTAATAAAACTGTTAATTTTAACTAAGGGGGTTTAAGAAAAATAAAACATTTATTGCAAAAAACACGGACATAAAATGGGGGTTCAGTTTATTTAATGTTAGGAATTTACGAGCAAATTTTATTACCAAAATGTTTATCTAAACAGCGATTTTTTTACATGTTTCGTCATTAAATTCTCTTTCAAGAAATGAAAAATTAATTTTCCTCTACCAAAAAAGCAAAAAAAACAAAAAAACAACAAAAACAAAAACGAAACAACAAAAAAAAAACAAACAAATACGAAGAAACTAAGTTTCTTCGCGTTTGTTTGTTGTTTTAATAAGTTACTTATTATTGTACACTGTGGGGGTAAAATACCCGCACTTTTAATTTAAAGTAAAGATTTATTTAAAATATAAGATCTTACTACTTGATAAACAGAACATTTTATTAAATTCGGATTATTAGTTGTTAATTAATGATTAAAAAGTAAAGGTAAAAGAAAAAAAAGTAAATAAAAACCAAAACAGATTTTACGTGTTTGTTTTTTTTTCTTAAGACTTAAAAAATTCATAGCGCTTCTTTCTTAAAATAAAAAATAAATCTTTATTAAACTTTGTTGTTTTTTTTTAAATAATTTTTTTTATCATAATTGAGGCAATACTTTTAAAATTAACTATTCAACAATCTTTTACTTTAAAAAAGCAGATTTGACATCCGGATATTTCAAACAAACGAAATAGTATCACTATAAATAAATAAAGGCCTCCATATTTAATATTTTCTATCGTATTCAAAAATGAAGAGCTACAATGTCTTAAAATAGGAATTTATCTCCCTTACACCCCAGTTTTTGTGGGATGCTATATATATATATATATGTTTAAACCCCAACCAACAGAACGACAACTCATTCATTCATTCATTATTTCTTTCTTTCTTTCTCAGTCTATTCATCTATATTTATCTATAATATCATCCATAAATAAATACACGCCAACTAATTTATTATTTATTACCAAACTCAACAGCATTGAAACTCTGTAACCAAAAGTATATATTGGAATGGCAGTACCTGTTGCTTATGGGCTAAATAGATAAAAAAAAGAGTTTTAAAAAAGTGTTCACAAAAAATGTGTTTGAAAAAAATATTGAAAACCCAGCAAGATGGAATAATACAAAAACATATTTGGCATAAAATAACCCTTGGGTTGGTATGCCATAAAATCCAACCAACCCACAAACCAACCAACCGACCGACCTTTCTGGTATTGAAGAAAATAGAAAAAAGTTATCACAATTAATATCATTATCCCAATGATGATTATTGAATAAAGGATCTGGTGAAAATTTTAGATGGCACAAAAAGAGCATTCTGTATGAATACCTATTATTATACTAAAGCTAAGATAATCACCTTTTTATTTCCTGTTTAGTTTAATGACACAAAATTCATACTAAAATATAACTTGCTTTTAGGATTACGTTATGTTTGAAAAAAAATCCATTTTAATTGGTTCTAATTAGTCGTAATTATCAATTAAGTAAAAAACTGACCCGTCCCTCACTATCATTCTGCATATTACTTTCACCCTCTCTATGTATATTTGATTACCTTCTCGTTTTATAATGTTAGTCTCTCTGTGTGAGTAAGAGTGACAACGGAGAGTTATTGTGTTAGAGATATTTAACTATGTTAAAATTAATTTTAAGATAGGGCTGAGCGGGTAGTGAACACGCCCTTTCTAGAACCCTCCTCTCCAGTAGGCTTAAAAAGGAGATTTTTTGCTGGGACGTCGGGGAAGGGGGGTAGTTTGTAACTCGTTATTTCTGTGTAGTGAAATCTTTCTTTCTCGGGCTAAAATTTATTTTGAGTAAAGAGTTTGTAACTCATAACTACAGTGTAGTAAAATTTTGTGTTTAGCCCTACTGTTGATCGACCCAATGTTTTTTTTTCCAAGTTTCAGTTCCCGAGGTTACTCGGCTGAAATCGTAGCTTAATAAAATTCCATGATCCATTTCAATTTAAATTAGGTCAAACGTTTCCTTTCTTTAAAATCTTACGAAATGATGTTGATTTTTAAAAAAATCTCTCTGGCCATATTTATTTATTTTTAATTTAATTCATTTTGCAAACTCTCTTTTCCTTAATCCCAGGGACTGCCAAAATGTTGTCTCATTTTCATTTTAAAAACGAATTCAAATTAATTAAATCGATTATTTAAGGTCGAATTTTTGTCGGTGCATATCACATAAATGCGTCCTGGCGTCCTGTCAAATTTTTGACAGTTGTTTTGAATAAAAATAAAATGAAAATCCAAAAAAAAAAGAAGATATTTTAAAGGGGGTGTGTAAAATATTTGCATTTACTCTTCGATAAAAAATCCTTTGGGTGGCTTACTTTTAACGCCGTCAAACCACTAAAAGTCATTTGTCGATAAAAAACGTCTTCTAACCGCTAAAAAATATTTTAAAGAGTGGAGGGGTAACATTTACATTTACTTGTCGAGATAACTTGGTGGGTGGGGGCTTAAAATATTGCTTTCATATCGCATTAACGTTTCGGGAAAAATGCCTTTAACCAACTTGGGAGTTCATAAGTAGCACGGGTCGAATTTTCAGCAGGTACCGCTTAGTGTTTTTAGGGCAGGAGCCCAGAGCGCATTTATGCGATATGCATCTTTTTGTCTAAGTCGAAAAGTAGTAACATTATGAGGAAGAGTAAAAAAAAGAGCAAAATAATATTACACATGTAATCTATTTTTAATACATTTTATACAAGGCGCTGCCAAAAATGGCAAAAAATCCGTATTTTACAAAATGAATTTACCTCCCCCCACACAGATTGAAAAAAATACCAAAAATCTGGAAATTGTCCGATTTTAATGACATTTTCAATGTTGATTTATCAATGAATGAATTTTATAATGCATCAGTTATTTTATTTCAAAACTTTCTGATTTTTTTCATGTAATTTAACATTGCCTCCCCCTTTATTTTGGGGGCGTAAAATATCGGTGGGGTTATATACTTTCGAAACTAATTACAGTATAAATAAAAAAAACAAAAGGCCAAACAGAAGAAAAAAATTATGGGAGTTATCCTGGTAGTGAATTTTGACCTTGAATAATCGATTTAATTAATGTTAATTCGTCTTTAAAATAAAAATGAGTGGACAATTGGCAGTGCCTGTTATATACTATATTTTTCGGTCAATTTTGCTCAAATATATTGCCCGCTCTTTATTTACGGAATAAAAAAAACATTATTTAGGATTTTAAGGCTTATAATAAAAAATAATAATACACTCATTACAGAAGAATTAATAACTTTTAAATGAAATGTCTTTGTCTTTTTGGTCTAAACACGCAGAAAAATAAGACCATCTAAAAAATTTTGTTTTCTTCTGTTCACACCGTCAGTCTTTTGTCTTTTTATTTATACTGTAATTAATTTCCCCTTTATATAATCCCACCGATATTTTGCGCCCCAAAAATAAGGGAGGGGTCAAAATTAACTGACCTGAAAAAAAATCAAAGTTTTGAAATAAATTAACACTGAAAATTTCATTAAAATGGATATCTTTTTCAATCGGGTGTCGGTGGAGTAAATCTATTTTGTAAAATACGGATTTGACGTCACCTTTGGCAATATCTACCTAATCCTAATTATCTACCGAGAGCTGAATAGGTGACCCAAGGGTCACTTTTTTTTCCTAGTATATTTATTTATTTATTTATTATGAGAGAGAGAGAGAGAGAGAGAGAGAGAGAGAGAGAGAGAGAGAGAGAGAGAGAGAGAGAGAGAGAGAGAGAGAGAGAGAGAGAGAGAGAGAATTGTTTGGTAATCAGAAAAAAACATAAAAAACAAAAAACAAAAACCGAATAAACTGAGAGCCTTTAAAGTGAAGCTGGTTGATGAAACAAAGAAACCAGAAAAATAATTAACTGAGGTAAATGAATCTTAAAGACAAGCGAAAATCAATTGTTGCTTTACAACAGAATTAGTTTTGTTTCTTTGCTACTTTGAATTCATCACACAGTTCCATGGTCAGCTCAGTGGTCAGTGGACAATGAGTAAATTGCAAAGTACAAACCAGACTTTTTTTTCCTTTGATCTAAACCAGAAGATTCTATCTCTTAATTCCTTTGTCTCTTTCTTTTTTTCTCTCTCTCTTTCTTTTCCTCCTACTTTTTTCTCCTCTTTACATTTCTTTCTTTCTTTCTCAATAATTTCTCGCTCTAACTCTTTTACCTATCTCTTTTCTTTTTTTTCTTTCGTACTTTCTTTCTTTCTCTATCTTTTTCTCTATCTATCTATCTCTATCTTCTCTCCCTCACGCCTTTCTTTCTTTCTTTCTTTCTTTCTTTCTTTCTTTCTTTCTCAATAACTTCTCACTCTAACTCTTTTCTCTCACCTTTCTTTCTTCCCCCCTCGCCCAATATCTTCTTCTAGCTCTCACTCTTTTCTCTCACTCTTTTCTTTCTTTCTTTCGATTTTAATTCATATAAGTCTTTAAAACAACACGTTTGCATTTACATACACAAACTAAATCTTTTAAACTAATAGACCTAAGCGAAAATATTGTTATGGGGGCAGTATTGTAGCTTTCATAGCAATAACGCTATTTCTTAAGTCATAACGACTTAAAAAATAGTGTTATTGCTCTGTCGCTAAACAAGCTAATATAGACAAAATTTTACACTTCATTAGCGCGATATCTGCAAGTGAACTCGTAAAATAAATCCTGTCTAAGATGATTTCATATTTTAGTAAAGATATAGTATTAGTTAAGAATATATGTATGTTGTTTTATAATGACTAATTTTAGTGAGATTACCGTTATTTCTCTATGCGCTCTTTATCAACCCTGTAAACTTTTATTTCGTTCACCAATACGAAGAAAAGTGAACCACAATTCAACTAATAGTATTCAAATTGATGCCAAATGAAGAGTTCGAGGTGGGATTAAGTCAGTTGTTAGAGAAGAATTAGAATTAGAATTATACTGATCTAAGAAAAGGGACATATCTCTTCAGTAGTATTATAATTTGGACAGCTTACAATGAGATGTAAAATATTCAAAATAATTATTTGATCAATAATCAATAGATGAACGCACCATTTTATTTGAGTAGAACAGAACTAAGTTCCCATTTCAAATTATTTTTTTTACTCCTTTAATAAATTTGATGATTTTACTTACGTATGATACAAAGCATCTGACATTGAATTTTTTACTCCCACCTCCTCAGGCAATATATTTTAAAAATGGAATTTTACACCGCCCGGAGGGTGTTTATTTTTGCTAGTTCTACTAATAATATTCAATGTGATGCCAAGTGAAGAGCTCGAGGTGGGATTAAGTCAGTTGTTAGAGAAGAATTAGAATTATACTGATCTAAGAAAAGGGACACGTCTCTTCAGTAGTATTATAATTTGGACAGCTTACAATGAGATTAGTCGCCAGGAAGATTAGAAGCTAATACAAGTAATCGGTTGATTTGAGTACTGCATAAATAAGTTTCAAATTGATATGCGACGTTCGGATTATTCATTATCGGTTATCTTTATTTCAATGCTCGACTTCCAGAAAGATAGGATTAGCAATATTTTTTTAAAGATTTATTTTGATTTTAAAAAACACCTATTTTTGAAAAATAAGTGTTTTATACAAACCCGGTAAACAAAACGGGTGCGCTACGTAGGGGACTTTGATTATCGTGTTGGAGAACGTCAGATGGAACCCTTTCTTCGAATGAAGCATTCACCCTGCAACAAAGCCAAAAAAAACCCCAAAAAAACAGCGATCCAGAAGATGACAGAAAAAAAAAAAAAAAAAAAACAAGACATAAAAAACAAAAACAAAAAAACAAACAAATAACTCTTGAG
Organism: Doryteuthis pealeii; assembly: GCA_023376005.1. Lineage (NCBI taxonomy): Eukaryota > Metazoa > Mollusca > Cephalopoda > Myopsida > Loliginidae > Doryteuthis > Doryteuthis pealeii. The sequence continues at coordinate 116,324,296 of CM042139.1, forward strand.
ACCGCTTACGTGAATTTAAAAACGTACACATGAAAAACAAAAGACAAAAAACAAGAAACAAAACATAAAACAGAAATACCCCCCCTCAATAAAACCAACGTGTGGCGTGTGTAACAAGATGGCTTCTTTTGTTGGCGTCAACTAATTTTTAACGAAAAAGGAAAAGTGTAGAATACTTTTTGTGTGTTAGTGTCATAGGGTTTGTTTAGGTGCAAAATGCAAAAATCAAAAATATCAAGTACATTTTGGCTTTGCATATTGTTTATATATATACAGGAAAGATTGCAGTGTTAATGTTAAACGATTTGACATGGCTGTCACATCAAAAGGGTGACCTTGAGGTTCACACTTATTTCACCTCAGTCCGATGACACAGAGATAGATACAATTGTTTATATCAAAATAATTCTCGTTTTCAAAAAGGCGAGCAGACTGTCAGAACGTAGAGATTGACGCGCAGACACCGACGCGCACAGACCGACACAAGCAGTCGGGCCCCGGGGATGGCCGAGTTTGGACCGAAAAACGAAATTTGTCACTGGCTACGGAAATTTCTTAATTAAGAAGATTGCAACTAGAAAAATTGACTTTTGCTGCTAAAATTGATTCCAGAATTTCGCATAAAACAAAACGCCAAAAAGAAGCTCATCGTGTTTTTATTTATCCAAACAAGTGTGCAAAACATATTCATATATTATTCCTACTTATCATATATGAATAAAAACAGTTGTTATTGTTGATGGTGTGTTGACTGGTTTTTTTAGAGTTGCCAGCAAACCAGGCAGTTTATATCTACTAATTTCTCAACCCGCCACAAAGACACTCCGAGCGAGTTGCATCGATCCCAGTTCTACAGAGGGTATTGAAAGAGCAACCGACCGGAGGCTCATGTGGTAGTCATGGAAATAATTCATACCCGAATGGTTACCACAGCATACTATCCCCGGGGCCCCAATACGGTGTGATATTTGGTACGACATTATAGGACTGTCAAATTTGGGTACCGTGCCAGGATCTTCTTACACGTGTATGCCAAATCTACAACCCCAGCATATCAATCGGCAAATGTTTAGACTTTTTAAAATAATTTCATAACATCTAAAATCCCCCTTTCCTTTCCGGCCAACAAAATCATAGAAATCTACAAATTAATAACAAAATAATGATCTTTCAGTTCTAAAAATGATTTTTACTCTAAAAAAAATCTACCTACCCGCTTAGAATTTTTAGAATCTAAACAATTCCAAAACATCCTGCACCAAAATTCAAAATACTTCTCATACATAGACGATGCACAATTAATATACATGCGCAAAAACTAGACAACTAAATATCATAAATAAAAAGAAGATTGAATACACTATCGAATTTATATTCGAAGATGAAAAGATTTGCGTTAAATGCTGAAGATCGGTTGATATTTTAGTAGAGAAATAAAACGAGACATAAATCAGACAGAAGAAAAATGTTCAACACGTGTTTATTAGATAATAAGAATAATTACAGTTGTGATGTATGTGATACGGGGAAAAATGTGCGAGTATCGCAATAAATATACCGATAAAAATACATTGTGATTTATCCGGTTCAATAGGACCAGCTTTGATAAACGAATCGAAATATGCAATAACTTCTGTGGATAACTACTCGTGACTTATCACTGTCTGTTTTCTTAAAGACAAAACTTAGACAATGGCTGATACCGAAATACTTTTGAACAATATGGCACCCTATGGTTTAATTAAAATAACGAGAACGAATAATGGGATGGAATTAACTTGTTCCATATTTAAGAGTTTCTTATAAGGAATAAGATAAAACAAGATTTCCAAAATAGAAGAACTAAAAGATGCTGGAGATACATTTTTGAAATGGTCAGGTGTTTTTTTAATAAAAGCCAAACGATCTGTTAGAACTCCTGTTTACATAAGAAATATGTATTTTAATACGAGGATATGAAAAAATTCTTTTGAAATGTTCGCATCTCAAAAGCCGGACATAAGCAACACACACACTCTTGGTTCGACATGGTTCGACATGTTTTGCTTACGTTCAGAATAAAAAGAAATTAGACCCCAAAAGTGAACCTGGTTAGCGGCTGATGAGGGTAGGGTATCGTACGTGGTATTTATTACACGCGATGTAAAAAATGTTGGTTATGGCTCGGGAAACCCAGCTTATTTCATTTACAAATAAAGAAATCAGAAGAATCACTGCCTACTAATATTATATGGCCCCACATGATACATTAAGAGGTAAATATTAACAGGCCGATTGGCCTGATAGTCAATCTGTATGTTTAGGCTGAAAAATGTTAAAAGTATACAAAAATACACAAACTGTTTTATTTTTTTTTTCTTCAGAAATGTAATATGAAAAGATTGTACATAAAAAGAATAAAAATCGTTATTAAAAAATTATGCAGTAATACAAAACAAATAATCGTAAAAAGAAACTTACCAATAATCTCTTCATAAATCAATTTTCTTTTGACCTTTGTCTTTTTTAAAAGTAATTTACTGCTTGTTTTCGAATTTCATCAGATGCAAGCCTTTGTTTGTTGTTGTAAAATATATTTACAATAATTTTTGATGCAAATCTAAGTCCTTTTTCACTGTGTTGTTCACACGTAAAAATATATTTTAGAGAATAAGTTTCCAAAATTATTTCAGCAGACTCTCTTATTGTGGATTCATTATGTTTTGCAATAAATTTATCAGCATAATCAAGTATAGCAAAACAAGTACTAACAAATTCTGCCATTTGGTTAGATGGTATCGTAAGTACTCGAGAAAGTAAATCGAAATATTGCTTCTCTATAGCATTATCCCTATCATTGCCTACCATGACCAAGGAACACATTTCACATTGAAAACGTTTAATTAATTTTTTGGAGATATAACATGAAATTGTGTTAGCCACTTCTTTGCTGTCTGGTGACAAAGAGAGTTCTTGTATTTCTGATTTGTGCTGGGCCAAAATATCAAGAAGTATTGAGTGATCGTTTTTTAGAAATGGCTTCAGGCCTTCCTCCCAAAAGTTAATGTTTTCTTTTAAAAGAGACCGACAGGTCAGTATTCTTTCAGAACTCAATACTTCTCGCAGACTCACCAAAAACCTACCACCACTTATCTGTCGATATTGGGAAAATCTATTTTCAAGTGGATCACTTTGTAATCTGCGGGTGAAAATATATTCATATCCTTCCCCTAAAAGTTCTTGCATAAGCATAGCCGGTGCTCTCAAAGTTATAATAAAAGATTTAGAAGTTTGCTTTGTTAAACAAAAATCTGAAATCTGTGCCCAAGACTCAACCCAATCAGATAGATTTTTGAAGAAATCGATTTTCCCAGCATGTGAATTTACTGCATTATTCAAAAAATTAGGTGTGTATTTTTTGTTTGAATTTGCTATCGTCCACCAGCATAATATTAATTTAAGAAAGTTTGACATGTCAGTTCGATCGGGAAAGTAACTTTCACAAGCTGCAATAGTGGTCTCATGAAAAATGGCAAATTGCTAAATTCACATTTTGTTTGTTATCACTAGGGTACAGTGCTTTAAACGTTAGCTTTGAGGCCTTACGTAACTTATCCTTGTCGTATATTTTGTGTATATAAGACCAAGCTATATACCCATTCTCAGAAGAAATATGAATATTTGATATTTCAAATCTAAAACAAGGAAATGCAAACTTCTTTATGTTCAGTAAACTATTCCGAATATTTTTTAATAAATGTACAGTCAAAAAAACAGAAATATATTTTTAGGAGAATTAGGAATAATGATGTAGTACTTTTTGTCCTGCTCAAACTTATTGAGCAAAATATTAAATGCGTTCACATTAGCTGAATGATTATCAGCAACAACTGCCCTAATAAAAAATCCAGCATTTAAAACTTGAGAAATACATTTCAATATTTCATGAGAAAGCCACTCAACATTTACTTTTACTTCAGGGCAAGCTTTGACGACAAACGGTATTGTTTCTTTAAGTCCAGTAATCATGAATACAATGATACCTTTATAAAGTTCATCATTCTCATTTGCACCAATGTACTCCCCACTATTGAGTTCCTTTTTGAATGTACATTTCATCAACCATTAAAATACAGTCTTGAGAAAAATGACCTTTTTCACGGAGCGATTTTGCAGCTGAAATGGATTTAACACCACCACTTTGAATTTTCTCTAATAAAGAAAAAGAAGGCAATGGAAACTTCTCCAGAAGTAATTTGTAAGCTTGTTTAGATGTATAACGAAGTAGCAAGGCATAACGAATTATCTCCGGAGAAAATGAAGGACGACCTCTTCGTTTGAAATGTTGTCTTTTTTGCAACTCTTTTAATATTGTGTATGGATGTTTTCTTCCACCACATTTTTTATATAATTCGAAAAATTTTCTAACATGCTAAATCTGGTAAGTTTAGCATTGTGTCCATGAATAAACCACTGGGGTAATGGTATTGGGTTTCCATCATACTGGAGTTTCACGTGAAGATTTTTATCAATGAAAATTTTTTTATAGATGGAAAATGTGTTTCGGTGTCAAAAACTATTCTATAAATTAGAATATAATCTTCCGTTTTTTTTTTTAATTCAAACCCTTTACGACAAAACTTTTCTTCTTCCAATTGACTAAAATCCTTTATTGTGTCAGTTGAAAGAAAATCTTGTAATTCATCTGGTTTGTGGGTCCGTCGAATTTTCGGTGGCTTCCTCAATTTTGTTGTTATCGGCAAAAGAGACGGTTTTCTTATTTTTTCTGAATGGATTGTAGGAATTGGATGTAAATCCCATTTAAGTGTGCTTTGCTTTTCTTTCAAAATAAATTTCTCTTCAAAATGTTTTATACAAAGTACTGAATTCTTCGTAGGTAACCAGTCAATACGGTTAACAAATTTGATCAATTTCTCGAGAATTTCGGGTTTTCCAAGAGGAAAAGAAAATGTTGATAATTTTTCACTATCAGTATGATATCCACTAGTGCAGCCAAATGCAACACATTTGTTAACCATTTTTGTAAACAAATTATCGCGAAAAAATCAATATTTAAATGTAAAAAATTATGCGTTAGTAATTTTACCAAAATAGCGTCTATAAGGCAAAACAGACCGTATATGTGATTGAAAAGCATAAAAACAAGGTAAATCACAGCCGTTTATAATTTGTAGATTAGTGAAAGACAAAGTATGAATAACGTATTTTAATTTTGAAAAGAATTAAAATTAAATTAAAATAATGACTAATAAATTCTAACGGTATTATTTTATTATTTTCTGTTAAATTTTTAAAGTTACCTTCCTTTCTGCGTCAAGTTTATAAGCGGCCCAGAATGAGTTAAAATATAATCGGCCTGTTATTTTTTGCCTCTTAATGTATAATGTGGGGCAGTATAATATTAGTAAGCCGTGGAAGAATGTGGTATGTACTATTTCTCGAGCCTCGATAGAAAGAGCTAAACATATTATAATAAACCCTTCGATAATTACAAGATCAAAATACCTTCAATACTAAGAGAAGATAAACCTCTACAAAAAGTAGATAAAGATATAAAGGAGAATGCTGAACCTGAAGAAAAATCCGAAGAATAAGCTTTAAATGAAAATAAAACTGAAGAAAGAAGATATTCTCAGAGGAAAACTAATAAATCCAAATACTTGGAACACTACATAGATCCTGATAATTTGGACATAGCAAATTATACAATCGATTACTGAATAAGGGATATTCCTAAAACATATGGAGATCTATAACAACTGCTGAAATACGCAACATTTAATTTTAAAATTTCTTTTATATTGCAATGGCCTAAAATATCATGCTATTCCTTCAAAGAATGTGTCCTTTCAGTTTTAATACCATTAAGAAAATTAATAAAGGATATTCACATTTAATTATATTGACATAAAAATACAAAACAGGATACAGTTTCGAAACCACAAAATGGGTACAATGCTGTTCAAAGGAACACAATAAAGTGTCCAAAGGTAAGGTTTGGAATTACGTAGAGGTTTCCTTTGTTTGGGCTGCTCCGTGGAAAGAGCGAGGACACTTGTGTTTAGTCGCTCAGGGAACGAGAAAGGCTCAAATCGGCTTCGATCCACGTCAAGTCACTAAAAAGAGAAAACTTTAAGGGTTGGATTGCCATGTGCCCAACAGACACGAGACATTTTATTTTGTGTCCTTACAACAAATTTCTGCATGTTTGGATATCTGACCGAAGATGATGATATCCGGCATAAATAGTTTTTAGTGGGAAATTTTGATTTCAGCGGTTATGTCTTCAAAAAGTCTTTCCACTTTTCTAAATGTTCCATGTCGTTCCATTAGATGCTATAAGTTCAATGTGGTTTGATGAAAAACAAATTGAAGCACAATTTTCTGTAGTTATCTGAATGGAAAATATATTCTGTTTATATGAACGGATTTATAAGGCATCCGGTAAAATTATTTTTTTCCTTTATCGTTTTTGAGGAAAATGGCAGTATCGCCTTTAGCGTGGAGAATATCATTTGACCGGCTGCCATATGCTAATTCGGTAATATGCTTTGACGTGTCAAATTTTTCTTATCTAGTCTGGTAAATTTGGATTTATACGTAATTTTATGGGCTGTAGCTTCACGCTCTACAAACATATCATAGAATTCATTTTAACATTATTATCAAAATTATTAACATTTTGAGATATACTGTGAACAAGGAATTATTTTCCGTCATGTCATCAGTCGTTAATTTTGTTGAATTTCTCCTTCGACAATTTTTGTATCATGAGTTCCATTTTCACAAATTTCAAATCATATCCGTTGTGTTTTAAATTTGTTTTTATTTCAGCATTCAAAAATGTTATGTCCTGGTTTTCCGCAATTGTAACATTTTAGAATTATTTTAAACACAATTTAGGAGGAAGACAACGAGGACGCTGTATAGAGAGTGCCTTAATATACGAGTCCAACATTTATGAGGCATTTATTTGACAAAATATCGCCTTTCATTGCCAAGTTAACTCTCAAAGAATGTAGGATACTAAAATAACACAAGCCTATGGACTGGGATTGTGGAATACACCGACTGCGCCTCTGTGGGGGAGCAAGAACCCCCCACCCACCAACGAGTGGTCTGCTGTTCTCTAACTTAGAGAATAAAATAATTTCCAGTCGGATTGAATAATAACTATGTGGGTTCTGAGATCGCACTGAATGGTCTTCTTTTTAATCAGCCAAATTCTCGATATGACGGATATAGATACCATGTTTCCCCGAAAATAAAACTGGGCTTATATTAATTTTCACTTCGAAATATAACACTAGGTCTTATTTTCGGGAGATGTCTTATTCTTCCTATATCGAAAAACGACATTACGAAAACGATCTACATTTATTTACCAATAACATGTTCTTTTATTCAAATACTCATTAACGAGAATTTATTCAAAAATAATCATACCAGCCTCTGGAATGTTATTGTTCTGCGTTGTGTGTGCGCGTGAAATTAATGTCGTGTACTTTATGAAGTGACTTTATTTGCATCGACCAGGAAAACTGTAGTTTGGAATTTTTGTGTGTGTGTGTGTACCGATTTTCCTGAGTATCCGAATAAATAGCACAAGTAAACGTTCGTAGTCTTGGTCATTGACGAAATTCTAATTTGAATGCTTCCCTCCTTCCTAAATAGAAGTATTGATATCATCATGGGCCGCAGCTACATCAGAAACAAAATAGGTTTACGAGTTATCTCGTTAATACTATTGAAGTTAATAGTCCGGTATCTCAATTTCTCATTCTTTGTTTTCTCAAATATTTGACTTCAAATAAAAAAGAATACGTCACTTGTTGAAAAACCTGATTTTCAGCTCTGTAAATTGTCTATGTATTTATTCATCATTCTTTATTGTAGTAATAACACCAAACACCAGACATAACACCAAACTGTGTTTTTAGAGTGATTGTAAACATTGTTGAGAGCTTAACATTCATGACACCCTGTCTGAATGGTTGGTTAGTTCGTTGGTTGAATTTTTACGGCATGTCAACCCTTGGGTTATTTTATGCTGAAGAGGTTTTTGTTTTATTCATTCTTGTTGGTTATTCATCTTTTTATAACTCATTTTTAAACCCATTTTTTAAAACCCATTTTTTTATTTATTTAACCCATAGATTAGACCCTAACAGGCAGTACTACTCCGGGTCTGAGTGGGCTTGGGAATAATGGCAATGAGGAGGTACTCCTCACTCCCCAGAGCTCAAGAATTGAAACCCCATCAATAGATTCAGTTTATCCTCATACCCAGGACACTATGACACACTGGTTGGTTGGTTGGTTGGTTGGTTGGCTGATTGGATGGATTATACGGCATGTCAACCCTTGGGTTATTTTATGGCGAAGACGTTTGTTTTATTTATTCTTGTTGGGTATTCAAAATTATTTTTAAAACTCATTTTTAAACACATTTTAAAACTCTTTCTGTTTAACTCTTTACCTACCAAATTTACCCCACGGCTGAAAAAAAATTCATTGTTATTTTCTTTTACCTGTATGATGGGATATTTCAAACTTCACCATCTATTCACTTCAGAACTCATTCTATTCAAATAAAGTCATATTATTATTTTAATCTGCGTCCTTCTGCTAAATTATAATGAGGACCACTGCCAGCGGCTTACGATGGAACCACAGTGGTGGGTGAGCAGCTGTGAGCGGTTTAAATAGGAAAAGAGTTAACACGTTGATAGGACCTTAACAGGTACTACCACTCCGGGTCAGGGTGGATCTGGTAGCGATTTCTCGTACTGTAAATATACACACAACATGATTTTACGGACAAATTAATGGAAAAACCTCGTAACTTTGATTTCTGAATAGAACATTTTCAGATAAATGTTTACTTTATGGTTAAAGAAAAAGGTAAATATTTGTTTTAGTTAACTTGATGAATATAATGTAAAGGTCCAGTTTAGTATTGCACTTACATTTTCATTCAAACTCTTAAAATTTTTTTATCAATTTTCAAAAACTATTATGCTAAACTGTCAATAACCAAATGCCGTTGACTTCATGTCCATGCTACCTAACTTAGATATACATGCTCTATTCAAGATATTGAGCACTATGTACTTATGAATATAGCCCACTATACTATATAATATATATATATATATATATATATATATATATATATATATATTATATTTGTGTGTGTGTGTGTGTGTGTGTGTGTGTGTGTTCCGTGATTCTGTTAGTAACCATATAGAAATTGGTGGCCATCTATCTAGCCATCCTCATGTTATGTGATGACAGACGGGCAGTAAAGACATTTGATGAATTACAACAAGACTACACTAGGCACGAATTCTGACAGTAAAACCTGAACAAGTCAATAGATATGACACCGAATTGCATTTTGCCAAAGCTAATAGCCGAACACCAGCGGAATAGGCGAATATTCATGAAAATGGCTGGCATTAGCTCTCCCTCTGGTATCAACACAAGCTGTCAACTAAATGAATTATAGCCCCACGAGAATTCTTCTTTACCGAGTTCATTATCGAGTTTCCAGCATTGATAGTTTGGAAAAGGGGACGATTGAATTATTGATTTTGTTGTCGTTGAAGAAAGAAGAGAACAGTAGAAAAGTGGAAAATCTAGGAGAATAATATAAATGGAACGGAGAAAGAAAAAGAGACCAGGTTCTTTTATTCCGTTCTACTACAATGAACAGATTTTATGATGTGAACCGTTTGAGAGGCTGCGAATTTAATGGGCTTCATCGACATTGGGCTGCGCAGATTACTTGGCTCACAAAAATAAGCTCCGTTTATCTCTAAAAAGGAGGGAAAAAACATGTCTGCCATTCATTTTGCTGCTAAAATTTGTGCTTATCTTCTTTTTTTTTTTTTGTAATTAATTTCTTCTTACTCTCCAAAGATTCAGCAATCAATGATTTATTTTCTATTCCTTCTTTCCTTTCTCGTGTTGAAATAAATTTACGCAAAAAATGAAATATAAACCTTGTGGAGAATT
>CM042139.1:116339315-116414315 GCA_023376005.1 Doryteuthis pealeii
TCATTTAAAATATGAAAATCTTGATGTTAAGTTTAAAATGTTATATTTTTAGATTCTAAAAATGAATATTTACTTAATTGCATTAAGTAAATATTTATTTTAGGTTCCAAAAGTAATAAGTTTTGAAGAAAAACTCGATTGAAAATGTACCCCTCCCCTTTTTAAGCAGAAAAAACATCGATGTATATTTTTTTCTTTTATAAAATAATAGCCAATTAAATAATTATCGAAATGAGTAAAAAAGAAATCTCTAAAAAATAAATTATTTATAATTTTTTTACATTTTATTTTTCGATTTTCGGTACTTATTTTCTCATAGAAGCACAACTGTAAAATTCTGTTTTTGTTTCTATTCATTGAAATAAAATAAATAATGCCTTATAAAGATCATTCATTGATACATAAACACTGAAAATTTCATTAAAATCCGATATTTCCTGATTTTTGGTAAATTATTTTCTGTAGGGGGGGCTAAAGTTATTTTGTCAGAAACGCATTTTAGGCTCAGTTTGCCAGTCCCTAGTTTATTCTTAACACTCTTCCTAAATTTTTACTCAGATTTATTGACCCTATAAGTTTAAAAAAATTAATAATTAAATTAATTTAAAAAAAAATCTATATTAAAACATGACATAAATTGTATTTTATTTTTTTACAGACAGGAAAATAATTTTAAGTCACCTAGTGTACGAATCTTAGCTGACTTCTTAAAACGGTCGGAAAATTAAAATGGAAAGTTTTTGGGTGGTCCCCAATAACAGTTTAACTACAGTCAATGAATTAACATTTTGCGAATTGGGCTACAGTTTTAGGGGATAAGATAATTTAATGACAGAAAAACTAAATCGCTACTAATTCGGTTTTGGTAATAGGGCATCTTTAACATTGAAACTTAAATCTCGTAAATAAGAAAAAATATGTATCTTTTTTCTTTTTTTTTTTCTAAATTGTTAGGTTATTTTCTAAAGAATTTTATATTAAAAGTTCCTATTGTCTACTTGTTTTTTGTTTTTTTCAGGGATTTTTTTAAATTTATAAAATGTAGAATAAATACTTTTGTTTAGCGGATATCAAAATCGTATTTATTGATCAAAGAAAATATTGTATAAAAAATATCTAGCTAAAAATAATGACATAACATATTTCGGTTTTTATTTTTTTTTAAATTGAAAATAATGTTTGAATTACAAATTGTCGTCATTTTTATTAAGGGTAAGGGGGGCGCAGAGCGATATAAAAAAATCTGGTTTTTGGGTATTGTTGTTGTTGTTATTTTTTGCTTCAGCGATAATAGGTTCAAATCTGTGACGCTAGTATAATTATACTTTGGAGAACTCAAACAAACAGTGTTTGAAGAAATTTATTATTTTATTTGTTTGAAAACATTACGAAGAAATAGTGCACACGTCAAGATGCGATAATTTTGTCAATAAAGATTAAGAAATGACGCTATTTTACGTAAATTTACTTTTAAATGCAAAAATGTAGGTTTTATGTAAGAGAAATTTGTTTTTTGTTTTTTATAACACATAAACTTGGAATTGTTCTTTATATTAAACGTAAAATGAAACATTCTAAAGAGAGAGAGAGAGAGAGAGAGAGAGAGAGAGAGAGAGAGAGAGAGAGAGAGAGAGAGAGAGAGAGAGGTAACTCTGTATATTGACTAAGACAAGCAAAGAAGGTTTTAGGTGGGAGCTTGGCCGACAGCCTGTATGGCTACTCCCCTTCAGTGCCTGTGAGATGCCCTATAGGGAGTAAAAAAAAAGGGGAGGATGTATAATATAAAGACAGAGAAGGGTCAAGATTTTACTTAATTGCAAATTACGACTAATTAAACCAATTAAAGTGGATTTTTCCCCAAACATTTAGTAGCCCTACAACTAAGGAATAATTAAAGACAAATTTCGTGTGATCAAGGTCACCAACAAAAAAGCCTTAAGACATTTTAAGCTGAAAATCTCAGCTTTAGTATAATAATAGAAGATAGATATATATGGGCACTGTATTTATATATATTTACCAACCCCTTCACACGAGCAGGATGCAACACAAGGTCAATTTTTAAGCGGAGTTTAACAGGTTTGAATTCAGAGTTTTCCTTCTCCTAGACTGGTTACCTAACCATAGTTAAAGAGCCCAGTCTACCCTGCTAATTAACCATAGCTGGAGGAAGAATTGGATTCATACCTTCCCCAAGAGTATTAGCGCCATGTGAAATTCAAACAGCTTCGTCCAGGAACTGAACGCTGGTCGACGTGTCCATTTCCTAAGACTCTAACCATTAGACCACGCGCCTCTCATTTATAAGTAAACAGTGCTCACTATCGTGGATAGAGCATTTATATTCAAATTAGGGTAGTGTGGACAAGGGGTTTGAATAATCGCATAGGTGAGAAACTGTCAGTAAACAAGCGCCGTTGACTCCATGTCCCCACTATCCTAATTTATATCTACTAGCAAGAATATACGCACTCCGGGTGTAAATATTCAAATCTTAATGTAATGAAATATATTAATTTAGAAAGACTAACGAAAATAAATAAGACCGTATATAAAAAGATTATATTTATTTCAATTATATTTTAATTGATTTCTCTATGAAAATCATTCATAGAATTGATTTTGATATGTTGGAGAATAAAACGATAATATTAGAGATCCATAACTCCAAGTAATTATTTATTAAACCCGGTTTTGTCTAAAACCAGTATGCAAATTAACCACGCCATATATTATGTAAACCTTTACATCTTAGTGATATATAAGACACATTGCAGGATTTTAATTGCACTGATGACATGGGCTGTTTTGAGGCAAATCTAACTCATAATTTCATAGAGACATCGTTGATAAATAAGATTTATTCTGTGTAGTAATGATTTTAACTATTAATTAAAACCTCATAAATAAATTTACGTAATTTCTGAGGGAATTGTGACGTAAGCAGTGATGCCGTTTCGGTTACAGACAGACACCGAATGTCCATTATAATAGTAATAATAATAATAATAATAATAATAATAATAATAATAATAATATATATATATATATATATATATATATATATATATATATATATATATATATGAGGTGCGCAGTGGAATGGTTAGAATCATAGGGAATGGACACGTCGATGCTGTTTAAATTTCACATAGCGCTAATACCATAGGGAAAGGTATGCATCCAACTACTCTCCCTCCAGCTATGGGTAAATAGCAGGGCTGACTGAGCTCTTTAAACATGGCTAGGTAACCAGTCTAGGAGAAGGAAAGCACTGAATTAAAACCTGTTAAACTCCACTTGTTAAATTAACCTTGTGCCACATCCTGCTCGTGCGGAGGGATAAAAAAAGGGCACCTCACGTGGTGTAATGGTTACCAAGCTAGATTCGCAGATCATTGTTCGATTCTCATTGGGCACCCCATACTTCTTACCTTGTGCCACGTCTAAGCTAAGCTTATATATATATATATATATATATTATATATATATATATATATTATTTATACTAAAGCTGCGATAATCACCTTTTATTTCCTAAAGATTTTTTTTCTATTTAGTTTTAAGACTCAAAATTCATACTAAAATATATCTTGCTTTTAGGATTACGTTATATTTGAAAAAATTCCATTTTAATTGGTCCTAATTAGTCGTAATCAGCAATTAAGTAAAAAAACTGATGCGTCCCTCACTGTCATTCTGCATATTACTTTCACCCTCTCAATGTATATTTGATTACCTCATCCTTATATAATGTTAGTCTCCCTGTGTGAGTAAGAGTGAGAACGGAGAGTTATTGTGTTAGAGACATTTAACTATGTTAAAATTAATTTCAAGATGGGGGGGGGCAAGTAGTGGCGTAACTACCGTGGACCAGTAGTGGACACGCCCTTCCTAGAACCCTCTTCTCCAGTAGGCATAAAAAAGGGATTTTTTTGCTGGGACGTCAGGGAAGGGGGAGGCAGTTTGTAACTCGTTACTATTGAGTAGTGAAATCTGTTTTGTTCAAGCTAACATTTCTTTTTCGGTAAAAGAGTTTGTAACTCGTTACTACTGTGTAATGAAATCTGTCTTTTTCGGGCTAAAATTTATTTTGTAGTTATTGTAACTCATAACTACAGTGTTGTAAAATTATGTGTTTAGCCCTACTGTTGTGCGAGCCAACGTTTTTTTCCCAAGTTTCAGTTCCCGAGGTTACTCGGTCGAATTCGTAGCTTAATAAAATTCCATGATCCAGTTCAATTTAAATTAGGTCAAACATTACCTTTCTTTAAAATCTTACGAAATGATATTAATTTTCTTAACACTCTGGCCGTATTTATTTATTTATTTTTAATTTAATTCATTTTTGTAAACTCTGTTTTCCCTAATCCCAGGAACTGCCAAAATGTTGTCTCCTTTTCATTTTAAAATCGATTATTAGAGTATGTTTTCTCCTACACATTTCTATACTCTTTTTTTACCATTAACAATACCTTTAGATTTTTCTTTTTTCCCAAACAATAACATTGGTAAACACGCTTCATTCACTTATCAACAAGTTTAGGAATATTAATAACATTTTATTCTTTGCAATACAAACTGTATCCATCCACCCAAACTTTCATTTTTTAATTTATATTATGAGTATTTCATTAATTTAATTTCTTTACCTATCTATAAATTAACCACCTACTATTCATACATACATAAATACATTTTTCTACTCTAATAATCTATTTAATATATAAAAAAAATCTATGACCGGACTAAAAAAGATTTTAAGAACACCAGGGAGTGAGCGGGTAAGAGAGAGAATAAGTGGAAAATAATTTATAGAATTAAAAAATCACAGAGAACTTGTATATTACAATATTTATTTTTGGATTTTTTTTCTACGCTTAAAATATTATGTTAAAAATGTAATCCTTAACTTGTTTTTCTAAAAACTGTATTGTACATATGACAAAAACTCAAATTCATTTCTTAATTGCTTATTGCGTTAAAGTTATAAAAATATTAATTTAATTACTTTTTTTTTACCCCTAAAAAGTAACAATTAAAAAGAATTAAGTATTAAACTTGTATCCTTATTTATTTAACTCTATCGGCTGAGACTGTAGAATACACCGACAGCACCTCTGTTGTTTAGTTATTTTCTGTACATTAGTGTATTCAATTTTGTTATTATTGTTTTCTAAGAATAAGCTGTAATAAGTGTTTTAAAATATTAACGTGTTTATTTAGTACGTAATTTATTTCACACAAAGCACCCGTTTTCGTCAAATTTTTGGCAGAATTTAATGTTTAAAATGTATCAAAAATTAATTACATATGTGATATTATTTTCCTTTTTTTTTCTTTTTTTACTGATGTTCATTATGTTACTAGTTTTCGACTAAAACAAAAATTTGACCTTAAATAATCGATTAGATTGATTTTTAATTCGTTTTTAAAGTGAAAGTTGGTGCTTGAATTTTTGATACCTAATAAAAATACATATTAGTAAAATAAAATCTTTTTTCTAAAATCATGTGCTAATCGACTTTTTTTTTATACAATGAGGTTTCTGTTTTAACGGCAAGTTCAAAACATGTGCCGACGAGGGTCGGGGTGGAAGTGTCTTTTAACGGTAGTTTTTTTTTATTCTAGAATTCTTTTTTTTCTTTTTAGGTGAGGCTTACAGATGGCTTTTCTCGAACCAGACTTGACGCCAGTTCAAAGGTGCCGACGGGGGCTGGGGGTTGAAGGGTCTGGTAACAGTAGTTTTTGATTTTTCTATCTTGAAAGTTAAAAACTCGACTGTATCAACGGTAGTAGAGTGAGGGTTAAAGTCTGTATACGGTATTTTTACATTTTTTAATCATTGAATTATGTCACTTAATTAGTAAAATTCAATACCAAATTTTGTGTGTTTCTTAGTTATAAGCATATTAATATGTATGCAAGTTTTCGAATCTGAGTGATATCTCTTGTCTGAGTTATAAGTCGACACGTACATACCAAACTTTCTTTTATATATATACTACCAAAAGTACCCGGTCCAGAGAGAGAGAGAGAGAGAGAGAGAGAGAGAGAGAGAGAGAGAGAGAGAGAGAGAGAGAGAGAGAGAGAGAGAGAGAGAGAGAGAGAGAGGGGGGGGGGAATAATTTATAGAATTAAAAAAAATGTAATTTTTCTTAATTGATTGTTGCATTAAAGTGATAAAAAATATTAATTTAATTAATTGTTTTTACCTCTAAAAAGTAACAATTAAAATGAGATAAGTATTAAACATGTCTCCTTTTTATTTAGCTCTATCGGCTGAGGCTGTACAGTATGCCAACAGCACCTCTGCTAAGTAAAATCTCCTTCCACTTAGGCCACCTGTCGGCCGTAGGTGACGACTCGTGGTGTTTGCAGAGTAGTCCATGGCATTCACCCTCATTTGGGCTAGACGGACGGTCGGAGAGGTCTCTCCAATCAATCGGCTGGTCATGTCAAGCCCTAGCACCTATATGATTGTCCCTACCGTATTGCTCTTATGGTAAAACTGAATCTAGTGGTGAGGTTCCAATTATGGAGCTCTGAGAAGTGTGGAGTATCCCTTCATTGCCATTACTCCCAGACTCACATTGACCCGGAGTGGTAGTACTTGTTAGGCCCACCAAGTACGACCACTCCAGGTCCCATCTATTGGTTAAATAGAAAAAAAAAGGATGAAAAAATATGTTTAAAAATGAATTAGAAATAATTTTAATACCTAGTAATAATGAATAAAACAAACATGATTTCGGCATAAATTGTTTTAAAATCTCAATAACGTGTTTGTTTTAGTGCGTATTTTTACTTCAGACAAAGCGTCCGTTTTCGTAAATATTTTGGCAGTATTTAATGTTTAAACTGTATAAAAAATTAAGTATATATGTAATATCATTTTGCTTTTTTACTGATGCACATTATGTTACTACTTTTTGACTTAAACAAAAATTTGACCTTATATAATCAATTTAATTAATTTTAATTTGTTTTTAAAGTGAAAATTGGCGCTTGAATTGTTGATACCTAATAAAAAATACACATGAGTATCATTTGCTTTTCTACGACCATATGCTTAGAAGTTCAAAGCCTGTACCGACGAGTGGGGTGGGAGGTTTTTTAAATTTATTTTAGAAGTTTAGGAACTGTCTTAACGCTACTTCAAAGCTCGAATTGTGCCGACGGGAGATGGGGTGGGTGGTTCAGCTTAACGTTAGTTTTTGTTTTTTTAGAAATGGACATTCGTATTTTTTTCATACAGTAAGCGACCGTCTCTTCTGTCTGGGAAGTTCAAAACTAAACTCATGTCAATGTGAGTAGGATGGGGGTGGAGGGTGTGTATACTGTATTTTTTAATTTTTTGATAATTATTGAATTATAGAGCTTAATTATTAAAAATCAAAACTCAAATTTTGTTTGTTTCTTAATTGTAAACATATAAAGTAGTATGTGAGAATTCAAATCTGAATACCCTCTCGTTTGTGATTTATAGGTCGACACATACATACCAAACTACCTTTTATATATATATACTAGCTAAAGTACCCGGTCCATGACCGGACTAAAATGAAATTTAGAACACCAGAGAGTGAGAGAGAAAGTGGAAGACAGTAGTTAGAGAGGGGGGTAAGAGGAAAATAATTCTTGAAACTAAAATCATTGAGAATTTGTATATTTCAGGATTTGTATTTTCTGTTTTATAGCTTAAAATTATTACATATTACTATACAACAAATTGAAAGTATTCGTTTGTATATTTTTTTTTGTTTTTGTAAATTTTGTAACATCACATGTACCTAATAGAACAGAAAAACTTAACAATGTAATATATATCTAAATTACAACCGAATTAGACACATGTAAGGAAAGGAAAATAAGGTAAGCAAAAATATTGTTACTTAATGTAATACACGTTCTTGTAAGTATACCCAATTTGTTGAAAAATCCTTGTTTTTACAAAACAATTTTAACCCCCCTTCAAAAAAAAATTGCCAAAAATCTGCTCCGACCAATCTATGAATAAGTATTTGTCAATTTTATTTTATTTTTACTTTTAGCCCTTAAAAAACTCTAATAATAACAGAAGCTAAGAATTAAAATTGTGTTCATATTAGTCGTTGAAAGATTTCGCCATTTTATTCAAATGAAAAAGTAACCATAAACTTGTTTTGAAACAATTTTAATTTTTCCACAATTTTTTGTACAGGACAACAATTCACATCTAGCTCTTAATTGCATGTTGAGTTTAAAAAGAAGCTGAGAGTCAAAAATTTAAATTCTTCGTATTGCAATATCTATTTTTGCTTAAACTTAAGATAGTATTTTAAAAACACATTGTTTAAAAAGGTTTTGGTGGACCTGATCATCTAATTTAAAAAAAAATTTTTTTGTTTCAGTGGATTATTATCGATTACACACCAATCTATCAGATTGTAAAAAAAAAAAAATTCTTAAAAGTTCTTCATTTTTTTAGTTTTCACTGGTGCTCATTTCCTCGTATAAATTTATAGTAAATCGATCCCCCATATCGGAACCGCTCGAACGGAACCCAAATTATTTATTTATTTTCCCATTAAACTAACCTTAAACCCCAACCCTAACCCTAACCCTAACCTCAACCCCTAACCCTAAACCCCCTAGTTAAAATTAAGTTTTATTACAAAATTTGTGGGTTCTGTTTTTTCTGGATCAACAGTATGCAGGGTGACCCAGAAAAAACAGAACCCAAATTATTTATTCATTTTCCCATTAAACTAACCCTTAACCCTAAACCCCAACCCTAAACCCTAAACCCTAGATCCCCATAGTTAAAATTAACAGTTTTATTACCAAATTTGTGGGTTCTGTTTTTTCTGGGTCACCTTAATTTTGACACCTTTGTGCAAGTTCAGCCCAACTGTTAAGGTAGAGCGGTTCCGATATGGGGGATCGATTTACTATAAACTTATACGGGGAAATGAGCACACCTGAAAACTCAAAAAATAAAGAACTTTTAAGAATTTTTTTTTACAATCTGATAGACTGGTGTGTAATCGATAATAATCGATTAAAGGAAAAAAAAAATAGATGGGGGGGGGGTCCAGATGGTCAGGTCCGCCAACGTTTTCAGTAGTTCTCTAAAAAATTAAGACTTTTTTTAGCATTAGTATTAATTACAAAACACCCATTTTCATAAAAGTTCAAATATCACCTATGAAATCTATGATATTTAAACATGCCAATTTTTAAGAACTGAAAAGTTGCACTATAAACTATAAGAGTTAACTTTCTCAGCGACTTATAAATAGAAAACATTGTTCAATGATTGTCACAATAAAGAGTAAAATCATAAAACTTAAATTTAATTTGTAAGACAAATTCTGAGGAATATTTTAAATTGTCTTTTAAATAATAATTTAAATGTTGGTTGTTAGTTGTTTTGTTTTATAGGATATCAACTTTTCGGGTCATTCACTACCGAATCATGTCATTTTGATAAACAAAGCACTCAGGGTGTTTACAATTTTTCGTACTTACATATCAAAAATTCTTGAAATGTTCCAATAACTGGATATTGTCGGAAATACTTGAAATAAATTTCGTCTCACAACTAATTTTTGAGTACACAGAGTACTTAAATCCAACCGAGCCTTCGACTAAATATAAAACACCGGATTTTGTCCGTATTAGTAACATTTTTTTTTATCGTGGTTTTAGAAAATAATTAGTTAACGAACCCCACGCCTCCTCCCAAAAAGAAAAAACAGTTTCTAAGGACATTCATCAATTTTATTGTTATTTTTAACCCTTTTTAACTCTAACAATAAAAATTAATAAATAAATTAAAGAATTAAAAGTTATTTTATTCGAATGAAAATGTTAGTTTAATTTATACAAATATGTAACCGTAAACTGATTTTCATGATATTTTTATTTACAATTAAAATATTTTTTTTAATAATGTAACCGTAAAACGTAAATTTTGATTTTCTACAATTTCTATGCATTAAAAAAAATTGAAATTAAAATGAGTGTACTGTACAATTTAAGAATATGGACAAACTAAGTCTGAAAAAAAAAGCTTATTCGTATTATCGGCTATTTATCAGCTATACGTAGCATTTTTTTTTTTAACTCGCTGTAAAAAATAATTTAATATATAAAAACACATACAAATTACATATTCAGAAAGACTATTTCATTTTATTTCTAAAGATATAAATATTTTAAAGATTGGATCATAAATGGGCGAGAGATTCCGAGCTGACTGGCATAGACTGCACTGCTTGTATCACGATACTAAAAGGCAGCATGGCTATCCGAAATCATTTAAACATTTTCTTAACTCGCTGTAAAAAATAATTCAATTGATAAAAACTCATACAAATTACATATTTAGAAAGATTAATTTCTTTTCTTTCTAACCATGTAAAAATTGTTAAAGATTGGACCATAAATAGGCGATAAATTCCGAGCTGAACGGCTTAGACTGCAAAATTAATGCACTAAAATCAAAATCAGTTCCGCAAATTGGGTGATTTTGGATTAATTAATCGATTAAATCCCTTAATCAGTAAAAATCAATAACCAAATTTGGAGTTTTTCTTAGTTAGAACGATATCAATGTATATGCAAGATTTTGAATCTGAGTGACCTCCCGTTTTTTGTTATACGTCGACACGTACATACCAAAATCTCTCATTTATATATATATATATATATATATATATATATATATATATATAGAGAGAGAGAGAGAGAGAGACAGACAGACAGACAGAGAGAGAGAGAGAGTGAGAGAGGGGGAGAGTGTGTGTGTGTGTATAATCAATCTACTTGATACCTTAAAAGTATCTTCTTTCTTTCTTCTTTTTTAAATATTTATGAAAGCCAGTGTAAAGATGCATATTTACTAAAAGCCTCAAATCGTTGAATGAATGTGTAATAAATTGCTTCTTACATTAAAAATACCCGCGGGAAATCTGCTTTTTACCTTTGTTACTGGCCAAGCCAATTTTCCGGAATGGCGAGTCGAAAAAAAAAAGAAGATAAATTAACAGTCATCATCTGCTTGCTGTCATGTTTGAATGTGTGCACAATAGAAAATTTCATTTATTTCTAATGAGAGAGAGAGAGAGAGAGAGAGAGAGAGAGAGAGAGAGAGAGAGAGAGAGAGAGAGAGAGAGAGACTATAATATCGGTCGATTGAACTCACTCGAGTAAACAGTAGAAAGAAAGAGAGAAAGAAAGAAAGAATGGAAAGAAAAAAGTATGGGAAGAGAGAGAGAGAGAGAGAGAGAGAGAGAGAGAGAGAGAGAGAGAGAGAGAGGGGGGGCGTGGCAGTTTTAGCAGGATAAATGTACAAGATGGCCATAGTAGAATATGAGGAAATGCAATCGTGTCGTATTATAAATCTTTAAGATTATACGATATATTAATTAAAAAAATTCAACAAAGTGGCTTATTGTCAGTACCTGCCGAACAGCCAGTGAGTATATCCCTTTTCTCTGGCACTAGACCAGGGAAATGGTTTTAAGTCTGAGGTAGTGTGCCACGCCTAACTTCAGGTCCTTAGCTTTACTGAACAAATCAGGTTATCCAAGCTGTGCTACACATGCGCTGAGGGCTGGTACTTGAACCTTGTGGTTACTTGTCGGATGCTCTACCGACTTTGCTAAAGTGAGTCTGTAGCTAAATTCTTAATTTAATAATGGTGAGTCTGCATTCTCTTTAGAATTAGCGAGGTATTGGTTTAAAGCTAACATCGGTATGCTCAGAATGCATTAGGCTATCGAAATGATAACCTATTTTGATAATGAAAATTCCGAAACCACAAAATGGGTACAATGCTGTTCAAAGCAACACAATGAAGTGTCATAAGATAAGGGTTGGATTCACTTACAGTTTTTTTGGACACTTGTGCTTATTCGCTCAGGAAACGAGGAAGGTCCACATCTGCTTCGATCCGAATCGAGTCAACATACCGATATTTAAATCTTAGTACACTACAGTCATAATTTGTTGGCAACCCAACGAATTATATAGCAGGTATCAGCCGGACAGCGAGGGAATCTATCTTCTTTTCACTATCGTTATACCGGGATTGTTTTTTGCGTCTGAGGTGGAACGCCACACTTACCATCAGCACCCCACTTTACCGCAAATATCCAAGTCGTGCTACTCTATGCACAGATTAAATTACCCAAGCTGTGCTACTCTTGCGCTGAGTTGATGAGGGCTGGTATCAAATCCGAAACCTTGTGGTTTCAAGGCGGATGCTCTACCACCTGATCTAAATCGGCTCCTTTAATTAAGTATATGCAGATAGAAATCCATCTAAGAAAGCTGATCGATTGAAATATTAAACAGATTTTATTTTCACTTTGATAAAATCGTGAAATGGTAAATTTTGAGATTTTAAAATGCACGCTACCGACGTGGTGTCATGGCATATGAAAATAAAATGATATTTTTTTCTCTCGAATAAATGCTTTCCTAAATCTCTTAATCTTATACGTGAAGCTATTAAACCACCAGCAATGACACAGGCTTTTATGCACAGCGTAAAATTGTGTGGGATGAGTTAGGAATAGAATACTGAGAATTGCTCAACTTTTTCTCTCTCTTTTAGCTCACAGCCTTTGGTGGAGAAAAATTGATAGGAAAGGGAAATAAAGAATGTGTGCATGTGTCTGTGGAATTAAAGATAATTGGGTTTATTTGTTTCTGTCCGCAGATCACATGCAATCATGTTCCGATCACAACACTCATCCCTAGGCAGTTTAATAACTTTTGAAATTCTTCTTTTCTTGTGTCTTTTTCCGAGCACCTGACGTGGTGGTTAGAGCGTAGAGTTAAGCCATGTGAAAGATCATACAATATCAATGTCACTGATCATCTACAAACAAATTAACCAACTTAATCAGAAATTAATTTCACAAGAGAATATCGCCTTTAAAATAGAAAGCAACACAACAATAAAGAAGTCAACACTTCTGAAAACAGTGTTTGAACTCTTCAACAGATACTGCCTTCAGTTGGTTTGTCACTATTAAATTAAGATTACCGGGCTGGGTTTTGATCTTTAGAAACAGGTAATAATTGCAAGGACGTAGATCAAGGGAGTATGTAGTGCCACAAGAATGTTCTTTTTGGCCAAAACCTAACCCACCTGTGTCTAGAAAGTAATGCCACTGTTGTTCTTGTCTAAGAATTAGAGAGATTATTGTTCATTTTTCAGGTTGACAACCTTGATTGAAATTCAGCTGATGAATATTTTTGTAACGTAATTATAACGGTCTATAGAAAATTTTAATTGAAAAGAAAACGGTAATCAAATTTCTGGGTAAAGGTTGAAAAAAAAAAGAAAAGAAAAGAAAGTTTTAGCGGACTAAGATTCTAAGCATTCAATATATGTCAGCCAGTGAAAATGACCCCTGAAATAGATAAAAAAAAACGGATGTCCCAAATTTTCTGCAGAAGAGCGGAAACATATATGTCCCTTACCCCACCACGGGATCACAAACGGAACTAAGGGGACTGATTCCTTTTCGCTGGGTGTCTCCCGAGAAGACAGACATCGATTTTCGAGTTCCGCTAGGGGTGGTGTTTTGACTGACCGTGAATCGCGAGATAGTGGTAATGAATGGAATTTATAATAGATAATTTTGACCTACTCTTTCTCTCTGAAAAAGAAAAAAGCACGGAGCGAGCGATAAATAAACAGCCCCTATTGCCTCTTCACCCCACCATTCTTTCGTTATTGTTTTTTAACCTATTAGCTATGTGGAATGTGCTTGCTTGTGTGTGGCCTACTAACTGACCGGTCCTAACACTATACGACATAAGGCATTTATAGCGCTGTGACTACGCTATATTTTCATCATCTGTTATTCTCACCATCATACGTTGATCAGATTAATTAATAATATTGTCGCATTCTCATCAATTTTTGAAATGACCAATAACAGAATCACTTTGAACACCAGAGTGTACCGACCAAGCTATGACTAAAGTCCTCCGCTCTAATAGCATGGTATCTCTATTTGTACTATATGGATTGCCATTTTCGTTTACTAGCGATTGGTGTTCAAACTATATTGTCTTACTTTATTCATATATGACAAACTTGTCATCCATAAACCTGTATTAATTTGTTAAATGCATCGTATCGTCTCGAAGTTTGAAAGAATTTTGGTTTTGTTTTGTTTCGTTGGATCTTACGGCATGTCAACCCTAACAGGTACTATCACTCCGGGCCAGAGTAGACCTGGGAGTAATGACGATTTAACAATTTGAATAAACAGAGAATTCGCATCTAATCGATTAGTTTTGAGAGCTTAAGACAGATTCATTACACAAAAAAATCTAAATTTAACTAACAGAAGGCATGTGTTTCCGCATACTTTGTGGATCTCAATATAGATATCAGTTTTTTTTCAAATAATTAAATTAAGTCGGTACAGCACTTGCCTAGGAATCGCAAGGTTCCTGGTTCGATACCGGCCCTCGCCAACTCAGCGTATGAGTAGCACAGGGATCTATGAGGTAAAGTGAGGAGCTGATGGTAGGTGTAGCTTCACCTCAGACGCTAAAAATAATCTCCTTGTCAAGCGTTAGTGAAAAGGGGATAGACTCACTCGCTGTCTGGCTGATATTGACATCATGCCACCCCGTCGACTTTACTACATTACTTACTAAGTTGCAGTAATTGTTGAGTAATGTTTCAGTAAATCCGTTTTTAATTTGTGATTTAATGAAAAAACAAAACAAAACAAATAAGGTAAACAAAACAAAAAAAAAACAAAACAAAACACCCAACCCAAAAAACAACAAAAAACAAAAGCACATTATCGACGTAAAATAAAATTGCTATACGCTGAATGTATTATTCAGAGTTGTTCACTGTGAAGTTGAGTTTGTGTTTCTCTGCTTTTTGTTTGATGCTTTTGTATTGTTTATTTCCTTCTGTTTTGAGAATGCCTCACTTATATTATTTGCTATTTCTATTGGCGCTGTTTTATTGCTTATTTGCAGTTTTTATTGAACCATTATCTGTTTTGTTTCATCTTTGTTTCTCTTCTTGATACGCTTTCCTTTTTTCTATTCTTATAAGTGTTTATATAAAATGTTTAACTGTGTTTTCTGAATTGTTCCTATGGATTAATCCGTTTTGTATTTTGATGTAAATTACTCACAGTTTTGAGTGCTTCAATAAAGGAAACATTTTTCGTGTATTATATTGTGAATATTTCTTTTTCTCTTCTCCATTTTTCGCAATTTTTAGAATATTCAGAGTGACCCCTTCAAAATTGGCACAGTGTATTTGTTCCTGGCATTCGTTTGATCGGTGATTGGAATATTTGTGTCCAAATTTTAGGCATGAAGGTTGTCCAGACCATATGTCTTTGTAGTGACCGAATGTTTGGCATTTGTAGCAAGTTAAGAGATTAGGGATATAGATTTCGACTCTTTCCATATTATATCCTATAGTAAACCTCTGGTAATTTGGGAACATTAAAGATAATAATTTATGTGTTTGTTAATATGGTTTGTTCATCTCTTCTGATCGAGATTCTTTTACTTCTTTAACTCTCTAATATTTTAATTTAAAAATAAATTTCTTCTATTGTGCAAAAGGGGGAGCTTTTGGTTTCTTAAAATTCCATTAGATAAGTTCAAATTTTCATGTAGGTTTTAATTTTATGAGGATGAAATTAGTTTATTTTTTATTGGAGGTCTGTGTAATTATTGTTCAACTTCGAAAAGTATTGTTCCGTTTATTTTATAGTTTTTTTCTTTCTGTTTTGGGTACGATATTAGTGTAGATTAATTTTTCAATAATAAAGGGTGAACATTTTTTAAAATGGTGTGTTTTCAAGAGATTCCAAAATTATAAATCTTGGGAAATGATATGAGCTCTGTTTCTTCTTTGTTGGTAGAGCTTGATTCTAGGAATAGTGTTACATAATTCATAGGTAGCTTATGAATTATGTACGTACTGTAGTTAGATAAATTTTGAATCAGAGTTCGTTAGATTCAAAATAACAGTGGTCGAGTGTAAAATTACCCTAACGGTTATGATTGATTTGTGGTGAAATTCCGCTTGACCCTCCGGAAACGCACCATTAGAAGCGTGAGATAGTTTAGTTTAGTTACGACCAGAAACTCAGAGTGAGCGGACGCGAAAGTCTGTCTCACCGAGATGTTCTTTCTCAATCCGTGTGGGTCCCGGGCTGGGGTTGTTGTTTAATAAAGACTTAAAAAAAAGCAACAAAGTTTTTTTGATTGATTAAAATAAGAATGCACAGATACCCAGCCCAACCAGAAGAAGAACCAACCCGAAAAAAACAGCCCAACCAGAGAAAATGGCAGCCAGGAAGCCTCTCATCATCATCTCTCCTCTGTCTCTGTCTCTCTCTCGCTGTTTATATATCCGATATTAAGTGGGTATATAACAGTAGGAGTTTACTAGATTGTTAGTGTTAATTTTTCGCTTAGGTTTTGGTTTTTTACTTTGCCCATGAGAATTTTTTGTTGAGTTCACTGACTGTATCCTCCACCTACCATGAAACCCCATAAGGGAAAATGTCAAGAGTGAAACCCATTCGTCTTGGCAAATAAGGGCTATACAGTCGGTATACTGACACTGAGGAAAAGAACCAGCAATTTGGGATCTCTAGGTTTTCATTCCCAAGATAATTACTCATATAATAATAGAAAGGTAACACCGGCCTTTCTTCAGCATGATTGACTTAATAGAAACCGCTTTCTGGTTTGGAATTTTACAAAGAAAAGTTTTCAAAATTCAGAAAGGGGGCTTGACATGACTAGCCGGCTGATTGGATTGGGTCTCTCTGATTGCTCGTCTAGTCCAAGTAAGGTTCCGAAGTGGTGTGTTGGGGTTCAAGAGTTCGAACAACCCTCTTCTCAAACACCAGGATCCCAACCTCAGGTATTACGGGTCGCAACCCAGGTGACTTCCCCATAACCCTTTGCAGAGGTGCAGTCGGTGTATTCTACAGCCCCAATCGACCGGGTGCTATGTAGAATTTCATCTCGAAATCTCCTAAGTTGAAAATCACAGATAACTGTGTGAACGTTCGTGAAAATTCACTGAGAAACCTTTTAGTTGTTTTGACAGTTTGGAAAAGATGACAGCTAAGCACGATAAGCCGATTAAATGTTGGTATTTACCCAACCCGTTCGCCAATGGTAGAACGTGACACAAGCGGATTAAATGTATGTAAGGTTTTACGTACATACGTAATATCTTGCTAACCATAATAGATAACATACATTTTCAAACAAATAATAAATATTGGTAATATTCATTAGATGCTCATCTATATATTAACACTCGTGTTCCTTAATTGTACGACCGTTATAATCTTGAAATACCCATCTGGTTAAAAGTGAGACCGTCCGAATCGTCCAAGATGAAATGCAAAAATGTAAATCCTGATTAACTTGTGCTGCTTAGCCACCAAATTCTTATTTCTTATGAGTGTCGTCACCTGAGCTAAATAATGGACTATTCCGTTTTTATTATAAAGAAAGAAAGGGAAGAAAAATGTTACCCAGAAAAAATATAATATGAAAGAAAGGAATAGAGTATGGGAAAGATAGAAAGAGGGGGTAAGCGCGCGGAAGCGACAACGCTAATCTGTTTCAATTGAACATAAGGAAATGATGAAATGAAGGAAAGAAGGAAAAAATAGTGAAAGAGTTAGATTAAGATTACCATACTTTTGACATATTGAACTATTTAGCAGTAGCTCTTAAGTAAACATATCAAACGTTTTAATAATTAAATTATCATATTGTGGTATATACACAGGCTCTGCTAGTTGTAAATATTTCGTACATAACGACAATTTTGATTACTTCACACAATTTTTATTAATGGCACATATTTTATTCGTAATTTTCATATTTCAAATTACGTACAACTTTGTAAATATTAAGAAATTTTGTATACACGTGTTCCAATCACGTTCTTTCAAACAGGAACGCTGGGTTAAAAATGATGTGACAAAATTCAAACGCATGAATCTTTCTTTTCTCATATCTCTTGTAAACCAAACTGAACATCAACAGTCGATATTTGAATTGTCCTGAGGAAGATTGTAAATACATATCTAGTATATATTCAATTATAGATATATATTTGATATGTATATAACAATCGAACGGTTTTGACATCAACAATTTATTTTTTTAGGTATTGATAAATTATCTCTCAATCTTTTATACACACATGTCCAATCAGTTTAATAAATATGTGGCTCTAATTTAATTAACCCAACATCAGAATCGTTTGACTGTTTATAGAGGTCAAATAAAATCCATAGCCACAACCATCTGAGTTCAAAGTGAATTGCTTTTGACAGTAGATCAAAACAACGTCAAATTCGTTAAAAGTGAGAATAAATAAGACTCAGTAGAATAAAAAGTGTAGACTATGTGAAAAGATATATATATACTAGACAAAACGTGAACCGTTGGGTCACCCATTTAGCTCTTGGTAGATAATTGGGATTAGGTAGGTATTGCCAAAGATGACGTAAAATCCGTATTTTACAAAATAGATTTACTCCACCCACACCCGATTGAAAAAAAAATCTGCTTTTAATGAAATTTTCAGTGTTGATTTATTTAAAAAAAATTTTTTTCAGGTCACTTATTTTTGGGATGCAAAATATCGGTGGGATTATATAAAGGGGAAATTAATTACAGTATAAAGACAAAAGACTGACGGTGTGAACAGAAGAAAACAATTTTTTTTAGATGGTCTTATTTTTCTGCGTGTTTAGACCAAAAAGACAAAGACATTTCATTTAAAAGTTATTAATTCTTCTGTAATGAGTGTATTATTATTTTTGTTATTGATTTCTAAGAAGAAATTGTTATAAGCCTTAAAATCCTAAATAATGTTTTTTATTCCATAAATACATAAAAAGCGGGCAGGTTTGCAATATATATTGAGCAAAATTGACCGAAAATCATAGTATATAACAGGCACTACCAATTGTTCATCCATTTTCATTTTCAAAACGAATTAACATTAATTAAATTGATTATTTAAGGTCAAATCTTTGTCTAAGGCAAAAAGTAGTAACATAATGAGCATCAGTAAAAAAAGTAAAATAATATTACACATATAATTTATTTCTAATACATTTTAAACTACTATTTTCGGTCAATTGTGCTCAAATATATCGTAAACAAGGCTGCTTTTTCATGTCTATCCGGAGGGAAAAAAAAAAAAAACAAACAAACAAAAAAAAACCCCAAAACATTATTTAGTATTCTAAAAACACATATTTATTTAATAACTACTTTAGTTTATTATTGCTATTTTTAGAAAACTATATTAAAAATGTAGGCCCCTATTTTGAATAGAACAAATATCGATGTATATTTTTTCTTTTACAAGATATTAGCCAATTAAATAATTATCGAAATGAGTAAAAAAAAGAAAAAAAAAAAAAAAGAAAAAGATCTCCAAAAATTATTTTCTTAGTTTTTATTTTACATTTAATTTTCTGATTTTCGGTACTTATTTTCTACCAGGTTAACTCACATACATTTCTTTTCTTCTATTCACACCTCCGCCCTTTTGTCTTTTTATTTATACTGTAATTAGTTTCGAAAGCATATAACCCCACCGATATTTTACGCCCCCCAAATAAAGGGGTGGTGGTAAAAATTAAATGACATGAAAAAAATCAGAAAGTTTTGAAATAAAACAACTGATGCATTATAAAATTCATTCATTGATAAATCAACATTGAAAATTTCATTAAAATCGGATAATTCCCAGATTTTGGTTTTTTTTTTCGATCAGTGGGGAGTTTATTTTGTAAAATACGGATTTTTTGCCATTTTTGGCAGCGCCTAGTATAAAATGTATTAAAAATAAATTACATGTGTAATATTATTTTGCTTCGTTTTTTACTCTTCCTCATAATGTTACTACTTATCGACTTTGAAATATTTTTAGTGGCTTGAAGGCGTTTTTATCGACAAATAACTTAGTGGTTTGGAGGCGTTAAAAGTAAGCCACTCCCAGGTTTTTTTTATCGACAAGTAAATGCAAACCATCTTTAAAATATATTTTTTTTTGTATTTTCATTTCATTTTTATTCAAAACAACTGTCAAAAATTTTAAAATTAATACGACCGAGTTTCGAAAATAAAAGCAATCAATATATCATTAAACAAAAAAAAAATATTTATATTTACTTGTCGAGAAAAGACTTGGTGGGGATGTAAATATCGCTTTCCTATCACATTAACTACTCGGGAAAAACGCCTTGAGACAGCTAGGGAGTTCATAAGTAGCACGGATCAGATTTTCAGCAAGCATCGCATAGCGTTTTTTAGGCCAGGCGGTCAGGACGCATTTATGTGATAAGCACAGACAAAAATTCGACCTTAAATAATCGATTTAATTTGAATTCGTTTTTAAAATGAAAAACAACATTTTGGCAGTCCCTGGGATTAGGGAAAAAAGAGTTTACAAAATGAATTAAATCAAAAATAAATAAATAAATACGGATTGAGAGTTTTAAAAAAATTAACATCATTTTGTAAGATTTTAAAGAAAGGAAACGTTTGATTAATAACTAAGAAATGGAAATAATTTGAATCTTTTACTCCTTCCTAAATATGTTACATAATAAATAGGTTGCCCTATCCATTTTGTAAGTTCGTGTAGAATTTAAAAGAACGGTTTAGAAGTGAGAATCCCGTGCAGGGATTCATGTCAATATGATAGACAAGACTTGACTTCTTATAGACCTGTTAGCAGTTCTCTGAGTGGTTGGTTTGGTCATGGGCTACCCAGTCGTGAGAACAAGTGAGTTAATCTGAGTAGTCCCAAGCACAGTAGTTAACATGCATAACATGGCTATTTCGTTATCGTACGGATAAAAAAAATAGCCATTTTATGCGTTATGATTTTTTTAAAGTGAAATTTTGGGAAAATAAAGACGTCTTTGTATTTATAAATAAGAACCAAATAGAAGTGAACAGAAATTAGAAATAACTCAAGATTACCCCAAGCCAACCCAAAAAGAAGAAGACCAGAGAAATATTGCCAGCTTTCAATATATAAAAAGATAAGATGGATATCATAACAAGAGTAAGAATAAGAGTATTCAATAAATGGAAGCATCATAGGCGGTATTACAACGGAAACATAACGGGTTCAGAGGTCGCGTACTATATAATAAAGGTCATAAAGCATTTAAAATAAGCCTTACATTTGTTGATAACGAATTTTAAGTAATAAATGCCCCCCCCCCCAGTAAACAGACTGAAGGCCATTCCTGCATCACCCAAAGGCTAACAAAAAGCAAAGGTCGAGTTTTTCAGTCAATGATGAAAGACTTGTTTTTTTTATTTTGCTTGAGCCCACGTAGAAAGGACAGCAGCCGATTGACGTCATTAAAAGAACTTGTACGTAATTAACCTAAAGTCACTTTTACGGAATTGTCCTTTTCGTCGTATCCACACCTTAATTCAGAAAAAGAAAAAGAAAGCGAACAAATAAACGAATCCATATAAAAGCCAAACAGATTGACTTTTACCTTTATAATATATGAAACGATTGTCAACAACAAAATCATAACATGTGAAGATAATGCTTGGTAACTTTGATGAAATCACGTTCATTACTCTCATCAAATTTACCAATCCTTACCTTTTCAATTTATAATTTCCGATTTAATTCAATGTGCACGTGATGACCTTATCAAATATCAGCAGATTATTTTTTGCGGTGACAATAACCTTTGACTAACCTTTTATTTTGAACTGACTTCTTGGAGATAATTAATTGCATACGTTTAGAAAAAAAAATGTTGTTGAAGGATTTATTATTTAGCATAGAATTAAAGACCGATTATGTCACATTCAATGTATAAAATTCATATTATATCTAATTGAAGATATATGAATGAACGAATATGCTAATTTGCCAGTTAAGGTAAAATAGACAAACATGCTTTTGAGCTTATTTTACTAGAAAAATAGACCTCAAACAATTTTGCCAACAAATATATTTGAAATATATTTAGATATATTTCAAACTATCTCAAAGCTAGAAAATTAAAATGTTTGTTGACGAGCAATGTCGGATTATCTAAAAGTTAATTGATTAAAAGTAGTTGTTGTGCAATTCTGTGATATAAACAAACTTTAAAAGAATCTCTCTGAAAGCTAATTTCTTAAAATGGTACGTGACAAGAATTCATCTTGTTAGGGTTAGGTTTAGGGTTACGGTTCGGGTTAAAATTCTATGTTTTAACAATTGATAGTGGAAAATGGCATTTTCCACTTTGGAAAAATTCATGATAGTCAAATTTACTTTTATCATTTCCTTTAATCTTTAATAATAATTTTGTAAAAATTCACATGTTTGATCACAAAGTCCTTAACGGTATCTATATCTTTTATTTAGAAGTATTTTTGTATCTTTATCCTTCACAAAATATAAAAAATATAAATATAAATGAATATAAATAAACTTTTGTGTTAAATCTGTGTTGTTATTTTTAACATTACTTATAATAAAGTATCATATCATTATCATAAATATATTTACAGGGCCGGTAAAATAAGCATAAAAGTAGGTTTGTCTATTTTACTAGCACCGCAAAATAACCTCTTCCATAAATGAAAGTAATCTGTCATTAGCTTTTAATAGTTATCTCCCTTGATAAATCATAATAATAGGATGAACACGAACGCATTCCCCACATTATCATTATTAAGTTGCAAACTGGGTTTGAATTTGATTTATTATGTTAACGCTATATCGCTATGATGTTTCATTTTTTAAGTGTTACAGTAACATGCATACAAAACATTAGGACATTACAATAAACTGTCTCATCTCGCGAAACATTCATCCGTTTCTCTGTAAATGTATGCATCATCTTTTGACGGTAAGTATAAACGCCTTTTTGCACAAAAGAAGCACAGAGAAAACTTCGTAATGGCGAATTTTTAATTTTCCTCCAGTTCATGTGGAACTGGTTTGTCGAGTTTATTTTTATTTTTGTTAAAATTCTGGTCGCCATCTTAGGCGTTTAATTCTTTTTTTGGTAAATCCAAATCGGTATTGAGTTTTGGTTCAGTTGGTTATTCCTTATAATCCTAGTCTTGTAGTGTTCCTTGAAATTTTATGTAGAAAAGATTGTAGTATCAGTAGATACTCATTGTGTGAGAAAGTCTGTAGTATTCCTTGAAATCCTAAGTTGAAAAGAGTGTAGTCTTAGTAGTTCTTGTAATTCTTGTCTGTAGGTCATGATCGCAGAAAGGTCAATTTGCAACTGATTTCAGGACAACGATCTTAAATGCGTTCTGTATATGGTTATCATTGGCTAATCTTTACCGGAAATTCCTGCTGTTTATGTTGGGAAAGTTCGTAAATAAGGGTTGATATTTGACATAAATCTTATACTAAGATATTCCAACAAGTTTTCAATTTGGTGCAAATGTCAAACACCTGTTGTAAGGTTAACGTTTAATTCTTCTGTAAACTCAAATTTCCATACCATTGGAGACCGTTTCCAAGTGTCTCAAACGCAACTCGTATCAACGCTACCTTTATGTTCCACATTTCAGCTTTCTGGTGTTATTTTCATAATTCCCACACGCAAACGACGCACTAACCATAAAGCTATCTCCAAAAGAAGGCACGGTGGGGGGGGGGTGCTACATTTCAAGATATCACAGAATATGTTATTAATCAATGTCTAGTAAGTTTATAATTTTGTCTGACCTGTACTGGAAAATAGAATTCGAACAGTCACAAAAATAATTTTTGCCTTGTAAATAATTATTTATTAATAACAGAGACAGTCTGTACATATTTTTAAGTGTATAAGACATTGCCAGTGGTAGGCTAATGCGATATTACATATTACATATTTATATGTCGTAAAATCTAATCAACCAACCAACCAGCGAACCAACCATAAAACCTGAGAATCATTTCATCATGACTTGACTGGATTAATCAATAAAAGTAATTTACCTTGATTTAAGTTTTTCATAAAACAAGTTTTAAATTTTATCTCTTCAGGACTGTTTTATTTCTTCGGCAGAAAACTGCCCCCCCCCCCGAAAAAAAAAACAAAACAAAAAAAAACAAAAACAAACAAAAATTGGCTTTTAAAAATAAAGCTCATAATGATTCAGATTTGAATGTAACATTAAAAAAGAAATTCAATTCATATCACTTCAAATCTCTTGTTTTCGTTTCACTCTGTCCTTTATCATTCCATGTCCACTGTTTTCATTTAGATGTGAAGTTAGTCGAAACGAAATTTAAAAATAACTCATTTATTCCTTTCGTCTCCTTCATCTCATTTTCTTATTCTGTCTTCTTCATATTTCTATTTTCCTTAGATTTTTCTTTCTCACTTTCTTTCTCTTTCTTTCTCTCTTTCTTTCTCTCTTTCTTTCTCTCTTTCTTTCTCTCTTTTCCTACAAAGATAAATTTTCTCCCTTTTATTTTGGCATTCACAATTTTAACTGTCAAATAAGAATATTTCCTAAACAGAAAAGTGACATGTTTTTCTTATTGTCCAAAATGTACTAAACTCACCCTTACAAACCTTAATAATAAAAATTTTGAACATGTCATGTTTGTCTATTCTGTATTAACAATAAAAGGTTATAATGTCATTTCCATTTTGGTTTTTATAATAATCGTGTTTATTTCGAAAACCATGTACATTTCCTTGTCCATTTTTGTTACTGCAAAGATTTAGCTCAGACAGTAGAGCATTCATCTAGGATTCACAAGATTCCGGATTCGATACCAGTCCAGCGCATGTGTAACACAACTTGGATCTATACTGTAAAGTGAGGAGCTGATGGTGGGTGTGACGCTCCACCTCAGACGCAAAAATCTTCCTGGTCTAGCGCTAGTGGAAAGGTGAAAGACTCACTGTCTGTCCGGCTGACACCGACAAAAGGCCACTATGTTGACTTTACTTTAATCTACTTCTAAAATCTTAATTTATTCAAATTGTTTTCTCTTGTTTCTTTAATTAACTAGGTAGATATTTGTATACTTGTGAAATAACAAGTTCTTTTTTGGTCTTCTGGTCGGGATTGGGTGATCCGTTTGTATCTCAACATCCCAAAGAATTTTGTGTGTCTCATTCTCCATGATGAATTTGCGAATATCTGTGTGGTCCTATTTTAGTTGTTTGCACAATTCACAGTACATCACTTATTTCCCCACCCAGCAGTACCTGCTCTTACAATCTCTTATTTTACTCCTTACGAGTTTTTCACACTAGATTTAGATGGTGATCTTTCACTGGTTTGGTTTGTTTTGTTTTACGGCATATCAACCACAGTGGGTCATTTAATGCCGACAAAGGTTTGAAATAAATTTATTCTTAATGGCGACTCAAATTTTTTATCAACATTTTTCTATTTAACCCATAGATGGGACCCTAACATGTACTACCACTCCGAGTCATAGTGGATCTGAGAGCAATGGTGATAAAGGGGTGCTCCACATTTCCCAGACCTCCAGAACTGGAACCTCACCATCAGATAAATTTTAACGTCATTCCCAGGACATAAAGACCCGCAGCCACCACCTTCTACCACGTATATGATAAAAAGGGTGGGGAAATTATGTAGCTGCTAGGGCTTGACATGACCAGCCAATTGATCGGAGGGGGCCTCTCCGACCGCCCGTCTAGCCTAAGTAAGGATTTGAGTAGAGTGTTGCATGCCATGGACTGCTCATCCACGAGGGTTCCTTTCTTAAGCATCACGGGTCGCCACCCACGGTCAACAACTGGCCCCATTTGGGAAGTCTTACCCCTCTGCAGAGGTGCAGTTGGTGTATTCTAACGCCGCAGCCGATAGAGCGGAGCAGGTAATGGTAATACTACATTTTCTTAAGATATCATATATATAAAATGTTATTAATCTATGTCTAGCCAACTGAGATAGTAATTTTGTCTGACCTGTACCGGAAAATAGAATTCGAACCGTCGTGAAAATAATTTTTGCAGTATAAATAATAATTTATTAGTGATAGAGACAGTTTGTAAAAACCTTTAAGTGTATAAGGCATTGCGTGTGATAGGCTAATGCGATAGACTCGAATTTCTGACCAAGCTGGAGGCTTTATTTCTGATATTTTCTTTATGTAAAAATCCGCTTGGCAAAACGTATCCTCTTCAGATACCATCAGCTAATACGTTCATATATAGAGAAATACATCAGAGCGTACAAGAAAGTGTTTAGCATGCTTATGCGACAGTTTCAGGGTGTAGTATTTATAGATATTTGCTAAGCTCGGACTTGTCTGGTATAAGGCTAAATAGAAAAGAGGACTGACAAAAAGAACATTGATTGTACAGATTGTGGGAAGATTTCATGTACATTTGTCTCCCGTCATTATGTGAGGGTTGGCAAGTCAGTCTCGCAAATGCGTTGCTACTGAAAAACGAGTACGATCATCGCTGGATGCACCATATCTGTGACATGGTGTCAAATCCTGCCTATGGCGCAAATATATTTTTGTCTTTGTAAGGATAAGGAGACAATATTCATTTTGTTGGGATTATTTCCCTTGCTTGTCACGGTTTTCCGTTAGGCAAATTGAGGACGTTGCGACCAGTAGTATAAATAGGCTGTACTACCAAAGTCAAATCCTCTTTTCTCTTAGACTCTCCAGCCGTTAGAGGTAACACACCAGTTGCGCCTCTGTCCTTTAGAACTGGGACGGGATATTGTGTATACCTGTTATACGAGCACTTTTTCCATCCTCCAGATTCACTGAGGCTACACAAACCAGTTGTGTCTTCTATCTACAGGACAGAAGCCTTCGCCTTTCACAGGAATTCCGCGTATCTGTTACGCGAGGGTCTTTCGAAATCAGTAAGTGACGACTTTTATTTTCTGTTCAGTAGCCTCAGGAATATCTGCAAGGACCCTATTTCTCCTTTGGATGTTTATTCTATGCACATATATTCTTTGTATTCTTCTATCCTATTTTGTATTGTTTCTGTTAAAGTTTTCTCAGAAAGTAAAGTCTATTTGTTATCACTTTCGTCGGAATTTGTTATCTCTCTATGTGTATATATATATATATATATATATATATATATATACCGTTTGAGGAAATGATAGTCACCCGGAACATCATTCATCAACATTTTAAATATCAGATTGAACAACCTGTAATTGATGAGACACGCATTCTTTGAATTCTCATAAATGTACAAATACTGATAAACTTATTGATGTGTGGTGACAAGTGCAAATATATCATCATCATCAACATTATCATCATTATCATTATCATCATCATCATCATCATTATCATCATCATCTGTTGGCCATATGTCTGTATGACCACATTTTAGTTATTTGCACAATTACCCGTAGATCACTTTCCCCACTCAGTAGTGCCTACTCTTATACTCTCTTATTTTACACCTTACAAATTTTCAAGCTAGTTTTAAGGGGTGATCTTTCAAAGAAGTCTAAGTGGCAGCAAGTCTCCAGCACTCTTTGGATGAATTAGGAACTCCAGCTCCTGGTTCTGAATTCAAAATTGCTCATCTCTTAGACTGGTTGCCTCCCAAGGCTTCTTCTGCTACTATTTTACTCATTAGCGGATGATTTACTTTTAACTGCTTGGTTTGAGGAATTAAAATAGGCACATCATGGAAGAAAAATAAATTTACCCTACGCAAAGAATTTGACACAATGTCACAAGTATGGGATATCCAGTGAGAATCGAACTCAGTTTTCAGTAGTAAAAGATCTGCAAGACTAGCTTGGCACATTATGGAAGAATAACAAATGTATTGCAATTGATATAATAAGGCATGTGTCGTGTTTTTTGTTTTTTTTGTTTTTTTGTTTGTTTTTGTCTTTATGGGAAACATTTTTTGATCTTGTACTCCCAATATGATAGAAGGAAAACAGAGTAAAGGTATACCCAAGAAGCGTATTTAAGGAAGTCTTGAAAGTAAATCTCAAGAAATGCGAAATCGACGTCAAAACCTGGTTGACAGCAGCGAAAGACAGAATGTGTTGGAGAAACACTATTAGATATGGCACCGGTACTTTCGAATGCAAACGAAATGCAGAGCTGAAGGAAAGGTGACAAATATTAATGGAGCCCAGACAGTATTATCGACCAGCAGTGCCCCGAGGGACAACACGTTCACACTGTAACCAAAGTATCAGAACTAAAATCGGCCTCATCAGCCACCTAAGGACCCATGGACAGAATTGAGACTACATTGCGTTTCAAATCATTAACGAATTGACACTCCCATTCTATCCAAACACTAATCTTTGGAATTGAACGAAATTATCAGAGTATGACGATAATATGTATATACACCTACTCCATAAAGACTGTATGGTTCTACAAAAGGGAACAGAAGTTACGGTCATTTACCTAATTTACTGAAATTATTACTGAGTCAAATTATTAGAGAGGTGTAATACAAAAACTTGTAAGAAAGAAAATAACCCTTTTAAGTGCTTCATTTACAGATCTTATGTACCTAAGATGAAATTCATCGAAATAAAAAATTTAATCGAGTTCAAAAAATGATAGTGAAGTTGGTAAATAGGAGATATATGATCCTTTGTTTAAAATGATTTGCAAAAGACGATGGTTCATCGAACATATCAATTTCGGGATTTCCTCTGTTGTAATTTCACGTTGTAGCATTTACTATTTCCTCCCACAAATCATCCTTGCTTTTGAATTGTCGTACATTGTCATAAATACGTTATGTCAGAACGCTCTACTAGGTTTCTATTAGGTATAAGTCTGGAGAATTGGTCGGCCAGTTCATCTTCCGAGGTCCACAGAAGTTTAATTTTTACAGGTATTCCGTAGTTTTATGTGCTTAATGCGAAGGAGCATTATCTTGCATAAATATGATGGTTCTCCTGAAGGTGATACTTTGCTTTTTCAGCCAAGATTCCAGGTGCTCTTTGAGGAAGGTTATATAAGCATCTGCGAATATTTTCGTACAGTCAGGTAGTCTCCATGGTTCAAGGATGATACCTCTAATAATACCAGCCCAAATCATAATACGTCCTCCTCCTTGTTGGCGCCTCAAGCGTTGATTACGATCTCATCCATTCACAACCCAACATTCGCTCAAACCATCAGGACCATCAAATGTTTCATCTATTAACAGAACTTTCAAGAAATCGACCTTTTCACATTTTTTTTATACATTTCAAACGCATTTCAAATGCATTTACATGTGTCAATCGAGATTTTGTTACTGGTCTCACTGATGTCCTAACCTTCTTCCGAAGATAAAGCGAATGCTTCTGGACACTGTTGCTTCTTCAATTCCCCGGAAAAGTGCTCCATTTGTCAGGCCTGGGTTACCTCCAGCTTCAGGTTTCTTTCTGGACAAAGAACGTCGGGAAACAACACTCAAGTGACCCTCATTGGCCCTCTTACGTACCTACGTAGGATCTGCAACAAATATTTTAACACTTTGGTGATATCTTCCAATTATTTCTAATGTACATTTGCTTTTGGAAAGTTCTGATGTTATAATATCGTTCTCAGAAGGTTTCAAATCACATTTACGACCCATAATTTCACGATTATAATGACACTCGTTTACAGTTTGAAGGACTTCTATATCGTGTTAATATTGCAAATGACCACCGTATGTTTCCTGTTGTGCAGAACAATACCATTTTTATACAGATATCCCATATTTGAAAATCTCGTTAAATTCTGACTTGTAGTTTTAGGAGAAATTGAAAAAATGTCAACTCGTTAATAATTTGAAACGGGCTGTGGAAGATCATTATCATCGACCTCGGGGGACCGCCAATGAAATTGATAAATAGAATAAAAGGTTTTTCCTTTCAATCATTTTAAAATTCTATTCAGAATCGACCAAGTAGATTAAAAGGCGAACTCACAATGCTTGTTTGGAATAGTTGTCAAATTAATGGTCCTGCAAACTTAGACAGTACCCCCCACCCCTAAAAAAGTAAAAATAAAACAAAAACAACAACAACAACAACATACTTTCTACTTGTTCAAGTGGTTCCTATAAAAGCTATAAGTTTGACGTCGGTTTTATTTATAAGATTTATTTTATGAGGAATTTAGCTTTAAACAAGTAGTAGTAAAGAGTAAAGTAGATGGAGTCTATCCCCTTTTCACAAACGCTAGACCCTGGAGATTGTTTTGTATCTGAAGTGGTGCGCTACACGTCCCACCAGCTCCTTACTTTACCGCACAGATCTCAGCCATGCGCACCGAGTTGGCGAGGGCCGCTATCGAATCCGAAAACTTGTGGTTCCGAGGCGGATGACTACCAATAGAGCAATTTGTTACACTTGTTATTTAATAATATTCTGTTAGATAATGAATAGGTCGCCTATTCATGTAAACTAAATTTAAAAATAATGGTTAATTGCTAACTCAGCAGAAGTTCATGTGAGTATGATAGACAAGATTTGATACCGGATTGACCTCTCATTCGTTGGTTTGGTCATGTGACCACCTAGTCCGTGAGAACAATTTAGTAAATCAGATTAGTCCCAGGAGTTGAAGCGAACTGACGTAATGGCTTTTCTCCATGCGCGAGGTTATGGGTCTTGGGCAAATAAAAGACATCTTCTTGTTCGTTAATATGAACAAGAAATGGACACGCAGAGATTTAACAACCTAAGATAACACCTAAAGCAACCCAAGTCAACATAAGAAGACAAAGGAGACAGATTAAGAACTCAACTCATAGAAGATACAAGATATATACAAGATAAGTATAATAAGAATAATAAAGAGACTATTCATCAATTCTAAATAGTGTGACCCTAAAGTCCAACCCCTCTTCACCGTGGCAGGGTGGTGACAACGTGATAGTTTCAGAGCTATGCCGTCCAGAACTCAAGTTCCTGGTAGGGCATCCCAAGGCAGACTGGTATGTCACCCAGTGGTATTAGGGCCACAACCCAGCGAAAGGGGTTCTAGTGAAAATCCAAAGGGAGCCTCCATCATCGCCAGGAATCAACGGCTTTTGGCGTACTTGTCACTGCGTCCGTTGAAAATCTTTCCCCTGACCTGGATATGAATGCGGGATTTGAGGACCGCTTGTGAATTTCCTATTTCCTTATTACCCTTTTCAGGAATTCATTATCTCGTTCATTTGGAATACAGTGAATTCGTTGGATGGAGCCGGCTCAACCAACCCAGGGTAAATGTCGTTACAACAACAACAAGTGTGACCAGCATAATTGAAAGGAATTACTTTTCTCTATAACCAACCAGCAGAATTCTATTCTACACATCTCGATGTTTGTTGTAATCAATCTTCACATGAAATAAATTCATTATCATCTTCATCATAATCATTATGATCAAGTCGTGTCAATAACGGATTTACTATCGTCTGTATCGGGCATGGCAATTCCTCAGCACGGCATCCAGTGTCCGCACAGAAATGTATGTAAGTCTTTGCTGGTCGGCCAACACTAGTGTATCCACGTCACTAATTAATTTTTCCTTACATCTCCATTTATTTTACTTTGTGTAATAGGAGGTTAGTGGTCTTGTAGCTGCTGTTTTGTGGGGTACTGCTTCCAGGATTTGTTCAATAATAAGAATTCTTGTGTAGTTCCCATCTAGAATTTTCTCTAAATGTTTCGTTAAAGTCCAAGTGCAGCCATACAGTAACACTGAGGCGGCTACAGCTTTGATATTTTTCCGTTTTACTTTATGTGGGAGATCCGATTTCCATTTGATCGATACCCTGTCAATAGCAATCCAGGCTTTCACTTTCTGTAGATAAGATATTGCTACCTGGGTATATGAACTGGTTTACTAATTTCAGAAGCTTGCCATTTAATGTGGTAATGTCCCCATCTTGTTGCTGCCTGTTCCAGGTTGTGTAGGAGAGATTCGGTTTGGGCAGGTGTATTTATGAGAAGCGCTTCTGTTAGCCACAGAAATTATTACTGATGCAGACTATTTTTGCCTTTTTTAGATCTAATGATGTTTTTAGTACGTAATACAGGCAGATTATAAATAGATATGGTGCTAATGTACCTTCTTGCAAGACACCATCATTTGGGTGAGCGGACCATTTCTTTCGTGTTTTTTGTAGTGAATCATTATAGCGATAATAGTTTCTTTAGGGAGACTATATGCTAGAAGTATTTGTTCTGTCTTTTCTCTGTGTATGGAGTAAAATTTATGGGATAAAAAAAAACTGTTGACTCGATATCTTTGAACGTACTCCTTCGACGATTCTCCTAAATCCGTTATGATATTTTTAAAGAATTTTCTCGACTTCAGGTCGGATACAATTGAGAAACAGGGCATTATAACCCTTAGTGGCTATGACAGTAAAAGTTATATTTCTGTAGTTCTTAGTGATTCATCTTTTTTCAACAACAAGAAATGATTAAAAATGTCCATCCTCGATGTATAAGATGCTTTTGTTCATGTCTAGTTACAGATAGTATCACTAACACTTTCTCATGAGATTTGTGACATTTGGATTGCCTTCAATACTTCCATTTTTCCAGACGTTGATAATAATAGTTCCCTCCTTTACCTGCAACTTGGCTAACAAAACGACGAGTGCTTGCTTCTCGACTCAGCTCCAATTAACTTCTTAGCTTCATTAATTTATTAACTGAACTGACATAAAATGGAATAGCCAAAAAGCACGGTTGTATATGTAATGAGCCCTGGCCAGGAAAAGCCTTTTCTCCATCCACACAACAAACCGCCATTCTTATGAGACCACTAATTAAATTCGAGATTAAATTACTTCCTGAGGCTTGCCGAGATGAAAGAGACATTGTCTCGACTATCTTGCCTTCTGATATTCTAACAATAATTCATTGTCTTCTTCTATGAATTATTTTCCCATCGCCAGACGGTGTAAAAGAAGATAGCTAAATTCATTAATCAAAACTTCAATCAGAGGCAAAAAGAGCTATTTTATTTGACACTCTTGAACTTTGTCGACCGTTTCACTTCCGATCTGTGTTTGGTTACATTCTTTTCAAGCGGTGTTAAGTGATTTTTGTACCCAAAATTTATTGCTTTCATAATTTTCATCATTTTTCATAGTATTCGTACATTTTTCATAATACTGACATGAATCCATTGGTTATTACTGGTTATTTTCCATGACTTTTCTTCTAATAGAATTATCCATTAACTTTTGAATTCTACACTTATTTTACATAATTAATAGGCCACCCAATAACAATACAAGAGCAGGAACGACTGGGTAGGAATTGTGTAAGAGACTGAAGTTTGACCACTAACAAAGGGGATATGCACAAACCAGAATCTCTACGAGAAAATACGATGGAACTTTCAAATACAAACGTATCACCCAATACCGACCAGAAGACCAAACATCGTTTTAATTAACTAGAAGAAAATAACTTGTCATCTAGTGGATATTGCTGTTCCACTGGACTACGGAATGAAATTAAAGGAAGGCGAAAAGTTGAACTAATACCTGGACCTTGCCAGAGAACTGTAAAAGCTGTGAAACATGAAGGTGACGGTGATACAAATCTAAGTTGGAACTATTGTAGCTTCTCAGAAATCGAATCAGAGGAATAAATATAATGTCATATTTCACGAAAGGGATCAAGTCTTTCACCAAACACTCAAGTAGAGAACATTAAAGCATGAAACAGTAAACAACATTCATGGAGATTTGAAGAAAATTATAAAGACTGGCAAAATTATGCACCTCCTGAGTGCAAGTATTTACGTTTCAATGCAATAATCTATTATATTGAATACGAAGACTAACGAAACTAAATAAAAACGAATATAAAAATATTACACTTATTTGATGTTATTTCAACTGAGTTCTATATAAGATTATATATAGGATTGGTTTTAATACATTTAAGAATAACATGATAGTATTAGAAGTCAGTAACAGCAAATAATTATCTATTAAACCCAGTTTTGTTAAACTCATTATGCAAATTATTCAGACCATGTACTATGTAAATTTTTATTTCTCAGAGATATATAACTCATATTTCAGGATTTTAAATGCATTACTAATATGGGCAGTTTTGCGGAAAACTTAACTCAGCTAGACATTGTTAATAAATAACTTGCCATTTAAGATTAAATAATAACTATTTCATAATCGTGGAGAATATAACTTAAATAACTAAGGAAATGGTGACGTCAGTGGTAACGTAGTTTCCGTTACATACAGATAGTTACAT
Organism: Doryteuthis pealeii; assembly: GCA_023376005.1. Lineage (NCBI taxonomy): Eukaryota > Metazoa > Mollusca > Cephalopoda > Myopsida > Loliginidae > Doryteuthis > Doryteuthis pealeii. The sequence continues at coordinate 116,373,570 of CM042139.1, forward strand.
AATTTCCATTATAATAAAAAATTATACTATGCATGATTAATCTTTCTTTTCTCCTGGTGCAGAATTTTGATTAGGTTGGACATTTATGAATATGAACAATTTGTAACAAAGAGAGAGAGAGAGAGAGAGAGAGAGAGAGAGAGAGAGAGAGAGAGAGAGAGAGAGAGAGATTTGATACTAGCATAGCAACAACTTTACACTAACTGCGATGGACTGATTCGCGTGATAGCGAAATAGAAACTCATATATACGCATTTCCCCTTCTCATAATCCCATAGATGTGACAAGATTATGTTTCTGTTGTAACATCGGTCCTATTGATCAGTCTATTTAAAAAGGGGCAAATGATTCTAATTAGCATTTGATAGTTGTCCTTTACTAAGCTTTACTTTGTTTGGCACAAGGCCGGAAATAAAGGGCATCCACTAAAAATCGAACATTCAATGCTCTGCTAGCACAACTTGCTGGTGATTATCTCCTTCCAAATATTTTATCTTGGGAAGTCACTCGCTGGCAAAGACACTATCCCCATTTCTGGAAAAAGCGCAGTTAGTCTTCAGATAAAACTGCCTTCAGTTGTATTATTTAGATTTTTCGAACTGTTGTCATAACCTTTATTGTTATATACACAATGTGTCGGTCGATGTGCTCTCCGGCCTTCTTCACATGTTCTTGTCGAACTCCGGAAGCTTCTTGTCGAACTCGGGAGTTTTCATGTCGTAATCGGGAGCCTTCACGAAACTTCGAACCGAATCCTTTATATAATCCATTTGCGTAGATTGTTATCATTCTGTTAACCAGTTGGTTCGTCATAATCTTTTAAATTTTTTGAATATCAAAAAGATTCACCCGAAGACAGTTGGGTATTAGTATGATAAGCACTGACATCAAAAAGTACATTTATACCTTGCACCAATTTATGCGCATTTAGTTTTAAAAATCGTCTAATACGAAGCCTCCAAAAATCCTTGTTTATAATACATTTAGATATAAAATTGTTAAAAAAATCTTATTATTTCAAACCAGAAAAGATTATGAAATTTATTCTATTCAAATAAAATTGATAAGGTATTACATAGAGAAGATTAATATGATGACATTATAAAAATTGTTATTATTCTCACAATATTCATTTATTTTGTCTTGTCTTTTATAACTTTGTGCCTTACAATTATTATATAAAATAGAAACGTAAAAGACTCACTATTAGTAACCAGTAGAGTGTTCAAATTACAATGGTAGCTTATATAAAAATTATCATCCTTTAATTTGTTCCCAGCATATATCATACTTGTTTGCTTTCGTTCCATTATAACAGAAAAAATAACTGTTTTACAATATCTTGCAATGTTTTTACTGACGTATCTCAATTAATGAGGTAAATGGAGCTTATCTAACCTCTTGGATTGATATGCCAAATGAATATTTGCCTCAAAAAGAAACAATAATGATGCAAACCTTTTTTTTTTTGTATTAACTGAGCAGATCACTAGATACGGACACTGAGGGGTTAACGTTATGTCTACTATAAATCTACTGCAATGTTCTATTCCGTGCAGTCATCAAACAACAAGGACTTGTACTTATTTTAACTCTTTGCCTACTAAATTACTTCCCGCCTTTTCGGCTGGGACTGAAGAATATACCAACTGCACCTCTGCAGAGGGGTAAGATCATCCAATGGGTCCACCTGTTGGCCGTGGGCGGCGATCCATGATGCTTAAAGACGGAACTCAGGTGGCTGAGCAGTCCATGACATGCAACAGTCCACTTTGGCCCTTACTTAGGCTAGAAGGGTGGTCGGGGAAGCCCCCACCGATAAATAGGCTTGTTACATCAAGCCATATCACCTATATGATTGTCCCACCCCTATTACCCTTATGGCAAACCCCAACCATTTTATCAGATTGTGCAAGAGGACGGTGGCTGAGAGTCTTAATGTCCTGGGTATGATGTTAAATTGTATCTAGGAATAAAGTTTCAATTTTGGAAAACTGGGGACTGTGGAGTACCCCTTCATTGCAATTACTCCCATGCTCACTCTGATCCGCAGTGATAGTGACATCTATGGGTTAAATAGAAAAAATGAGTTTTAAAAAATGTATGAAAAAATTGAGTTGAATTTTCTTTGAATACCAACCTACTGGACCAGGGAGATTGTTTTAGGCTGAGGGGAAGCGCATCACCTACATCATTTTAACCAGCTACCATCTAAGCCTTGATATACTACCCGGCATAGACAAGTACTTCAGCTAGTAATGTATAATTAATATCGCCATATCATCTGTTGTTTACAGACTGGATCTCTCTGGTGATCGTAAAATATATAATCAAATGTATATATTTAATAGTTTAAACACCGCCCCTTAAGGGCAGCTGTCAAATGGCCGAGATGTTAACGAATAGGGCTGATGAAAAGTCAGTCGGATTCCGCTCCTGGTCAGGGGTAGTTTCTGTGTCTAGCCATACTGAAGAGACGTAAAACATCGAAACACGGTGTCTGTGGAAGACTTATATATATATATATATATATATATATATATATATATATATATATATATAAAATTTCATTTTCATAACACATTTTTAAGTCTTTCTTTAGTATCACGCCTTTCTTTAACGCAACGTCCGTCTCCATAACAACAGTCAAATCAAAGTATGGATATTTTTTTTCATTAGCAAGACCTGTGGATATACCACAGTATGATTATTTAATAATCATAACTTTGATGTGTTTACTTCAGAGCTATTACGATAGTTCAATATGTAAAAAGATTTAACTTTCACTCTTTTTTCTTTCCTTCTTTTCACCTTTTTATTATGTTTGATTGAAACAGTTTAGCGTTATCACTTCCGCTCACCCACCCTCTCTCTATCTCCTCCTCTCTCTATCTCCCCCTCTCTCTATCTTCCCCCTCTCTCTATCTTTCCCCTACTCTCTTTCTTCCTTTTTTATTATATTTTTTCTGTGTAGCATGCCATTTACTTTACCTATCTTTCTTTATAATAAAAACAGAATGGTCCAGTAATAGCTGAGGCGAAGACACTCATAAGATATAAGAAATTCAACGATTAAGCGACACCAGTTACTGGATTGGATTCTTGTATTTGATCTTGGACGATTTGGACGGTCTAATTTTTAACCAGATGATAACGGTCGGAAGAATAACAAACAAACGTATTAATATATAGATTACATACATGCCAGTCATCCATAAACAAAATCCTATTAACGATACATTAGTTGTCAGCTACAAGTTTTAATGACTATCTCGACTGTCTGTAGCTTGAAGGAAAAAGGAAAAGAATATTTTTAAAATGTTCGAAGTTAAGAAAATAACAGAGATATTGAAAACTACACTCTGAATTTATGAGGTGTCACGAAATTATATGCCTTCACTGCGACAAACCCTCATATAAAAGAGGGGAAAATAAATTTAAAAAATCTCACTACAACTATATTTTATTTCCTACATATTTTTCAATTCCGAAAGAAGTGTGTTGCATGGATGCATACACATTGATATTGTGTATAGAATCAAATGCCTGGGATAAATCTAAAAACAAAAGTGTTACCTCGAGATTTTTTGCTCGTATTTCTTCGACAATTCGACGTATGATCAAAATCTGAGAAGTTGTGGATCAATTTCTCGTAAATCCGTTTTGATTTTTTTAAAGAATTTTCTCGATTTCAGATCGGATTTGCTTGAGAAGCAGAACATTATAAACCTCAAGAGCTATGATAGTAACAGTTATGTCTCTGTAATTCTTAGTGATTCTGAAATCATGTTTCTTTTGGGAAGAGGAATGCCTTTCGCCCATTTCTCTATTGTGTTTTGAGTATACGTTTCATTACATAATCGAAGTATGTCATCAAATTTCTTTATCATCCATACTTTAGGAGGTATTTCGTCAAGGCCTGCAGATTTTCTGATCCTGATTGTTTTCAGAACTTCAATAAGTTCCTAACCTGTGAAGTATCCTAGTTTGATGTCAAGTTGGTCATTTATAATTTTTTTTGTAAGTTTATCTGTGAGTTTTAGGAGGATTTCCAAGCAGAGTTTTCTTTCCACTTCTGAAGTCTTCCTTCTTGGCTGGTAGGTTTTAGTTTTGATCTGGACCTGCTTTTTCCTATTGTTAATTTCATTTACTGTCTATGATGCTAATTGTGTCTATCTTCTCCAGAATTTCTGATTTTATTTACTAGATATTAGATGTTTTCTCGTCTTTTTTGTTTGTTTTTGTTAGTTTTGCCTAGACATTCTTAAGTTTCTACACGTTGGTGTTTGGGTTGCTTTTATTAAGTAGGATGCCTTTTTGTGTTATTTCGTTTATTTATCCTTTATACATTTGATGGTTGGTTGGTTGTTTTGTTTGACGGCTTATCAACACTTTCGGGTCATTTAATGCCGAATGAAGTTATTTTGATGGAATATCAACAATAATATGAGCATCTGTACGTTTGTTTACCTTGTATAGCATCAAAACTTGCTATTGACAATAAATAAGTAAAGTTGGAGGAGTGGTCTATTGTCGGTTTTAGGGGGACAGCGAGGGAGTCTATCCCTTTTTCGCTAGCTCTAGAACAGGGAGATTATTTTTGGTTGGGGCGAGCGCCACGCCTACCGTCGGCTGCACACTTTACCTCACAGATCAGATTACTCAAACTAATGCGCTTGTGGGGTACCGGTATCGAACCCGTAACCTTGCGATTCTAAGCCGGGTACTCTACCGAATTAACTAAACCAAAAATACTTTACAAATGCTTAAAAAGTAATATATATTTCATGTCCAAGGAGGCGCGTGGTGTAATGGTTACCGTCGTAGGAAATAGACACAATGAGTTCAAATCCCGGACGAGACTGTTTGCATTTCATATAGCGCTAATACCCGTGGGAAAGGTATGAATCAAACTATTCTCCCTCCAGCTATGGGTAAATAGTAAGGAAGACTGGGATCTTTAACCTCGGTTAGGCAACTAGTCTAGGAGAAGGAAAACTCTGAATTCAAACCTGTTAAACTCCGCTTAAAAATTGGCCTTGTGTCACATCCTGCTCGTGTGGAGGAGTTGGTAAATATATACAGGGTGATTGTAAAGTAACCCCTTTCCCTATTTTAAAAATCTTATAATTTATTTCTGAATCATTATTCTTACAGAGAAGGAATATGAGAAAAACACACATAACATGGAGTTTTATTTAAAATTCTATATGCGTGCCAACATTTGCCTCCAGCCTCTCAAGCCGCTTGAGAATCTCATCAACTAGGAACTCTGGTGGAATGGTAAATGTATATATTTCGTGTCCATCGAATACGTAATAATTCATAAAAATACAAGTTCTGAAAACTTGTGAATGCTAATCGATACACACGATTTATTTCATTATATTTTATCGTAAATCGTCTGTCTCTTTGATCGGAGAGAAACTTGTATGATTTTGTAACGAATGTATTGATTTCTGTTAGCAAAATCGATAAGAGCAACTTAATGTCTAAAAATCAAAAATCCGTCTGATCTTTGGTGATCGCTCATTAAAGTGTCGAATCTTTTCATGTCAAATATTTTTTCTCTCCATCTCACGAGTCAAAGCTAATCTAGAATAAATGAATTTCCTTGAAACAGCTACGCGGACTTTTGCAGAGAACAAACTTTTTTCAGAGAACAAAGAAATGCGTGTTAATTTAATTTGACTGCATACTTGCGTCATTACAAAAATAAAAACGACAATTTGCATGTGTAAATATTCCCTTATGTGAACAAATTATTATCAACCTATTAATTATTGATCGGTGCATTTCTTGTAATGTCTTACTAGCAAACTCCACTCTCTCCCATCTCCTTATTTTACCCGGTCTTTTCCTGCTACAATTGTTATTTGGCAACCATTACTTTTAACATTTAGAACCATCTATTATCGATAGCATTTTTGACTGCCCACTTCCATTTTGTCTTGCGTAATAATTGCAATATCTCTTATCATTTTTCTCTCATATCTACGCTGATCTCATTTGATCTCTTACAGTTATCTTTAGCCTTTCCTTTTCCATTAATCTCTATCTTTGTTTCTGGTTATTTAGTTAATTCCCACGTTTACCAATCATACGTTACAGTTGGTATTATACAAAGATTACATAGTTCTCACTATAAGCATATTGTTACGGTCTCCGTCATTATGTCTCTATTTGTATTACTAATCTATGTGTATAAAGTTGTAGTTCCTGTCTGTTTGTTCACGAACTCCTCCTAGGGTTTTGGAAATAGATCCCCATAACCATGTATATTTTGAAAGTAAATTACTTAGGTTACTTGGATAAGTATATTTCATTTTGACCAAAGGAGCTGATAAATCCCACTGAAATGTTTTCGCTTCGATTTAAATTTAAATTTGAACCATAAGTAAATGACCAGAAATGATGCCTATTCAAAAATTTCAATAATATTAAGGCATCCTTATGGGGGTTACACTTTCCTTTAGAGAAAACTTTGCAAGCCCATAAGTTGAGTATTGGAATCTTTATGACCGGGTTTTATGTTAATCAAATACAACTTGAACTCTAATGAAACGCTTTGAGAAAAAGCTAGATGGGAACAACACGGATGCTGCATGATGTCTTAAACAAATCCTGAAAGCAGTATAACCCCCCCCAGCTGTACAGCCACTGGAGAAGCAAGGATGAACTCATGAGTGACGTTCTTGTATGGACGCCTACACATGGACACACAAGTGTAAGCCGGCCTGCAAAACCTACATTAATCAGCTCTATGTGTATTCTGGACGCCGCGCAAGACCTGTTAAGTTATATTCGCATCTTTTCCCCCAGGGGTCATTATAAGTTGAAAGAATTTTATTTTATGTTTAGTTGGCTGGTTAGTTAGTTTGTTGTATTTTACGGCATGTTAATCCTTGTTGGGTTATTTTATGCCGAAGACGTTTTATTTTATTCATTCTTGATGGTTACTGAAAATTTCTCAAAATTCAATTTTTAAACACACTTTTGTTAATTCATTTCCTTCTATTTAACCCATAGATGGGACCCTAACAGGTACTACCACTCTGGATCTGGATGGACCTGTGGGTAATGGTGATGAAGGGGTACTTCACATTCCCCAAAGTTCCAGAATTGGAATTTCACCACTAGATGCAGTTTAACGTTATACCCAGGACATTAAAACTTACAGACACCACCTACTAGCACATATATGACAAAGAAGGGTTGGGAGATTGCCATAAGGCCAATAGGGTTGTGAAAATCTTATAGGTGCTAAGGCTTGATGTGACCAGCCGATTGTTCGGAGGAGGCCTTTCCGACCGCCCGTGGAGTGTTGCCTATCATGGACTGCTCAGCCACCAGAATTCCATCCTTAAGCATCACGTGTCGCCACCCACGGCCAATAGATGACCAAATTGAAGGAAATTAACCCTCTGTAGAGGTACAGTCGGTATATTGGCGGTTTATGTCTAGATTTTACGAGGTATTTCTTTAAAAAAAATAATTTTATTGATTTTTTCCTGGCATTTAATCAACTGATCATCACAGATTTCAAATATCCTGATCTTTTTCTTTCCTCCCTTCTTTCTTTCTTTCTTTGTTTTATTTTTATTTTTATTAGTTCACTCTCTCTTTCTCATCCCCTCTCACTCTCTCTTTCACTTTCTGGGGGTGTTTGTTTATTGTTTTTTTTTCTTTTTTGTTATTATTGGAAAAGGATGATAAGAATTTGGAGAGAAGCTGCGAATTTCAATGCGACAAACCAATGATATGCAGACCATGCAAGCATGATCTTAAAGAAAGGCTGGATTTTGAGATAATGGTAATATCTAAACAGGTAAGTCGAGAGGAATATACTCAAGATGAACCCCCTAAACGATATGAAGCACAACATACTGAAAACCAAAACAACACAGACCCCAGCACCACAACATCAATTTTAACACAAGATAAAAGAAAAAATATTGAGACAATAAAACAAATATTGACTGTTGAATGGTTGGTTGGTTTACGGCATGTCGACCCATTTGGTCATTTTATGCCGAGGACGTTTTAATTCATACTCAATGTTTTTAGAACACATTTTTATAACTCATTTTGTTCTATTTAGCTTATAGATGGGACCCAAAAAGGTACTACCACTCCGGGTCAGAGTGGACCTGGGAGAAATGGTGATTAAGGCGTACTCCATATTCTTCGAACCCCCGAACTGGAATTTCCCCATCAGATAGTGTTTAACGTCATATCCAGGACAATAAGACTCTCAGCCACCGCCTTCTAGCACATATATGATAAAAATGGTTGGCGCTTGCCATAAGTACTAAAATCATGGCTGAAAGGAACGTTACATTACCATCCCTAACGAATCAGGACTGAAAAATGTCAAGATAGAAACCAAAAGGTAATTAAGGTATTACATAATATCCCAACAGACAACATCAGCAAACTAAATGACCTAATTTATACAGGAGAAAGACTACTCATTGATTGAACACATGGCACAACGGATATAAGGGTTGAGTTAATATAGTTCTAAGTGAAAATCATCTGTAGGTTGCACGTTCAATTTTGACTTCTGAAAATAACATAGCATACTGAACAGATTACGACATAAAGGCTCCCAAGTTCAAGAGTAAGATTCCCGAGTTCGACGAGAAGGTTCCCGAAGAACCCGAAGAAGGTCGGAGGGCACATCGGCCAAAACGTTGTGTATATAACAATAAAGATAATGATTGACAATGGTCCGAAAAATCTAAATAATACATAAAATGCGCATGTAAAAAATGATATATATATTTATGTATATTTGATAGTTCGTACTATCACCAACCACAAATAAACCTAAAATCTATATAGGAGTTACACAGCAACCTATCAAAAACAGAATAGCACAACACAGGTGATCATTCAGGGATAAAAAATACTGCGAAACGACAAAACTTGCAAAACATGTGTGGTCATTGAAAGAAAAGCATAAGAGGAATCCAGAATGGAAATGAAAGATTATTAAGAAAGCACCATCACACAAAGGGATTGATAACTCATACTGTGCCTGCAAGAAAAATTAGAAATAGCAGAATTCAGTGACCCAGAGGAAGGTATTGAACTCGCGTGCAGAATTAACAAACAGATGTAGACATAAAAACAAGCATAGGCTCTGCCTGGTAACTTCGATATATATATATATATATATATATATATATATATATATATATATATATATATATATAAATATATATATATATATATATATATATATATATATATATATATAAGTAAAATTTAATTCAAATAAAGATTGGTTGGTTGATTGTGTGGATTTTACGGTATATCAACACTTGGGTTATATTATGCCGAATACGTTTTTGTTTTATTCTTTCTTGTTGGGTATTTAATTTTTTAAAACACATTTCTGATCCCATATATACTACCATTCCGTGTTAGAGTGGACTTGGGAGTAATAGTAATGAAGGGATACTTCTCACCCCCACAGATCTCCAGATTTGGAGCCTCACCACTAGATGCAGTTTACCGTCATACTCAGGACACTAAGACCCTCAGCCACCATCTTCTAGCACATATATTATAAAAAAGTGTCGGAGATTTGCCATAAGAACAGTAGTGTTGAGACAATCATATAGGTGCTAGGGTTTCATTTGATCTGACGTTCGATCGGAGGAGGCTTCTCCGACCGGACTCTAAGCCAAGTAAGGTCCAAAATGAGGTTTTGCATGTCATGAACTGAACAGCCACAAGGATTCCATCATTTAGCAACACGGTTCGCTACCCACGTTCAACAGGTGTGTCTTACCTCTTTGTAGAAGTACAGTTTGCGTATTCTTCAGCCCCAGCCAACAGAGCTTTTAAATAAAAGAGTAAAGCCAAAAGTAAATATGCACAAAAACCACAAAGAGAAAAAGTTACATATTTTTCCTGATTTCGCTTTTCTGTTTTGTCGTATTCTGTTTCCTTTACAATAATTGAATTTCGAAAACTTGACTTGGAATATAATTTGGAAACGACAACAGTAAATATTTAAGAATAAATTTACGGGAAGGGGGGGTAAATACCTGGGGGCTTACAAAAACAAATAAAAATATGTTCATGACATCATCATCTTCCTACAGCATTCATCACTAGTTTGCGCTGACAGCACGGATTCTCTCTTTCTCTTTCTCTCTCCCCCGTCTCTCGCTCTAACTGTATCAGTGATCGCCCTTGGCAGGTCTTTCGCCCAACCTCCAGAATCTGCACAGAGGTGATTGATATAGTTAATTCATTGTGAAGTCTTCTTGCTTGATGTCTTGTTGGCTATCACCGATTTTATTTTATCATTTCTATTATTTTAACCTGTTGCTTCGTGTGTTAATGGCGAAAGACAGAGCTAGGGATGATATACCTAAAGAAAGAGTGATGCATCTACGGAAAGACAGTCTCCGAGTAATAACTCGAAGTTAGTAAGAGTTTGCAATGGGAAAAAAGTCAGCCCGGTGTTAATAAAAAAGAATGAATGTTTACGGAAGTAATATACTTAATAATTCAATACATCCTTGTAGAGCCAGTTTATACTTAATTATCTATCTATACATATATAAAGGGCAGTTGTGTGTATGTATGTCTGGAGGAAACTACGAAAATAACGACAATGTAAATATATATACACATTTACTATCACCAGAGTTCGGCTTTTTGTGCAAAAATGATGAAGATTTTATTTATATTCATGAAGATATTTAAAAATTAGAATTTGATTAGTAAGAGAAGGGAAAGTCATTGGTGAGTTCATGATTAAAATTATGGAAGAGCAAAACAATCAATGGATCTGTATCACTAACCTTTTTACCAGCCTTATCTACTCTGACAACGCCGGGTAGCCGCTTCTAGTACTTAATAATTCATTAACTGATTATAAAATATGTAGAAAGTTTTGCAAGTAAAGTGTCAATAAAAAAGAAACACATTTTTCATTTACATTCTCGTGTCTTATCTACGTATAGCCACCTGCCTGAACTTTAAACAAATACACCGAACTTTTAATGCAAACATCGATTTCTTATTTCAGACAATCAGAATTGAAGCTATCCAGCTGGTCAAATCCAGTGATAGGTGTACTTGAGGATTGTAAGATACGGGATTTATCATGCAATTGCCTTTCATAGACATCACCTGTATTCTAGACTTTTATGTACATAGATAAGAGTGAACAAAACGAAAATGTCATTAACCCTAGCATGGCCATTGGTGCATTCAGATGAAACCAGTTACGAATCCCTTTCGTGACTGAATTTTATATTTCTAAGTTTGAAACCCCTTGCGAATCATAGTAGAAAGAAAGCTCTTCAAACTGATTAAAGTCTAAGTTTATATTTGCGTTCTTGCGTTTATGATATTACTGTTAACAAGAATCTGTTAATATACCAATGTATATTATTATAACTATAACAACATTTGTTATGTACACTTAAGAGCAAAATAGCTTAATATGTAAAAACTACGAGTATAATTCTTTGTATACTTACGAACTATTTCAAAATAATTTAATGTGTAAAAAGTACGAGTATAATTCTCTGTATTCTTACGAACTATTGCAAAATAGTTTAATATGTAAAAACTACGAGTATCATTCTCTGTATACTTACGAGCTATTACAAAATAGTTTAATGTGTAAAAAGTACGAGTATAATTCTCTGTATTCTTACGAACTATTGCAAAATAGTTTAATATGTAAAAACTACGAGTATAATTCTCTGTATACTTACGAGCTATTGCAAAATAGTTTAATGTGTAAAAAGTACGAGTATAATTCTCTGTATTCTTACGAACTATTGCAAAATAGTTTAATATGTAAAAACTACGAGTATCATTCTCTGTATACTTACGAGCTATTGCAAAATAGTTTAATGTGTAAAAAGTACGAGTATAATTCTCTGTATTCTTACGAACTATTGCAAAATAGTTTAATATGTAAAAACTACGAGTATCATTCTCTGTATACTTACGAGCTATTGCAAAATAGTTTAATGTGTAAAAAGTACGAGTATAATTATCTGTATATTTTCGAGCGATTGCAAAATAGTTTAATATGTAAAAACTACGAGTATAATTCTCTGTATACTTACGAGCTATTGCAAAATAGTTTAATATGTAAAAAGTACGAGTATACTTCTCCAATTCACCTTTGTACAGCACAGATTTTCATTTAGGGAATAAAAATATTGAGAGGCATCTAAAATCGCAAAGCATAAAAGAAAAACATTTCTTTAAAAGAAAAACATGAAAAAGAACCAGAGGAGAACTGAAGAATTATAAAAAGCACCTTCACACAATAGTAATGATCAAACTTTTATTCTGTACCTACAAGAAAAATTAAAAATAGCCGTATTCAATTATCCAGAGCAGCTCTTGTACACTCGATCAGAATTAACAAATAGGTGCAGATACAAAAATAAATACACACTCTACCTTGTAAATTCGGGTATCACTTAGAGGAATAAGGACGGTTGGGTAGAAACATCCCCTACCCTGAAAGTGGGAATAAACCACTTCTATAAAGAACAATAATAATATATACTCTAACTAGAAACTCGAGTCGCTGAAGTTTTAGACCATTCGCATGGGCGAAATTAATAATTTAAAATGGTAATAATTTACCCATTGCACTCTGTATATCATAAAATTGGCTAATTTTACTCACCCTAATTACTACACTCATATTGTATCAACAAAGCTTCTTAACTCTAATCTTAATCTTAATAGAATTAACAATAGAACATTAATTATTAAAATTATCGAAATTCTAGTAACATAATTCTTTAAAACATTGTCCAGAATTGTTGAATGACATCGTGAATTGCGGATTAAAATCAATGAGTTGGGCAAATCTTCAGCATGAGAATAATAATAATTTGTTAGTTTAAGAATCCTTAATTTTTTGGGTTTTAATCTTTAATTCTATTTAATCAAAAATCTTTTGTCATTCGAAAAGAAATCTAAGTGTCTTTCAATCGGCTATTTGATTGTATGCAGATCTATAGTGTCCCGTCATGGTGTAATGGTTAACAAGATAGTCTTGCAGATCCGTTAATACTGAAAAGCGAGTTCGATTATCGCTGGATGACTCTTACTTGTGACCTGTCAAATCCTACCATTAGGGCAAATAATTTTTTTCTTTGCTGATATTCCAGTCACAGTTGGGTTTTTTTCTAAAGAAAATACTTGCTACAATATTTTCTTAGTAAAGAACAAATATCTTCATTTTTTTTTAGAAAACTTTGTGTTTTCTTAGGGACCAGTTCAGCTCAGTCGATAGAGAATCTGACGAGGAATCACAAGGTTCCGGGTTCAATACCAGCCCTCGCTAACTAGAGCTCATGAGTAGCATAACTTGGACTTGTTCGATAAAGTGGAGAGTTGATGGTAGGTGTGGCGCTCCACCTCAAACGCAAAAACTCGTCAATCGCTAGACAATTACAATTACAATTTCAGCAGCTGTTTGTGAAATTTGAATTATTTGATCCTCAAGTTACTTTCTTTTTTATATGACTTTCAAGTTTCTTTTTTATCTGAATTTCTGATATATTAGTAATCGTGATCCTTAATCTTCCGATCGTTATAATCTCAGGTTAAAAATGATACCGTTCAAATCGTCCAATATGAAATGCAAAAATGTAAATCCTAATTAGCTGGTGCCGCTTATGAGCCGAATTCTCATTTCTTATGAGTGTCGTCATCTCAGTTAAATAATGAACCATTCCGTTTTTATTATAAAGAAAGAAAGGGAAGGAAAAGGACATGCGATACAGAAGAAATATAATAAGAAAGTAAGAAAGAAAGAAAGTGAGTAGTAGAAAGACAGAGAGAAGGAGTAAGCGCGCGAAAGCGATAACGCTAATCTGTTTCAATCGAACATAATGAAAAGATGAAAAAAGGGAAGAAAGAAAAAAAGGAGTGAGAGAGAGTTAAATCAAGATTACTATAGTTTTTACATATTGAACTATTTGCAGTAACTCTTAAGTAAATATATCAAACATTATAATAATTAAATTATCATACTGTGGTATATCCACAGGTCCTGCTAGTCTATATATTAATACGCTAATACCTACCTACATATAACTCACCCTATCATAAATAATGAACCATTCCGTTTTGATTCATAAGATAGGAATGCAAATGTTCAAATGTTATGGCCTATTATCACCTTAGATAAATAATGGACCATATCGTTGTAATTGTGGGGAAAGAAAGGGAAGAAAAAGAACGTGCGATACAGCAAAGGGAAAAAGAAAGCAAATATTGAAAGAACGAAAGAAAGAAAAAAAGGTGAGAGATATGAAGCTTAGCACTTATCGTCTTCTTCAATGAAATAGAAAAAAGCAGGGAAAAAATAAATAAAAAATGGAAAAGAGAAAAAAGAAGAAATAATTTCGCCAGAGATTATTATATTTTTATATATTGAACTATTTTTATAGCTCTTAAGTAAACATATCCAACATTGCAATAATCAAATTATCATGCCGTGGTATATGCACGGTTCTCGCTAGTCATTATTAAACACCAAAAATCACAGCCTTTCGCAGGTTGTATCCATTGGCCTTTCAACTAGAAAGAAGAACTCATAAAAAAACAGCAATGTCGTGATGATAAGCCATATTGCAATCAACTCTCGTATCTGCCCACGTTCGAGTGGCAACGGTAAAACAATCACGTAAAATAATCACCAAAAAACAATTTTCTTTAACAGTTTCGCCATTTGAACTAAATCCACCTTTCTTCGATTACCCACTCAAAACAGACATTATGAATCAGTCACATCTTCTAAAAGTTAAACAATCACTCAGCGTGTACGCAAAAACAATTTCCTTGGTCTAGCCCTAGTGAAAAGGGGATAGACTCCCTCGCTGTCTGGCTGTTACCAACTCTAGGCCACCCGACAACTTTACTTACTTTTTTACTTACATCTTCTAAAGTTCTATTTCAACATTACAAGCATGCCATAAACCCCGCTCATTACCGTATGCTTGGTATGATGTTAAACTGCATCTAGTGGTGAAGTTCTAATTCTAGAACTCTGAGGAATCTGAACTACCCCTTTATCGCTATTACACCTAGGTACACCTTGACCCGGAGTGGTAGTACCTGTTAGGGTCCCATCTATGGGTTAAATAGAAAAATGAGCTTAAACTAATGTATTTTAAAAATGGAGTTAAAAAATTTACAATACCCATCAAAAATGAATAAAACGAGACGTTTTCGGCATAAAATCACCTAACAATGGTTGACATGCCGTAACATCCAATCAATCAACCAGCCGCTCAAGACCAAATTAGTTTTCCGAGTAAATATGGAACTATATTCTTATTCCAAGAAATATACGAGAGTAATCCCCCAAAATACGGTTTCCAAAGCGCTGTGGCTATTGGCAACACTGTTGTATTTATTTTGTCTGTGCTTATTCCCACACACGTGTCTTGGCTTGGTAGTCGTTTCTACTAGAACTGTCAACTGACCCTACCGCCAAGGCATTAAACCGATTGAAATCCATCGACAATTTACGGAAGTGTATGGCGAGTCGTGCATGGATATCAAAAACGTTCACAAATAGTTTAGGGAGTTTGAAACGACGACGAGGTTCAACGCTTCTTCAATGACACGGCAGCGAGCTGGTATGACATTCAAAAACTGCTACAGCGCTTACAAAAATGCATCGACTAAACTGGCGATTATTTGGAAAAATAGATATAGGTTCAGACATTAAAATTATGTAGACATCATTGACAATAAGCAATAAATGTTTGTGTGATTTATAAATATTTTGGAGACCTTACCCTTGGGATTACACTCGTTTCTATCGGGAAAAGTTTTGAGTTGAAAGAATTGTCTTAGCTTCTGATTCTCTTGGCTTTAAATGCATATTTGGTTTTAGTCTTTAGAGAATTTACACCAGATGGAGAAATAATTTACTTCATCGATTTCTATGAAATCTTCGAAGCAATGATTTTAAAGAAAGTAATTTCAACAAATACCGATAGTTATAGAATCTTTGTTCGGAATCCAATATAGAATTTGTAAACAAAGATGGGAATTTTTGCCGGCTTATATAATCAGAGTGAAAAGGAGAACATGTATTTTTATTTTTCTCTCTGTATAGATTTTAGTGAGATAACTTCGTGTGGATTAAGAAAATATAACAATACAAAAAGAAAGTTGTTTATATATGAAATACAACATAAACTTACAAGAACATATACACACAAACTATATATATATATATATATATATATATATATATATATATATAGTCAGAATTATCCTGAAAATACTTTCAGTGAAACCTGAGTAGTTAATTTCTGTCGCTGATTGGGTCTCTAAACCGGCCCTACAAGTATGTATTGAGCAGCTATTATCTCGGGGATTTTTCCTTTTTCCGACAATGACTACAGCGATTCGTTCGGTTCTTTTCATTCTCTCTCTCTCTCTCTCTCTCTCTCTCTCTCTCTCTCTTATATATATATATATATATATATATATATAATTGTGTGTATGTGTGTGTATACGTGTATGTGAGTTTGTATGTTTTGTATGTGAAGTAAGTTACGTGCTGCACAACGATGTTGCGTGCTGCTTTAAACAAATCCTGAAACCAACATCCCACAAAGAAACAAATGTACGGTCACCTGCCTTCTTTTTTACGAACCGTTTGCGTGAGATGAACAAGACATGCTGGACACTACTGAAGAAGCAATGATGAATTCATATGCAACTTCTTCTGTGGACACCTACACATGGACACACCAGTGTAGGTCGACCAGCAAAAAATAAATCATCTCTGAGGAGATTCTGGATGCCGTGCGGAAGACCTACTAGGAGATGACCGACAGGGCCGATCGGCGAGGTATAGTTATGGGAATCCGTTTTAACCGCTCGACCTTATTATATATATATATATATATATATATATATATATGTGTGTGTGTGTGTGTGTGTGTGTGTGTGTGTGTTCATAGGTGGGTTAGCAGGTAAGTTTGTATTAGGATGATTCTAAGCTGGACCTCTCTTTTAACAGCGGAATGTCTCCTATTTAAAATGCACAAAAAGAAAAAAGGGTTGTTCAGGTCCAAATTGAGAGCTCTTTGTTCAATAAGGAAAAGGAAAAGAAAAAGGAATAAAAATTGGCCATTTTGCGGTTATATATAT
Source organism: Doryteuthis pealeii (assembly GCA_023376005.1). Lineage (NCBI taxonomy): Eukaryota > Metazoa > Mollusca > Cephalopoda > Myopsida > Loliginidae > Doryteuthis > Doryteuthis pealeii. Next base: position 116,390,757 of record CM042139.1, read on the forward strand.
ATATATATATATATATATATATATATATATATCGCTCACATAATCTGGTCTCCCAGAAACGAGAAAATACATTGCTATGGTAACATATTACCTGATTTATAATACATGAATGTAAATATGCATTTTAATTTATTTTCTAAAATATCTCAGCAAAATTACAATATATCTGATTGTTTTCACGGTTAAAAACATGCTAATTATTCCTACTACCATGCACAACTTAATTTTTCTCTCTCTGTTTCTATGTTCTGCTCATTTTTCTAAATGTTCTCTTTTATTTGAAACTAGAAGCAGCTACCCGGCGAAGCGTCTGTAGAGAAAAAAAAAATAAATACAAGATAAAAAAATAAACGTGGTGTAATGGTTATTAAGCTAGTCTTGCAGATCCATTACTACTGAATAGTGAGTTTGATCTTCGCAGGATGCCCCATAAAGATCCCCCACGTAAAAAAAGACCTTGTGTTAATCCGGTCTATTGGGGAGCCAGGGAAGACGAAATGACATCACATATAAATATATAGTAAGAAATTTTAATTTGATAATTAATTAATATATATATATATATATATATATATTATTATATATATATATATATATATATATATATATATATATAGATAGATAGATAGATAGATAGATAGATATAAATGGGGCGGTTTGTTAAATTGATATTTCAAATAAAAAAATTAAAAAAATCAAATTAATAAAGTATTTGAACTTAAGATAATTCTCAATTTTTTTTGTAATATATAAAATTCAATAAATATTTTTTTAGAAATAACATTATTAATTCAAAGCGTAGCCGATCGAATATCAAATTATTATAGTATATTATCTTTTAAATAAAAAAAAATGTCCTGACATGGAACCACCCCGAAAAGAAAAATTAATGTCTCCTAAAGGGGAAAAAATCGAAACTTACTTTTTTTTAAAAGAATTTTGAATGTGCTTAAAAGTTAAATATCAAATTACAGTACTAATTTTGATACAAATGCAGAATAACGCGCAAGAAATAATATCATTAGAATTAAATTTTACGTATAAATAGCAATAGATTACGGAAACTCCCGAAATATCACTTACCTTAGATAAGGGTAAACCCTTACCCAAGCGTCCCAAGCGTTTCGGGTATTTCCGTGAAATGTAATGAAATGTTATGCATTTTATACGTAATCTAATGATACGTAACCGCCCTTTTATATATGTACTAGAAGCGGCTACCCGGCGTTGCCTGGATAGAGTGGGTGGGGCAAAAAGCTCGTCTCGCATATCCATTATTACTTGATCCGGCCAGGTGGGGCTTCAGAAAAAAGGGCACAGACAAAAGAAAAAGTAATGTCTCCTATTTAAAATATTAAATACAAAAAAAAAAAAAGGAATTCCATTTTGTTATTATTTAAATTTTATTGTTTAATTATCTGCACGAATATAAATCAATTCTTCATTCGTTTTGCTCAAAAAGAAAGATATGGTGATAGTGAATGTGTATATTTACTTTGTCGTTAATTGTTTTATTTTCATAGTTTCCTCTGGACATACATACATACATACACACCAACTGTCCTTTATATATGTATAGATAGATAGATAGATAGATAGATAGATTTTCCGACTTATGAATTTTTGTATTTCAAGGTTGTATATGCTACAATTTGCTGTAGTTATTGGCTGCCATTGTTATATCTGTATAGAAATATGATCTGTCTCCACAGTGTTGTTTAAATAGGCTGAATTCGGTTGCTATGATAAACCGGCTAAAGCTAACACCTTTTCTTAACACAGCTGTCATATCTGCCATCCATCATTATCCTTTCCAAACGAATAGTGTCAACGGAATAATCTTTACTAAAAAAAAAGAAGCCATGACAAGTCTGTCACGTAGCACAACCGACTGCTTAGATCAATGGTTAGAATGCTTTATGTTCTGGCTATAACGGTAAACTGCTTCTGGTGGTGAAGTTTCAATTCTGGAGCTTTGGGAGTGTGGAGTACCCCTTCATCACCATTACTCTCATGTCCACTCTGACTCGGACTCATAAGATTTTCCTGACAACAAAACAGTAAAAAAAGGGGGTTGTTTCTGCTGGTACAGATTTTTACGATCGGTGGTAAAAATGCATCAGCCAGTTGTGGTGACTATGTGTAAAAATGTCTTTTGACTGAAAACTTGCCTGTTGTAGATTCCGTGGAAATAAATATGAGGTTTTTTTACTTTAGGAGAGTCTTTTTGCATTTTACAAATTTCTAGGGAAAACAACAACAAACAAAAAAACAAAAAAAAAATGGGCGGCATAAAATAAAAACATCTGAGATGTACATACGTTCCCAGTCCTCCATTTTTTAAAGAAAATTATAAATCAATACATTCTGATTCTATATGTAAGATAAGAATCTATATTAGCAGTGCACAAAATCGCTCAGCGCAAGATGTGTTGACGATTAGGAAGCTGAGATTGTTGGATAGAATGAAAGAGGGGGAGGTAGTGAAGGAGTTCTCAAAGTAGTTTTGACTAAAAAGAAAAGAATCCCCTTGGTTTGAATTCAGGATTTTCCTTCTTTTAAATCGATTGCCATACCAAGGTTAAAGAGTTCAGTCTGCCCTACTATTTACCCAATAGCTGGACGGAGAATAGTTGGATTTGTAACTTTCCCTAGGGTATTAGTAAAATGCAAACAAACTCGTCCAGGATTTGAACACGTCTCTCCGTGTACATTTCCTTAGAAGATAACCATTACACAACGTGCCTCTATAATAAAGAGAGACAGACCAAGGAGATGCATAGTCTTGTACTTCTTTTGTGCTAGTTAGCTGCGTTCGCATATAAGGTTTCATATCTGTCTCCACGCAAGCTACACTTGCTATTATATATTTTTGCTTTGATATGATTGGTCCGTATGACATTATTTTATGCTACTATTAAAAGATAATTCATTTCTGTCTTGAGGTTTCTCTTGGTTATCTTCAGGTATTCATACGGACCAATCATATAATAGCAAGTGTAGGTTGTGTGGAGACACATAAGCATCGTTATTATTATTCCTTGACTCCATGACAGTTTTATACACCCATCATAGCTGGCTGTTATTGGATTAAGTTTCCATAGGTATCCCGGACTCTTCTGAGTATTCTTGCTAATAATATCAATGCTGTTGTATGGATGGTCTGGATTCTTCCTCTGATTTTCAATTCCTCCAGACTCTTTGCCAAACCCTGGATGACCGCTCCAAGGGCAACAATTACAATTGGTACGACTTTTACCTTCATGTTGCACAGTTTTTTTCAGCTCTCTGGTAAGGTCCAAGTAGTTGGCCATCTTTTCCTTCATCTTCACTCTGTGATCCGCCGGGACGGCAAAATCCATATGATAACAAGTTTTCTTCTTGTTGTTAATTAATATTAGGTCTGGTCTCCTGGCCGGGTTTAAGTGATCCGTCTATATCTCAAATTCCCAAATGATTTTATGCGTCTCATTCTCTAGGACCGATTCCGTTTTGTGCATATACCATTTAACAGCATGGGGAAAATTGAATTTCTTGCACAATTCCCAGTGGATCACCTTTCCCACCCAGTCGTGTCTAGCCATGTATTCTCGTTGTGATAGTTTGCTGCATTCACTTATAATATGATTAACCGTTTCGTCTTTGCCCCCACACATTCTACACTCGCTATTTTGTTGCGTCTTATAGATTTTTGCTTTGATATAGTCTGTTCTTATGACATTGACCTGTGTTGCAATTATGAGAGATTCAGTTTCTCTCTTGAAGTTTCCCCTTGCATTCTTCTTGATTCGGTAGTTCTATTCCGTTCATTGTTTCAAATTTTGTCTTTCGTCATCACGAGCATAGCACACTTGTCGATTCCGCTTGTTCTCCTTCAATACTCACTAAAATTATAGATAAAAAAAACCATTTCAATAATTCAAGTTCTCGAGCGTCTTGCTACTTAATATGAAGCCACAATTGGAGCTTTGGTTTTACAGATGTTTCGATACGTTATTTACAGGATAACTCGTGCATAAATTGACGTAGCTATTTTCTTTTTCTATTTCAACATTATCCTTCCTCTTTTTCCTTATATACGACCTAGACATGCGCATTGAATCCTAATACGAAGAACTGGCAACTTCTATCACGAGAATCGACTTCAAAGTTATATTCGTTGCACCTCGCTGCCGCTAAGAGTGTCAGGTAGCGGTGGCTATTGCCAGTGGGAAGAAATTAAAATAGCCGTCAGAATGGCTATGTGTAAAGTCAGCTTGCTCGAACAGTACAAGTTCTGAATTGTTGCTTTTCTTTAAACCAGAGGTTTCCAAACTATACACAGCGGCACACTAATGTGACGGGAAATGTAATGCTATGTAAAAGTATAGGCAAGATTAATATAAAAGAGACTATGTCTATTGTAACTGAAATTAGTTCCATTATTAAATACGGAAGATTATCATTTAGTTTGTAACCCTGTTGGAATATTTTTATATAGTTATTTACTGAGCGTAGCCTAGATGCAGCACCATGCCAGAAGTATGGGGCACCCAGTGAGAATCGAACTCACTAACAATGGTCTGTGAGTCTAGCTTTCTAACCATTACACCACATGGTTATTTACTAAGGGTAGCCTAGATGCGGCACAAGGCCAGAATTATGGGGCGCCTTGTGAGAATCGAACTCACTAACAATGGTCTGCAAATCTAGCTTGCTAACCATTACACCCACATGGTTATTTACTAAGCTTAGCTTAGATGTGGCAGAAGGCCAGGAGTAAGGAGCACTCAATGAGAATCGAACTCACTAACAATGATCTGCAAATATAGTTTGCTAACCATTACACCACATGAGGTGTGCTGGAGATAAATTAAATTTATAAACTCTTCGAGGTTGCGTGGATTGAGTCGGCCGATCAAATCGCTCGAATATGCGGTAGGTTAACTATTTAAAAACGGTGTTCGACTGGCACTCAGTTGCTTGTGCTTACCACAGACGAACGGACCAACGGACAAGAATTCTGCTTGATACGAATCAAATTGGAGTCAGAGTTCAGCAAGAAGGCTCCCGAGTTTGAAGATTCTAGAGTTCGAGAAAAAACACCTAAGGAAGACCGGAGGGTACATCGACCAAAACGTTGTGTTGATAACAATAAAGATGAGGACAATAGTCCGAATAATCGAAATACAAATGGGTCAAACTATGTTTACTCTAAAATTTCACGGTCAAAAGTCGGAGTGTCACCGCTGTGGTCACCAGCACACGTATACCGTCTCTTTCCTGGGTTCTATATTTATTGTTGTAAAATATTGCAGTAAAATATTACAACAAATTTGGCACAAGGTTGCAAGTACAGGAGGGTGATCACCATTCTAACTTTAACTTAACGAGTTCTATTTACTGACCCCAAACATACAATAATAATCCTTTCAGCATAACGTCACATTTATTCTGAGGGTCAAAGAAATTTCTGTATCCAGACGTGAGAATAAGTGTCTCATATATATATATATATATATATATATATATATATATATATATATATATATACTCGGCTGAGTTCTTCTCTGTTCTTCACAAGGCGAAGACGAAGAAATACTTTGCCATTCAAAAAGCAGCTGCTAATAATGCATACCGTCCTAACCTTTGTAGACACATATCTCTCATCAGCTGATTATATTTGGGGAATCGTCAGATCATTCTTTAAATTCGTAATACTTTTTACCTCTCCATACTGTCTATCCCCTCCTTAAATGAATATATTTTTGTCTGTGACTTTTAAACGTTACCGAAAGTTTCATTTTGAAAATACTTCGGTCAAAAGGGCAAATAGTTTATTTTCTTTCATTTCTAATTGCATAATAAAGTATAACCACCTCATAAAAACAATTGTCTATTTGCTCTACCAAAAATCTCTCTATCTATCTATCTCTCTCTCTCTCTCTCTCTAAATATACATATATATATATATATATATATATATATATATCTTTATTTGTGTGTGCATTGTGTGTGTGTGTGTGTGTGTGTGTGTGTTGGGACACAAAATAGAATTTTCTCCCTTTTTATATTGGAGTTCTTATGTTACGTGACAAGGTGAGCTCTGGGGTATTCCTCTTTAACCAACATGTGTGCCTACCTTGTTCCCACAGCTCCAAGATAAAGGAAAAATTTGTAAGTGGTTTCACCCTTTTTGTATCTTTTACTTCTTCATGTTCCTTTGAACACCCTTATGTCATTCTTAAGGTTTGGGATTGGAACAATGTTTTATCTGTGTTGTTTTATTCGAATGTGGTTATATTGTATAAATTGACTTTGTCTTTTCCCTACCGAATATTCTGTTGTGTTATCGTCTTTTGGATAACCTAATGCATTATAGGAATGTGGTTGTTAGCTTCGAACTAATATCACGCAAATTCTCATATATATGCGTGTGTGTGTGTGAGTATCTGTCTGAGATAGAGAGAGAGAGAGAGATAGATAGAGAGAGAGAGAGAGAGAGAGAGAGAGAGAGAGAGAGAGAGAGAGAGAGAGAGAGAGAGAGAGAGAGAGAGAGAGAGAGTGTGTGTGTGTGTGTGTGTGTGTGTGTGTGTGTGTGTGTGACTAAATACATTAGTAAGAAACTTACATTCTGTACCAGTAGCGAGAAATTGAATTAGATAAAAGCAAGATTTAACAGTCGATTTTCAGCTAAGAATATGTATATACTTGGCACTAGACAACCTTAACGAAAGACCTCATTGAAGCCGACAAGGAAGAGAAGAATTTGCCAGCTTTTAAGAATCTAATGTAAAGATACATCAAGCGAACAGGAGGTAAAAAGACGAAAAGCAATTATTTTTTTTTATCGATCAACTCATCGTTTTGTTTCTTTGACAAAATTTCAGTGAATTTCCAACACGTTTGGATCAATTAATTGTTCAGTGCCGTTGGCGTAACAGACAGTATCTTAAGCAATCTTATTTAAAAAAAACTGTCATTTTGCACTTAATTTTGTATTAGCCTGCCAACTATTCATTTGGTGATCTACAACAACAGGATTAAAGCTACAGGTTCAATTAAAGAAAGAGGCAGTAAAAAAGAAAAAGACAGAGAGTTTAAATTACACACACACACACACACACACATATATATATATATATATATATATATATATATATATATATATATTTAATCTCTGATTATATATATATATAAATATATAAGTTAAAAGAGAGGAAATGAATCCGACAGTATGAGAATGAATATATAAATATATATAAAATGTGTGACTTCGTATTCCAGGTATGTGTTTTAAGGTTGGGTCTTCTTCTATAAGTTTGCTCAGTTTTTTGTTTTTTATGTGGAGGATTTTTTTGAAGTGTTTGTTGTATGTGGCTGTAAGGGCTTGGGATATGCTTTCGGGAATTCCTCAAACACAACAAACTCCCAACACACCAGGTAAACGACATATGCCACATAACCCACTTCATCCTAACGCACAACAACTTCCAATTCAACAAAAAACACGACCTACAAACCAAAAGGGACGGCGATGGGCACGAAGATGGCACCGAGCTATGCAGATATATTCATGCACACAATAGAAACTAAACTACTAAAAACCTACCCCCTAACCCCCTTATATTACTGCAGATACATCGACGACATCTTCCTCATATGGACACATGGCCTAAACAGCCTACTAGACTTCCACATCCATTGCAACAACCACCACCAATCGATAAAATTCACGATAGAACACTCCACCACCCCAACCCCATTCCTTGACGTAACGACTAGATTAAAAAACGACACAATAACCACCACACTACACACTAAACCCACGGATAATCACAATCTCCTAAACTACAGCAGCAACCACCCCTACAAACTCAAAAAATCCATAGTATACAGCGCATGCATAAGGATAAAACGCATATGTGCAGATCCACAAGAATACACACTCCACACAGCCAACCTAGCACGAAGATTCCTAAACAGTGGCTACCCCATAAAACTAATAAAAAATGCGATAGCCAAGGCATCTTCCCTAAACAGACAAGATCTCCAGAAATACAAACAACACCAAACCAACGACCGAATTCCCATGGTATTTCACCACGGCCAACACATGCACAAACTCACCAAACAACTCACTAAACAATATAAAACACTACAAACAGACCCCACCATAAAACCCACCTTCAACAAACCCCCCATTAACTCCAAAAAGCAACCACCTAGCCTACAAAAAATCCTCACTGCATCTAAAAAACATCTACACAACACCACCACAAAAGGCAACCTAAAATGTAACAAAACGAGATGCCAAATATGCACGCATCTCAATACTGAAGCTACAATCCAAATACCACACACCAACACTACAATCCAACCCCCGCAACTCACCTGCGACAGTGCAAATGTCATATACTATATACACTGCACAAAATGCAAAAGCAGCGGCTATGTAGGAGAAACATCCACTACCTTCAGACTACGCCTCAACAACCACAAATCTACCATAAAACTTAAATCTCCACACAGTAAAATCGCTCATCACTTCAACACCCCACACCACAATTTGGATAACTTTAAATGTATCTTAATCCAACAAGGCTTCCCCACCACACAAGCTAGAAAACTAGCTGAATTAAAATGGATTATTAGACTAGACACTCACTGGAATGGCTTGAACACAGACACCGGCACTTTAAAGGGATACTCATATTTCCAAAAACACCCCCATACCACCAACTCCATGACCCCGATCAGACGACCACTCACAGAGTACAAACTCATTAATCACCAACTGACCAATCAGCATCAAGCACCTCCTCACCATTCCAACTTACCAGACAAGCAGCCAGAAGATCACTACTACGATTCACGGTCAGGAAGAAGGGATGACCCTGTCCTGAAAATTAACCACTACATCTAAATAAAAGAAACTAAAAAACCTACAATTTTCTGATACTTATTCCTTGACTAACATATTATGGTAACAACATTGGCATAATATAGTACGTTAATGCTTCACACCTATGCCCAAACCTGGTATATGTATTTCCAACAACGGATACAGATACAAAAATATATCTCAAATATATATACGCACTAGAAGCATCCTGAGACGCAAAATCTACAACATGCATATATATATATATATATATATATATATATATATATATATATATATATATATATAATTAGAGATTGAATAAAATGGATTTAATATTACGTAACTTCAGTTTCATGCATACTTGCAATCATCAGATGGTCTATATGTTAAGATTTAAAAAAAAAACGGTGGCTTGTTTAGCGTTTATATAACGTGAAGCGTGTTCACACAATGCCACCGTTTTTTTGTTAAATATCTGAACATTTTGACCGTCTGATGATTGCAAGTACACATGAAACTGAAGTTACAGGATATTAAATCCATAATATTTAATCTCTAATTATAAAGATACTCTGCTATTTTAGCATTGTGCACATTCATATGCTAATACTTTTCACATTCATTCTCCATTATATTATATTGCATATGAGGACTCAGAATACATACTACACACTGATCCCAGCTGGGTAACTGGATATTTACCACATACCCCACGTGTACGTGTTAGGCACAAGGCCCGATTAATATGGGACCGCCCACGAATCGAAGCTCATGGGAAGCGGATGCAAAAAATGCGTTGATCCTGTTGGCATTCAAGGGGGCGCATCAGGCGCCAGGCAATAAACACAGCCCTGCTCCTTTAAATCGAGGGGACAGGTGTCGCCTGTGGGTGGTGGTCCCATGGGATCAACGATGTTAACATGCGGTCCAGGGCCGAAGCCTTCCCTCCGTGGTAACTGGGTACTTACACTCTGATTACAGACCGCAGATACTACATTCTGCTCTAGGGCAGATTTGTTGTCTGAAACTCTATTATTAGTTTAATCAAAATCGGTTTTCTACAAACTGAACAGAAACGTGTCTACTTTCTATTCAGCATGCTTTAAAGGATTTAATTAACTTCAACACATTCGCTGTTGCAGTTGAAATTCTTGATGGTTAAGCAGCAACTCACAGCCTGTTTTTATTGTGTCTCTTTCAAGAAGGCATCAACGAAAAAAAATCTCTTGATATATATATATCAGTCTCATCCTTTCTTAATGACGGTAGTTGTCGTGACTAACAGTTTCACTGACAATGAAATATCACAGTCTGCTTCAGTCTGGTATTTCAACTATGTCTAAATGGAATAAAAAACAAAACAAAAACACAAAAAAAACTCAAATACAATATTCATCTAAGATATTCATCACATATAAACGACCGAATTTACAACAATAGTGCTTTAAATGCTTTAACCTAAATTCTGCAATTTGAATTTCTATGCTCTGTATTTTCTGTGTTTGAAAACAATGTTTTTACATAGAATTATCTTTAATCAATCAAATTTTCCTCGAGACATATTGTTATGGATTTACTATTTCATACCACAGGCATTCTAACTTCTAATTGTATTATCTAATGACTCACGTGTTCCAGTGGAACGTTTATTTTAACTTTCTTGCAAAGATTATTCTCTTCGATTTATTTGCTGTAACAGCACTTTATTTTATAAAACTAAAACGGGAAAATCCTTAAAATAATATCGCTTAAAGTGTCTCAGAAATGGAGGCGTCTTGTGTAATGGTTATCGTCGTAAGAAATAGACACAGCGAGACGAGTTCAAATCCTGTACAAGACTCTTTGCATTTCACATAGCTAATACCATTGGGAAGGGTATGCATAAAACTCCAGCTATGGGTAAATATTAGATCAGACTAGGCTCTCTAACCTTGGTTAGACAACTGGTCTAGAAGGAAAACTCAGAATTCAAATCTGTTGAACTCCGCTTAAGAATATTGGCCTTATATAATTGTTTCTACATAATAGGTTGTCTATGGATTGTGTACGGTGATGTGGAAGTTAATATTAATGGCAACTCTGAATCATGGAAAAAACCCGTAAAAGTAAATTCTTGGCCTTTCGTTGACCTTGTACCTGGCCTCCGTGATTCGTGAAGTAGACTTAGAAAAGGGAGTTGAGCTTGGTTTTTCGAAAGTGACCGATGTGTCTCCAGGATGATTATTTCTCCCACGCATGTTGGTATAACTTGGGTTGAATAAAGACGTTTAAAAATATCAAGTCTTGTTTGTGTTACTAACAACGGAAACAAAGATGAAGAACAAAGAAGTACCAACCAGAAAAAAAAAAAAAAACAGAGAACCAGCTAGGATATCCTGATAGACGATAGACGATCCAATCAATATAGAAGAGGCAACATAGTAGAATAGACGAACCGGCCGAGAATATAGAAGAAGATAAGTATCATGTTGGTAAGGAGAGAAGGAAAATGGTTCATAAAAAGTGTCTCAGAAATCTGAAAAGAAATAAATCTCATCAATTAATTATAAGTTTGAAATAATTATGAAAAAAACAAACTTTCTATAAACTCCTTTTCTTATTACTACAAATTCATTAGATCTCCAAGAGTGCCCTAATAACGGAACTAGCATCCGCCTAGATACTACAAGGTTCCGGGTTCAATACCTCCCCCGACAATTCAGCACAAGAGTAGCACAGATTGGATCTGTGCAGTCAAGTGAGGAGCTAATAATAGGTGTGGAGCTCCACCCCAGACGCTACAAAATCTCTCTGGTTTATTGCTAGTGAAAAGGGATATACTCTCTCACTGTCTGGCTGATACCGACAATAAGCCATTCCGCCGACTTTACTTTTTTATAGTATTTTTCAGTCGGCCACAGGCATAGGTTATCCACTGAGGATCGAACACGTTACACAGTAGTAAATGAGTTGAGAAACTAGATTGTTAACCATTACAACCTCGTGGGTGACTCTCAAATGGTTATAGTTATTTACTAAGTTTAATTTAGTTGTGGTAAAAAAAAACCAGACATATAGGGCATACATTGAGAATGTAACTCACTAGTACTAGTTTTGTAGTGAGTAATGGTTAGCGATATACATCGTACAATATCACTGTCCCACCACATACACTATCACCCATAAATAAATATACCCATAACAGTTTAAAAATAAAATAAAACGTTATTTTTTTCTAAACCAATAATAAAGGACTTTATTAATTCTAGTGGAACATTATACAATAAAGACGAATATTATTAGATATTATCTAATACCAAAAAATAGTGCATGGGAACTTCAACTAAAAATAAATTTGCAACATTTCTGTAACCAAATATAAAATTGCTTGAATATATAAAGAGGTTTACTTACCTTTTGGATTGCTTCATATTCATATTTATGGTTACAAAGATTCAAAACTGCAGAGTTTGGTAATAAATACTATCTAATAATATCCATTTTGATCGTATAATCTTCTCTAGAAATAATAAAATCTTGGTATATTTGGTGTTATGATTCGGCTAGGGTAGGAGTCATAAGTAGAAGACATCAGTCTAAGTAAAGGTTATTACTATTGATATGCGCCAAGGACCACTTAGTCTGGCCACTCTCTCATCTCCCAATTATACTTCTGTCCCTCTTTCACTCTTAGCATGGGAGAGAAAGACAATGGGTACCTTGAAGCGAGATGGACGATAACACAACAGGGAAATAGATTTCAAAAGGAAGGAGGAATCTAATTTCCTGTAGACAGATAGTCACCTATGCCGGCGGAAGAGGTTTTTGAAAAGAGAGACAGGACGGACAGAAATGTTCGAAGAGGCTGAAATCGTCTCTATTTCACTATTATTTATCGAACCTCTGTAAAACGAATTTCGACCACTTCACTCCAGGAAGAAGAAACATCAATTTCTTCTATGAACCTTCAAACTAATCCGTCTTTCACTTGGTGATAAGAATAACGCTGTTTGAAGTGACCAGCATAATCCGCATTCATGCTGGTGATAACAGATAAGTAATAGTTTGCATATCTCATTCATTCTATCCTATACACTTCTAACAAATTACCCGTAGAAGACAGGCGCGCGAAGAGAAAGGCACAGGCGTGTGCATAATTAATACAACAGTGTTGCCAATAGCCACACAGTTTTCCTGTATCCCCAACACTTTAGAGACGTTATTTTTGGGATTACCCTCGTATATTAATTTATCGATATAAATTTGATACTGTTTGAGTAAACAACCCTGATAACTGTTGTTGTTACTTTCTTAGTTCGAAGTAGTTTTACTTTTATGACATAATAAAAATAAATAACGGTTCCAGGTGCTGTTGCATTTTATATGAACTCAGTATCTTAAAAATGTTGTCCGTTAAAATGCAATATTAATCAATTTTGATAATGGGTGATAACGATACGTATAACTTACTTGTTTGATGATAATCATGTTTGCTTATACTTTTCTCTTTCTTCTTTTAATGATTACTAAAACGTCCCATCATCCATCACTTTTAACACATTTGTACAATTCTAATCAGGACATTTACTCTAGGTGACACATGGGAACATCTGCTTGTAGGCTAGAAAAAAGTTTTGTTAGAATCACAAGTTATCAATAGAGGGTTAGAATTCTCAATAGATAATTAAAAAAATAGATGTACCTGTCTACCTTGGGTAAAAATATAAGAATGCAAAACAGGAAAATGTAAAAATAACAACAAAAGAATCGACTACTTGTCATTTTCCAAACAGTGTCTTTTTAGACGCCTTGCGTTTAGTGAATTCTGCAATCAAGTATTTACTAGTGAGTTCATTTCTTACTGGATGTACTATTGTTATATATTGATGGGCGTACCGTCGTTTTTGGACGGTTAGAGTAGTAAACAGATTGGATTCATGACCTCAGTCCGACCCGACTTCCTATTTCTAGCATAATGGTCGGAATAGAAGGATTAGCTAGCCTGTCTGCTGTTGGAATCCATAATGTAAGGAAATATCTAGCAAGGGTTTCTGTGCGCGGTTAAGGATCCTAAGGTTTAAGGTCTTATGTTAATAATTAATAAAATGTGAATTCACACAAGTATATGTCCCTCAAAACCACGACAATCAAGGCTTAACCAATATATTAGAAGAAGCTGGAACCAGAGAACCTTACCAGCAAAAATTGCCCGGAACAAAAGAAGCCAGAACCAGACTGATAGACAGAACAGTCAGAAATAAGAAATACCAGTCCAGCTACTCAGAACGTAAGTACAGAAGAAATAGAAGATTAAATATAGGGGCACAACCACGGGTGTCCCATAATATAGATATACGGTATATGTAATAAGACGGCTATATAATACTGTACTTGTGCGACAACGAGGATAAAATTAGTAAATAACTATTTTACAATTGTTGTTGTCAATTCAAATATTTGCACCAAACGGTAATTGTTTCTATCAAAGATACAACCACAAAACAGAAAAGAGGTATATCAATTATATTTTTCTATTAGTTTGTAATAAAAAAGTAAAGTAGGTGAAATGGCAAATTGTTGGTATCAGCCGGAAAACGAAGGGATCTATCCACTTTTCACTAGCGTTAAACTTAGAGGTAAGTTTAGAGCAGCAAAAACAGCACATTGTATCGATATCTTTAGTTGCGCAATAGACTCAAAATACACTAACGTAGAGAATGAAGTAATTTCCAATCCAAATTTCAACAATAATAATATACGGAAACCTGTGCTCGCGCTCACCTGATCATTATATTTTCTTAACTAGATAAATATTGAATATTAATCATAAAGAACTTATACCCATTTTTTTTCAATTCATTATGATATAAAATCTATGAATAGAATGTGACTCAACAATAAATTTTATTGTCACTGAAAGCGGCCTTTAAGTGAATATTTAACCATATTGTTTCGTACTGAGAATTTTCCTGACCTCCCACCATATCGGATTGACATAATCAGTTTTAAACGTGGGGAACCAGCCACGCAGTAACCAGGGCAAAAAGTGCGTGATCCCTTCGTCATTTCCTTTTTGGGGCACCTCAGGCACCGGGTAATAAAAAGCTCCCCACTTTTCCGCACAGAACTCTGTACTTATACGCTGAGTTGGCGAGGGCTGGTATTGAACCAGGAACCTTGCGGTTTCCAGATGGATGCTCGACCGACTGAGCTAAACCGACTCAACGTTCCATCAATACCTGATCTAAAATAAAAAAAAACAACGTTCAATATTTTAAATTTACCCCGGATCGAATACAGACTTCCTGTTAACAAATTCGTTGCTATTCAATCCACCATGTAGACAACCTAAGTACGAGGGTAACCCCAAAGGTAAAGTCTCCAAAATATTTAGAAATCACAGAAACGTTTAATGTTTATTCTCAATAATTTTTACGTCATTTTAAACTTTGAAAATCAATCTATTTTTTATACACAATCGCCATTTCGGTCGATGCTTTTTTGTAGGCACTATGGGAGTTTTTGTTTGCCCATGTCATACCAGCTCGCTGTCATGTCATTGATGAAACGTTGAACGTCGTCGTCGTTACAAACTCCTTACATCAATTGCGGACATTTTTGGCATCCATGCACGACTCGCCTACACTTCCATTAATATGCGATACATTTTAATCTGTTCAATGTCTTCTGAGTTCAAAAAGTTAATATGCGCGAACTTCACACTTGCCAAGACTGAGTGTGGCAGTGAGGCGTGAACAGGTGCAACCGCAGTTGCATGTACAACAAACTTCACATTGTTGTTTCCCGATGTCCCCAGCACCTTGAAGACTTTACTTTTGACAATACCCTCGTATATTTAAGTTTTTAAATAAATCTGTGTCGAGACAACATGGGGATCGGCTTTGTGTAGGATTAGGCTTTGTTTATTTGGTGTATGAGTTGCTGCAGGTGTTGCTAGTTTCTTTTCTTAAACCCCATTATATATGGTTCTCTTTCTTGATGGTGCTCGGGCTGAAAAGGAATTAAGGAAGAGAAAAGAAGAAACAAAGACAAAATATGCTTTTAAGGCTCAGAATTTATTCCTAGCTTTATAGCTATTTCTTGGAGAAGAAATTTTCTCCTGAGCAAATCAAAAGCGAGTTTTCCCAGTAAAGGTCTGCCTTGGAATGGCCGAGGGATAAATTTGGTGCCAGGAAGGGGCCTATTTTCTGCGCATGCCCAGACGATTCTTCTTTGCTAAGGGTTCCTGTGAGATTATTATTTCTTTATTTTTATTCATTTTTATTTCATTTCCAATAACACCATGGCAAACATGTTTTGCATTGTCTAATGACTTATTCAAGCGTATCTTTTCCCGCTGATTAATTCAGAAGCCTTTTAAAAGACCGGTCATATTTGAAAGTGATAAACAATCTAAAAGTGTTGATAAAACCTGACTATTTACAGTCAGATGACTCTTTATTTGTTTATTCTCTAAAACAATAAAAAAAATATCAAAGTAGATCGAATGATCTCTTTTGCACTGAATGCGTCAAACTAGAAAACAATCTTTTTCAGGATCAAGTCTGCGCATTTGATTCGAAAAAAAAGACTAATTAAGCAATGAACGTTGTTATTCACACCCAACAGAATGAATGAATAAATAAATTAAAAAAAAAACAAAAACAAAAAAACAAACAAATTGTTTTTGCTTCTTCCAAAAAGCTAATGTCAGATGCTGTTTTTTTTCTTTCGTGGAAGTGTTTTTATTTTTGTCTTCTAATGATACCTTTTTTATTGATAGAGACCAAATCCAGAAAAGAACAACAATAAAAAAAACAAAACAGTCTTCACAAAATTTAATTGGATATATCATCATCATCATCATCATCATCATCATCATCATGTGGCGCACTGTTAATGCAATAGATAAGTGACCTTATTCTAAGAAAATTCTAACTAAACCAAAAAGTAAAAAAAAAGAAAGAATAATATTTTAAATACTATTTCATTATTATGATTTGTAATCTCTAAAATATCAACTTACGTTCAATGATAACAGTTGGACAGGCGGCTTTTTCTTTATATCACTTATAACCCTTCAATATGAAAAGGTTTTTTTAGATCCATTTCCAAAAAGGTATGCCAATATGTATTTTACTCGAGGAAGATGTAATACAAAGTCGATTTTTTAAACGCTATGTGAAATGCATACAGCCTCATACAGGAATTGAAATTATCCATTTCATACGACATTAACTATCATACCATAAATACCTCCAATATAGCCGTAATACATCCAATCCCCTGTGTCTCTTTTGTATTTCATCATATCCTATTGTAATTATAAAGTATTATCTGAAGCCATATTTAAACAGATCAATGCAAACTTCTTGGAGTTTCAAATACAAAACATGAGCTCATTCTACAGATCTCTCTATACTTTATTTAAAATCATTTGTTTTGTTTTTATTTTAGTTGAATAATCTAATGATAGTTTAATGCTTAACTGAAAACCAATTTCTGTTTTTTGTTGTTTTCATTAAAATAAGTAAATTACATGAATAATCGTCGGCCATCATTATTAAATAAATAGTGCATTGACTTCTATGTAAACTCAGATAAAACTGACTTGTATAAACAAGATGCAGATATCTCCACACTGGATGGCAAGCCTTTGAAATTAGTAGACCAGTTCATATACCTAGGTAGTAATATTTTATCTACAGAAAGCGATGTCAATGCACGCATAGGAAAGTCATAGAATGCTAAAAACAGATTACCCATCATACGGAAATCTGATTTAATTGATAATGAGAATTCTTTCAAGCCGAAGCCGTATCTGTGCTACTGTACGACAGCACCACATGGACCCTTAACAAAACGCTTAAAGAAAAAGCTAGATGTGAATTACACAAGGATGTTGTGTGCTGTATTGAACAAATCCTGGAATCAGCATCCCACAAAAAACGCTGTTCAGTCACTTGCCTTCTATTATAAAAACCATCCAGTTGGTTGGTAGGATTTTACGCTATGTCAATACTTGGGTTATTTTATACCAAAGACGTTTTATCTTATTCATTCTTGTTGGGCAGTCAATTTTTCAAAAACTCAATTACTTTTTAAACACATTTTTAAAAATCTATTTAACCCATTGAAGGGACCCGAGGAGTTACTACCATTCCGGGACAGAGTGGACCTGGGAGTAATGACGATAAAGAAGTACTCTCTTCAGAACTCCAGAATTGGAACTTCCCTACTAGATGCAGTTTAACGTCAAACCCAGAACACTAATACACTCAGCTACCACCTTCTAGCACATATAAGATAAAAGAGTTGGAGGTTTGCCGTAAGAGCAATAGGGTCGGTGTAATCATATAGGTTCTAGGACTTGACGTGACAAGCCTATTGGTCGAAGGGAGCTTATTCGACAGTCCGTCTATCCTAAGTAAAAGCTAAAGTAGAATTTTGCAGGTGATGGACTGCTCAGTCACCAGGATTTCATCCTTAAGCATCACGAGTTGCCATCCACGGCCAACAGGTGGCCTCATTGGGGGGGGGGGTCCTCTGCCGAGGTGCTGTCGGTGTATTCTACAGCCCCAGCTGACAGGGTTCCAAACCATCCAGGTGGAGCGAACAAGACATGCTGGACACTGTTGGAGAAACAAGGTCGAACTCATAAGTGACGTTCTCCTCTGGACACCTACACATGGAAACACCAGTGTAGGCCGACCAGCAAACACATATATCAATCAGCTCTGTGCAGATTCTTGATGTTGTGCAGACGACCTCCCAGGTGCTATGACCTTTAGGAACATTTGGTGAGAGAGAGTCATGGGAATCCGTTCTGACAGCGCGACATGATGATGATGATATAGCCATGAAAATAGCGACTGTCATCGTAAGTTATTTGCTACTTGGAAAGAAATTGAACGCCGAATGCACCCCTCGGTGAAATTGATGAAGAATACAGCGATATTTACTGGATTGTACCCAAATATCTAGCTTTCCAGAATCTTGCTTTCAAGATTATTATTGTCATAATGAGGACATAACCGGAAACGGAAATCCTCGAAACTTCCTGTCAGTTTTGAATATAACTATTAAAGCATAATCTTGTTATTAGAATAGCCGTAAAGAAAAATGTCAATGTTATTTTCATTTTTGCGCAATTTATACGACAATTTACCTATCGCACCTTATCTCATCCACAGAAAGCGATGTTAATGCACGCATAGGGAAGGCATGGACAGACTACCAATCATATGGAAGTTTAATCTATCTGAAAAATTAAAGCTGCAATTCTTCTAAGCCGTAGTTTTGTCAGTGCTACTGTACGGCTGCACCACTTGGATCATAACATAGAGCCTAGAGAATAAGATAAATGAATGATGTGTGCTGTACTAAACAAATCGTGGAAACAACACTCCTTATGAGAGCAACATTACGGACATTTACCCCATATTAGACAAACCATCACGCAAGGACGAACTCATAAGTGACGTTCTCCTGTGGAAACCTGCACGCGGACATCCAGCAAGGACCTACATAGATCAGTTCTGTGTGGATTCTGGATGCTGTGCAGAGGACCTCCCGGGGGCGATGACCGATAGGGGCTGTTGGTGAGAGATTATCCATGCTGCTAGCGAAACGTGATGATATATATATATATTAGTAAAGTTAGCGGAGTGGCCTATTCTTAGTATCAGTCAGGAAGCGAGAGAGTCTATCCCATTTTCACAAGCGCTAGACTAGAGAAATTGTGTTTGCGTCTGAAGTGGATCGCCTCACCAACCGTGAGCTGCTTTACACATGTACCTAATTGGCGAGGGGGAGTATCGAAACCGGAACCTTGTGGTTTTCTAGACGGATGCTCTACAGCATGAGCTAAACTGACTCCTCAACAAGATCTGTTTAATATTTAATTGAAAGATTATTGTTATCTCTCATGTCAGCTAGTTCTGCAGTAATTTAAGCACGAAGCTTAATTCTTTTTGATAAAATATTGATATTTTGTCTCATGTTTTAAATACCCGGAGTGTGGATCAGGAGAACGTCTTTCAGTTGTTGGTTGTTGTTCAGTAGCGGCCATTTTGCATAAGAATTGCAGATGTGGCTAGGAAACGATTGTGTAAAGTAACTAGCCATAATATTGGCAAACAATTGGTCAACAGAAAATGAACGGACGTTATACAAAAATCGATTTATCGCAAATGGAGTTTAGTATTTTAAATAGGTCGTCTAATTCTTTTATAAGTGTCTATATTCCCATGCAATCATATTTCAATATATTGACTTTAATTAGATGCGTATTGTGTTATCAACCGACCAATAACGCATCACTACTACGAATTTAATTTCAATTTTATGTCTCGTCAGTATCTTGAACTTCTCTTTACAGTCAATAATCAATGCAACATCCTTAGATAGATAGATAGATAGATAGATAGATAGAGAGAGAGAGAGAGAGAGAGAGAGAGAGAGAGAGAGAGAGAGAGAGGTGGGTGGGGGGGGGTATGCGTATAGGAAAGCATGCATTTCCATGCACAGTCTTATCATTAAATATCTCGATAAAAAATCTCGTCACAAGTATGTAACGATGAATGATGGAGTAAAAGGTGTCTGAGCGAGTACTCACGTGACAATCCACCCCATATATATATATATATATATATATATATATATATATATATATATTATATATAGAGAGAGAGAGAGAGAGAGAAGAGAGAGAGAGAGAGGGCAATGAGAGACTTTGACAGAATTCTCCTGGAAAGACCTTCCGGTATCAAGTAATAATTCTATTTATAAACCGTATATAAGAATTGTATACGAAATATATACCAGCCATAACAGCAGACATAAAATTACTAAAGATAAGGATTCTAGCTCACATAGTACACTGCATTAAAAAGTATTAAGAATATATATCATTGACGGGACTCTGTGTGGTCGAATGTGTATATATGTTTGTGCAAACGCGCTTACTTATATTTTTAAGTATTGATATCAACATCTAAACATACACATACAAGTGCTTACGTACACACACACACACACACACACACACACACACACAGGAGCACACATAAACACATATAAAAGGTTTGAATTCAAAGTTTTTTTCTTCTCCTAGGCTGGTTGGCTAACAAAGGTTGAAGAGACCAGTCTGCTCTACTACTTACTGGAGGGAGAGTAGTTGGATTCATACCTATCTCAAGGGTATTAGCACTTCCACAATATATTATATATATATAATATATATATATATATATATATATATATATATATATATGGTTACCATCGTCGGAAATGAGATCGATGAAACGAGTTCAAATCCTTAACGAAGTTGTTTGCATTTCACATAACGCTTATACCCTTGGGAAAGGTACGAAATATATATATATATATATATATATATATATATAATATATATATATATATATATATGTTGAGAATTCTTGAATAAATTACTAATGCCACTGCAATGGAAAAATTAAACCGGCAATTGGACAATATATATAATATATATATATATTTGTTTTGTGTTTTGTGTGTGTTTATGTATATTTGTGTGTGTGTGTGTGTGTGTGTGTGTGTGTGTGTGTGTGTGTGTGTGTGTAAAATGTATACACAAAAGTAGATGTGGATATATAAAAGCATATGCCCTAATACTAATATATGGGTTTTATTTTGTGAGATTTTTCTCGCCTTTTATTCTGTTTTACTTCCGACATTTTTTCCTTCGTGTATTTTGCTGTCCAAACGTCCATAGTAACAGCGATAAAATCAAAGACATACTATCTAATATTATCGATCAGTGAGATACATTCTCGAAATGCTCTGTTCTGACCATTCCAATAAAAATGCATGTCTGCTTTATTCATTCGAGTAGGCATTTGTGAATTTGGTTAATGTCAATAAAATGTCACTATTTTATTATACTCAGATGGCAGTAGGGACCTCTTTGAACTTCTAGCAGCTCTGTCCACTTAACACGTACTCGAGTTTCTTTCTCGCGTTGCGGTTCTGAGTATAGCCGTCAGAAATTACATGTCAGAAATGTCTTTGTCTTTCAAGCATACTACATCTGAGGATTTCGTGAAAACCTAAAGGAAACGAAAAATGTGTAAATAAACATCTATGCATCTTGTTGATTTATTCCGACTAGCAAATATATGCACTGTCCAGGTGCAAGTATTTAAGTTTTTATGTAATAAAATATTATATTAAATTAAAAACGCTAATGACACTAAATAAATATACAGATAAAAAGATTTGAAATAGGGGGATGATAAAAAAATTGAACAAGTGAAACCTATTCTTCCATCACTCCCGTCTTTCATTGCTAAATTTTCCTAATTTAACCATTTAATCTTTCTTTTAAGATTTATCCCCGAGATTTTTGCTCATATTCATTAAGATAAAATCGAACAATTAGAAATCAATAATACTATGCACATATTTATTAAAATCAAATCTTTAATATGAATATGCAAATTAGCATTTCCGTTCATATTGTAAACCGCAATTTTGTTGTATATATGAATACAATTGCATGTTATTAGTATGTAGATAAGGCCAACCTTATTTATAATATAAAACAATTTTATTAATAATTGAGTTTAAAATAGAAATAAAATCATGGATAATGTGACGTAAATAACAAAGGGAATTGTGACTTGAGTAGTGATATAGTTTCGGTTACAGATCTCCATTAATTATTCAGATTTGTTTTAAACTTGTGAACACTTTTCATTCGGGATCTCCGAAATGTCTCACTTGGACTGTGAGAAAATAAAATGATGATGATATAGAAATAGTTTTGTCTCACTGCGAAAAAAAAAAAAAAGAAAAGAAAAGTACATGAGAAAGATAAAAAGATTTGAAATAGAGGGGAGAGATGGTCGAAAAATAGAACAAGTGAAAATTACTCTTCCATCATTCCCGTATTTCATTGCTAGATTTTCCTAATATAACTATTTAGTTAAAATAGGAAGTAAAGAATAAAATTACAGTTATTTCTTCATGTTAATAGATTTATCCCCGAGGTTTTTGCTGGTTAAATCGAACTTAACGGACCTAAATTCCACCATCGTATGTCACCCGTCGAAAGAGAAAATACCAACAATCAGGAATTAGCCGAATTTAATGATATCTTCAGTATTGATATATTAATGAATAAATGATATAATGCACCAGTTATTTTATTTAAAAACTTTTACATTTTTTTCAGGTCAGCTAACTTTGAGCCACAAAGATACGCCTCAAAAATACGTGGTTCAAGGTTAACTGACCCGAAAAAAAAATTTATAAATAAAATAAAGCAAGAACTGGTGATATTTAATGTCTATATATATTTAGTTTGTCGTTAATTGTTGTATTTTCGTAGTTTCATCTGGACATACATACATAGATCGCAACATCTTGTCAAACGAATGCCATTCCTTCATTCATTGTCTGTTCGTGAGCTCGTTGATGATTTTTTTAGCTCTGCCAGCGATTTGTATATCATAGAACTAATTTTGCATATATATATATACATACATACATACACATCAACTGCCCTTTATATATGTATAGACATAAATTTGGACCTTGCTTTCAAGATTATTATTGTCATAATGAGGACATAACCGGAAACGGAAATCCTCGAAACTTCCTGTCAGTTTTGAATATAACTATTAAAGCATAATCTTGTTATTAGAATAGCCGTAAAGAAAAATGTCAATGTT
>CM042139.1:116419315-116466815 GCA_023376005.1 Doryteuthis pealeii
GCAGGATTTTGCTGAAAAACTGACTTCAAAATTTCATTATTTCAATAATAAATCCAAATAAAATTGATATTTTTCATTACATACAATAAATGGAAAATATATTCAATGTTTTAAATTTGCATTGTTCATTGAACATTGTTCTAAAAGCTCCTACACTATATAAAATTATGTAACAACAGAACTAAATTGTTCTGTGTATTTTTCTTTCGAGGAAAATGCAGGTCTTATCTGGTGGCACAATTATTTGGTTATAATGTGCTTGTGCCTTGCTTTCTGTCCATGCACAATATGTGAAGCTTCCGTTGTTAATCTAACAGCTCTTTCCACACTTTGTGAGTGGGCAGGTAATTTTAGAAATTTCTGTTCTATTCCATTCAGTAGAGATTCTAGGTGTTCATCCACTGTTTCTTCACTGGAGGACGCCTGTGGAAAAATATCAGATGTCGAGGATGCAACACACGAAGAATCTTGTTGCTGTCTGTCTAACCTCTCTGCATCCTCTGAAATTTTGTTTTTGTATTTTTTGATAGCATCTTTGTCAATAGGTCTCAGCTGGAAGTGCCTTTTGGACCTGTTTTCTCTCTCCGATCTTTTAAATATTCCCTCTCTTCAATGAGAACCTGAAATTTCAAAATGTGCATGTGTTTAATAACAGGTCTAGCATATATGACACATATTAAGGAAAATGTCATAATATCGTTTACCAGAAAAAGGAATATTATCAGAGGTAAATTTGAATTTTAAAAATCAGGACATGAACTTGTTCAAATTAAACAACGAAAACAAAAATCAACCATAGAATTAAGATTACCTTCTTGTCAGGAGAACAAGTGCAAACTATGCGCCTTGTTTGGAAATTTTCTTTGTTGCGCTTCACAGCAAAGTCATCACATCTTAAGACAGGCAGTTTACAGCAACATGAAGAAATATCAAATAATCTGTCCAGCTGTTCCTCCATTCTTTTCACTTTACGTGTAGTAAGAGATGTTCTGTTAATCTGTTTGGCCTACTTGAAACAAAATATATCCACCTTCTACCCTATATAATGTTCCCTTAACAAAGGCAATTGTAAATTCACTACTTGCCAACTGCTGATTATTTCCTTTGCAATCAATTTGGAAATCTCAACATTTTTCAAATGGGGATAGGTATTTTTAAGGAAATAACTGAACTGGATAACTTGTCGAAAAGTTTGGGGTTCCTCTTATCCAAAGGACAAGTAGCCCCAGACATTTTTTGGAACTGTTACTGCGAGTTAAAAATAACAAATCCTGAATGTTAGAAAAAAAAAAGGAAGCGATCTTTTTTCACTCTTTAATCTAAAACCATGGATGATTGGATTTTACGGCATGTCAACCCTTGTTGGGTTATTATATGCCGAAAATGTTTTTGTTTTATTCATTCTTATTGGGTATTCAATTCAAAAAAAAAAAATCATATTTTAAACACATTTCTTAAAACTAACTTTTTGACCCCTAACAAGTGCTACCATTCCACGTCAGAGTGGACTCGAGCGAGAGTAATGGTGTTGAAGGGATACTCCACCCTCCACAGAGTTACAGAATTGAAACTTCACTACTAGATGCTGTTTAATGTCATACACAGGACACTAAGACCCTCAGCCATCGCTTTCTAGCACATATATGATAAAATGGGGATTTGACAGAAGAGCAATAGAATCGGGACAACCATATAGGTGTTAAGATTTGGCGTGACCAGCCAATTGATCGGAGGAAGCCTCTCCAACAGCCCAGGTGTTAGGGTTTGACATGTCGTCTTCGGGATATGGCATGCTAAGTGGAGAAATGATAACTGATAAAGAAACTAAATAAACCTTAAACTCTCTACATCCATGTAAATGAATCTTTATCACACGGTTTAGCAGGAAATCCGAGTTTTAAAAAATCAATTCTTAGCACACCAGCTCTCTCCCTGGCAACTTCCCCACGATACCTGTCCTATGTAATCATAATCCATTAAGCTCTCTAACTTCTTGCTTCTGAAAATGTTCCATTAAATGCAATTTATTCAAAATTATATTATTTTCTTCAAGTGTCAACGTTTTCCTACACATAGTTGAAATTCAAACAGCGTCCTTTCTTTACAATTCTTTTGCAGTTGAGAAAACATCAGATGTCCGATACGGAAAAAGATTGCATCATCCTTATCAAAATCTGGAATGAAAAAATCCTTCAGACTTTTTGAACCTTTGGGAAATGTTATTTCTGCAATTATTTTACTTTTCTATTCATTCCAAGTTCTGCGCATGCGTAATGCAAATTAATGAAATAACGAAATTTTAAATATATTTAATGCCAAATTGTTTGGCAGCTTTTGATAGTAAAATGCATTTTAATTAGAAAATCACATTAAAAAATGTTTTTAGAAATAACTCTACCTAGACAAAAAATGTGAACCTGCGCGTAAATTGGTTATCATGCACGAAATTATAATTGTAAGAGGTAAGTAGCGACCAAAAGTGTTCCCCATCGAAACACAATGTCAAGTGTTTAAAAACAGAACATTTCAAATAAAGCGCTAGGTTCAAAGAATAAAAGTAAAATTAAAAAGGAACAAAAATCTTTATTCATTTAGAGCAATGGTTATCACCCGGGGTCCGCATGAATCCAGGTGATCCATCTAACATTACTGGGGGTCACCACACAAAAATACCAAATTGGAGATCCATTGGAGATATTTTTATAACCAATGAATCTACTCTTAATATTCTAATTTAAGTGTAATGCATTTGTCCTTTTCAATAAGATACAATAATTACAAACAATTCTACAATTTACTGGACACCCTCAGAATGAATACTCCATCAAATTAAAAATAGAAAACTTTTATACTTATTATATTACGTCTTGCGAGGTTTTCACACCAATTTGAACTGGTGTTTTTTCACTGAAGTATTAGTGACAGAAAATCTACTTAGATCTGTATAACTCTTCTAAGTATTCTAGCGGGTTTTAATAGTGCTGTAGTCTGAATGGTCTTGATTATTCCTCTGATCTCCAGCTCCCCGTACCCTTTCATCACTATTACTCCCAGGTTCACTCTGACCCGGAGTAGTAGTAGTAGCTGTTGGAGTCTCATCTTAGGGTTGAACAGAAAAAAAGAGTTGAAAAAAGGAGTTTAAAAATTGAGCTTAAAAATAAAATTGAGTACCCATTAATAATGAATAAAACAAAACGTCATCGGCATAAAATAACCCTACAAGTGTTGACATGTCGTAAAATCCAACTAACCAATCAACCAAACAAACAAACAACCAGCTCTTCTGGGATATTTTCCATGACATTGGGGACTGTTTAAAGAGCTTCAACTACAATTGGTATACACCCATCTTCCTGTTTCATAGTTTTTTTTTATGTCTCTGGCAAGTTTCAGATATGTGTCTATCTTTCTTTCTTTTATTTTAACTCTGTGCTCTGCTGAAACAGCAAAATCCACCAGATGATATAAATATGATGTAGAAATAATGACAAAAATGATTTGCGATGAAAAACTAAAATTAAGAAGAAAATATGAGTCAAAAGGAATAATAACGATCACTTTTTAAACTTAATTTTGATTTCAAATAGCAAATCACTAAATAGGTAAAAAACAACCCTACAAATCGGCTATACTTTTCTTTAAGTAGTTGCTCTTTTACTTGTATAATATGGCGAAACAAAATACCAATATAGTGTAACGTAGCGGTACCAATTCGAAATACGTAACGTTACGGGTTTTGTTTCTTTCACGTTACTAAATCGCATATAAGTTATGTGGCCGTCGTCTTTCTCATAAGGTCTGGAACTTCTTGGGGTTTGTTTACAACTAACAGAATCTAGTAGTTCTTTGGTCAGTATCAAGCGGGTGAGTATCAACCAAGTATCAACTCACACAGAATTCCAGCAGTCCCCAAAATTCTTCCACACTCCTTTCGTTTATGGTCAAGGGAAGATATCACTTCACGCACGCCGCGTGCTCCTTCGTTACGGCCAATTTGACTTGTTCACAAGTATACACGCTAATGGCTTTCATTCATGAGTACGATTTCCTTGGCGTCTAGTAAATAAAGATGTGGACAGTATTTCTTGCTTTTCGTAAATTTATTTTCTCAATGAAAATTATTGAGAGAGAGAGATTATCGGCTTCCTTAAATATGTTTTTAGTGATGCTCTTAACTTCGTTCCAATTATCAGGCTTCACACTTAAAATATGTTTTCAACTTCGTCCAGTGTAAAATATTCCATCTCAGGTTTAGTATTTAGCGACATCAGTTCATCAACTGCCAACTGCCACGCACGGCCTCCTGGCCCTAACTGCCTCTGGTCCCGATTCTAACTGCTCTGATCGCAGACTCCAACTAATCCTGATTCTATTGACGGGTCTCTTTTGAATAGTATTTCTAAATAATCTTCCAGAAGATTCCTTCTCTAGAACTTTCGACCTCCTTCTGGACTAAATCGAATATTCGATTCCTTCTATTCTCACTGGTCAACCAGAGTTCACTAGCCTAAGATCAAAGACTTCTCTGTAGCCCAAAAGACTGGGTTTTTCTTAATCCTAGACTTATCGTCTGCTTTCTCTCGGTAAAAAGATATTATCTTTCCTAACTACTTTTTCGGTGATTCCACAAAGACCACCCAGCAACACAAGATAATCGGTAGTACATTTTTCCAAAGGTTCTTTTCCAAGTCTGGCACAAGGCCACAAATATAGGTGCTGGGCGGCGATTACATAACAATAGTTATTTCAGTATTATCAATTAGCAAATATATAAAAAAATTTTATCATTTGCGTAAATGACAGAAATTGGTTTTATGAGAAGAATGTTAGAAATATTCTTTCATTTAATCTTCCAGATTCTCTGCTCTTCAAATCCAGACATCGTTGGTTTTCGCCAAAGGTTAGTGGCTTAAATGTCCACCAATACAGACAGAGATTTTTAATTCCCTCTTGAATAAATGTACTGTCCGAACATTAATCTCACACACTGTCTGGTTCTTACAATACTATAATACAAAGAGGAGGAAATAAACAGGTTGGAAATCTGACTAACGAGACAGCGTTCATTTTAGAATGAACTTTGACGACAGTAAAATATAGTAAAACGTAGTAAAGCCAGCAGATTGGCCTAATTAGGTAAAGATATGTTTTAAAATGTGTTAAAAAAAGAATGTTAAAAGAAGTTTGAATACCTAACAAGATAGATTAAAACAAAAAACGTTTTCGTAATAAAATAACTCTAGGATTGACATGCCGTAAAATACAACCAACCATTCAGCCGTCACCAACCTCCCAAAAAGGCAGATTTCCCGGTCCATCGGGGGACTTTGTCACAAACTGGCTGTTTGAAATTTAGAATTTCTTATGCAAAAATGTCGATTACAGTATTTGTATTAGTGGGTGTATATATTAGTTATGTAATAAATAATGTAAGAAAAAGAAAGT
The DNA here is from genome assembly GCA_023376005.1 of Doryteuthis pealeii. NCBI lineage: Eukaryota > Metazoa > Mollusca > Cephalopoda > Myopsida > Loliginidae > Doryteuthis > Doryteuthis pealeii. The sequence continues at coordinate 116,424,761 of CM042139.1, forward strand.
ATTGTCGTATTAAAAAGGTAATTTAAATAATCTATATTGCTTTATTCCATAAAATCAAAATACATTTTGATTATCTTTATAAGAATATAATTTTGTTTTATCTAAACTTTCTTTATTTTCACCAATAAATTCTTCATTTCCTAAGATTTCTAACACATTTCTTTATAAAAAAAAAAGTAAAGTCGGTGGAGTGGCCAATTCTCGGTATCAGACGGACAGCGAGAAACTATTCCCTTTTCACAACGCTATATTAGGGAGGATTCTTTTTGCGTCTGAATTAGAGCACCACACTTACTGCCATATCCCCACGTTACCGCACAGATCCAAGCTGGGTTACTTATTTGCTGAGTTGGCGAGGGTCAGTATTGAATCCGGAACATTGTGTTTCCTAGACCCTTTACTGAGTTACTGCCCTTTACTGAGTTATTAGAATTAGCAACTAGTTCAGAAGTACATGTTTATATTAAATCGAATATTTTTTTCTCCCATCTTATCTCAAAATTGTTCTAAAATGTTAGGATGTTTTACTGAATATGCCACGCATAGCTCGGTGAAACTATGCACCATGATGAACTTGTTTACGGCATATCAACCCTTTTCGGGTCATTTAATGTCGAATAAGTAAATTTGAAATTTGGTTTCTCACAGTACGTACTGTTGCTCAAATGGTTACCCATCTAAGTATTGAACAGGCTTATCCATTTTCATTGTTCCTCAATTAATGACAGGTTGTAAGTTCAGGGGCAAAACAGAATCCATTTGACACGGGATTAATTCTCTTTAAGTGTAAAGAACATTCTTGTGTTTAATAGAGCTGAAAACTCTGGTGATTTAATTAACATTATGCTAACGGCCTATCGAAAAATCGGGTGTCGGATGTCTCTTCTTGCATTAACATCTTCTTTATTATTATTATTATTTTTTTGCAACGAATATGAGCACCTTAAGCGATAAGCATGCTGAACGTTTCTATCTGAGATGGAAACGAGGTATCAAGGTCGGTTCAACCCAAACATGATTGGTGAACACAGCAAATCAAATGTACGAGCGCAAGATCTCAATGTCTTAAACATTTCTAAAAAATAACAGAAATAAAGAGAGCCCAGGTTTTTACAATGTATTTCTAGTTCTCACCTAATTGATACTCATAGGATGCGGAATTCTAAAATACACGAATACCTAAATAAAATTGACTGATACGGTTAAATTTTAAAACCAAGTGCTTAGAATGAGGATTATCTCCCTTTTATGTAGATTTGTTTTTGGTTATAAAACCATTTATTTTCTGATGAGGGCTGACCAACTAACGAAACATGGAAATCTGATTTTCCAAAGTGTTTTTATTTTCTCATTCCATTGGATCGTAGGCACACACACACACACACACACACACAACACACACACACACACACACACACACACACACACGCAGACACATTCAACACACACACACACACACACATACACACACAAACACACACATATATATATATTCCATTGGATCGTAGGTCATACGCACGCGCGCACACACACACACCTGCAGACACATTCAAACACACACACACACACACACACACACACACACACACATATATATATATATATATATATATATATATATATATATGACAATGTTATAAAAATAAATGTACTTGTTTTTAAGCATGAAAGAATAGTGTAACTAAGAATATCAATAGGCCTATTGCAATTCTTAGTTTCATTATTAGGGTAAAAAAGAGAACGAATTAAACGAATACATTTTCTACCATTGTTTGGTTTGGTTTGGTTTGTTTTACGGCATATCAACCTCAGTGGGTCATTTAATGCCGATAAAGTTTTGAAATATATCAATTCTTAATAGATAATACAATTTTTTTATAAATACATCTTTCTATTTAACCCATAGATGGGACCCTAACAGGCACTACCACTCCGGGTCAGAGTGGACCAGGGAGCAATGGTGATGAATGGGGTGCTCCATATTCCCCAAACCTCCAAAACTGGAACCTCACCATCAGATAGAGTTTAACGTCATTCCCAGGACATGTAGACCCGCAGCCATTGCCTTCTAGCATCCATATGATAAAAAGGGGTTGGGGCTTGCCATAAGGACAATAGGGTTGGGAAAATCATATAGGTGCTAGGGCTTGACGTGACCAGCCGATTGATCGGAGGGAGCCTCTCCGACCGCCCGTCTAGCCCAAGATAAGTCCAAAGTGGAGTATTGCATGTCATGAACTGCTCATCCACCTGTGCTCTATCCTTAAGCATCACGAGTCGCCACCCACGGCCAACAGGTGGCCCCATTGGGGGTTCTACCATTGTAACTCAACAGGCAAGGAAGAATTAACCTTTAGAAAAATAAAATTGTTTCAAACGATTCACAAATTTAACGTTACAATTTTTCAAACAACAATGTTTTAAATGTAGGTATTCATCACGGGTAGGATACGACACAAGGTTGCAAGTATGGTGTCCCTACCGAGGATCGAACTCGCTATTCAATAGTAATGAATATGAGAGTAGCATGCTAAACATTACACTACGATGTGATTCCTTCCTTATTTACCAAAAACTGTTAATCACGCGTAGGATGTAGCATAAGTTCGCAAGTATGTGACATTCAGTATGGACTGAAGTTTGTGGCATCCAGCAAGTATCGAACTCGCTATTCAGTAGTAATTTATCTACGAGACTACTTTGCTAACCATTACACAACGACTGGGTGTCCTTTTCTTCAACCACCCCGTTCATCACGGCTACGATGTAATACAGTCACAAGTATGGGGCATCCAGCGAGGATCGAACCAGTGCATTGTGAATGCATATTAGCGTATGTATGTGTGTGCGTGTATGTATATGTATATATATGTATGTGTGTGTGTATATATACGCGTGTGTGGGTTCGGCCGGCCAGCAAGGTGAGAGGTGCAGCGAACATCCGGTGGTCCGCGTCATAGGTTTACACACATTTAACATCAAAAATGTAAATAATAAAAAGAGAATATTCCTAAAAATAAACGAATATTATGATACACGAATACTTTGCTTTGTCTATTGTTGAATATTTAATAAATGAATAATTTTCATTCGAATGAATCTGCAAAATTTTCATCCTCAACTCTTTAATTTATGCCAAAATCCTGTTTATTTTATTCCGCCCTGTCGGTGGGCGTTAGAATACACCGACAGCACCTCTGCAGAGTGGTAAGACCCTCCCCCCAATGGGGTTACCTGTTGGCCTAGGGTGGCGACCCGTGATGCTTAAGAATGGAACCCAGGTGGCTGAGCAGTTCATGACATGCAACACTCCCCTTTGGTCCTTACTTGGGCTAGACGGATGGTCGGGGAGGCCCCCTCCGATCGATCGGTTGGGCAAACCCTAGCTTCTATATGATTGCCACAACCCTATTGCCCTTATGGCAACCCCCAAACCTCTTTATCATATGGGTGCTTGAAAGCTGTGGTTGACAGTCTCATTGTCCTGGGAATGACGTTAAACACTATCTGGTGATGTTCTGGAGGTCTGGGGAATGTGGAGTACCCCTTCATCACCAGTGCTCTCTGGTCCACTCTGACCCGGAGTGGTAGTACTAGTTAGGGTCCCATGTATGGGTTAAATAGAAAAACTGAAAAAGAATTAATTTATTTCAAAACTTTATCGGCATTAAATGACCCACTGAAGTTGATATGCCGTAAAACAAAACAAACCAAACCTGTTTTTTTTATTCATTATTATTGGGTATTCAAATTCTTTAACTCAATTTTTTCCACACGTTTTTTAGAACTCATTTTATTATCTATTCAATCGATAAATATGACTCTAATAGATATTACCACTCTGGGGTCAAAGTGGACCTGGGAATAATGGCAATGAAGAAGTACTACACATTTCCCAGTCCCTGAATTGAAACCTCACCACTAGATGCAGTTTAACGTCATACCTAGGAAATTCAAATCCTCAGGCATCGCCTTTTAGCAATTATATGATAAAAAGGGATGTAATTTTGCCATAAGAGCAATACGCTAGAGACAATAATATAGATGCTAGGACTTGACGTGACCAGCCAATTAATTGGACGGGCCCCTCCGACCGTCTGTCTAGCGCAAGTAATGGTCAAAGGGGAGTGTTGCGTGTCATGGACCGCCTAGCCACCATGATTTCGTCTATAAGCATCACGGGTCACCACCCACGTGCTACAGGTAGCCCATTTGGAAGGAGGTCTTACTCCTCAGCAGAGGTTCAGTCAGAGTACTTTATAGCCTCAGCTGTAGACACATGTTTAATACTTAGCTCCTTTTAACTGCTACTTTTTAAGTGTAAAAATAAAATAAATTAAACGATTATTTTTATCACTTTAACGCAACAAGCAATTAAGAAAAACAAGAATTCCAGAACTGAATTTAAAGTTTTTCTCATTTACAAAAAGGTTTTAGAAAAATAAAATTATGTTTTAAAACACAAGTTTACGATTACATTTAAAAAAATAATATTTCAAATGTAAACAAAAAAGCATTTCCTAAAAAACAAACATTTTAATATACGTTAAAATATTAAACATTAAAATATTAATTTTCATCGATTTTTTTAATTTAAAGAAATATTTTCCTCCTATTTTCTCTGTTACTCCTGTTTTCTCCCTTTCTCACTCACTCCCTGGAGTTCCCCAAAATCTTTTAAGCCAGTCATGGACCGAGTACTTTCAATAGTATAATATATATATATATATATATATATATATATATATATAAATTCTTGCCATGATCAGCTACTAAGTAAAACTATTAGTAAGTATAGCTGACTCATTAGATTAACTATATATATATATATATATATATAATATATATATATATATATATATATCATAAGCGCGTCGTGTAATGGTTGCCGTCGTAGAGAATGGACATGTCGTGACGAGTTCAAATCCTGGACGGGATCTGCATTTCACACAGCATTAATATCATTGGGAAAGGTATGAATTCCACGATTTTGCCTCCAGCTATGGGTGAATAGTAGGGCAGACTGGAATCTTTAACAATGATTAGGAAACCAGTCTAAGAGAATTAAAACTCTGACTTCAAACCTGTTAAACTCCGCTTAAGAAATTGACTTCGTGTGCCATCCTACTCGTGCGAAGGGGTTGGTAAATATGTGTATAGTTTCCGACTAAATTTAATTTGAAAAAGCCTTGTGCCACGTGAAAGCCTGCAGGTATAGAACTTGATATCATTATTTTCTAAAGAACCTCGTTTTTTTTAATAACCCAACATGCAAGGATATTGGAATATCCAATTTCTGATTATCTTCGATAATGTCAACAGAGAATTAAAAAGATGAAGGCCTTGTACCACGAATCCAATATGGCGTTGATTTCAGCACTTTTTTATTGCAATCAAAAATATTCAATGGAAGACAAACATAAGACGTTGTTTTGAAAGAACAAGAACAATCATTGCTTGACCATTTTTCTTGACACTTTGTGTAAATAACAATAATGAGAAGCATTGAAAGAAGACCTCAAGATATTTCTGATAATATGCTGAAGTAATCACAGATCAGGGTCTAAAAACAAAATCCATTTGATCGGATAATGGAAGGAAAAATCGATTTAAGTGTTGTGAATGTGAAAATAATTGTGTAGTATCATCTGAAACTCATCCATGAAAACCTGTACATTTGATAGCGGAAATAGTGGATACACCACGGTATTATAATTTGATTATTGTAACGTTTGATATGTTTACTTAAGAGCTATCGAAAAAAGTTTAATATGTGAAAAGTAAAATAATCTCTTTCTTTTTTTTCTCTCTTCTATTCTTTATTTCCCTTATTTTTTTATAACTTTCTGTTTCTTTCTTTCTTTTCTGCTTTTTATCTATTTCAATTAAAGAGACTATAACACCTAAGAGCTATCTCTCACATTGCTTTCTTTCTTTCTTACTCTCTTTCTTTCTTTCTTTTTCCTTCTGACATGTAACACGTTCTTTTTCTCCTCTTTCTTTCTTCACAATTACAACGATATGGTCCATTATTTATCTGAAGTGATGACAAGGCATAACATTTGAATACATACATTCATATCTTATGAATCATGATAGAATGATCCATTATCTATCTGGTGATGACAGTGCATGACATACGTAGGTACGTACTAGCGTATCAACATAATTTGTAAATATCTTTAGTAGATACACATATGTTTTATTTGTATATTGTTATCATTTCCAATTTTCAATTCCATTATGAAATGTGATGCCGATATTGAGATTTGTATATTATCAGAATTTTGCAGGCAATATGATTGATACAAGGGAAATGTATTGTTTCTTTATTATTTCAAATATATCCAACCACCAACATAATCCTGATCATCTCTATTGCACTCTGATAGTTATTTTGCTCCATATAGGCCTTATTCAATGGCTGAACGGAAACATAAAAGTATAAAATCTTAATGGATGTTATAGCCTCGGTTCTGAGCAAAACCCAAACTATGCTTTTGATACAAATAATGTTCAATATATGTAAGATAATAATAAAATTCTTTTTTGTCATAGATGCATGCCACATTGGGATATTGATCTTGTTATGAAAAAATCAAAAAAATCATTAACAACTTGAAATTGGTTAACTTTAAGACGTTTTTTTATAAAACTTTTAGATTCCTTGAGCCAGAATGCTTTTATAAACCAATTTTTAGGAGTAGGGAAGCTCTAGGACTTATTTTACAAACTAAAAATAGATTACAGAAAGTCGCCACTTTTCGAGGATCTCCACCCCCCGAAAAAATTTGGAGAGCTAAAAATCGACATAACTCGGTCAATTTTTGGAATTAGAAGCTAATATTTTGTGGATTGTCTAACTGTAACATAGTCCACACCTCAATAAAATTTCAGAAAAATTGAAAGTGGCTGGGTGACAATTTTACTTTTTTCTGGATGATTTGACTTGGTATTACCCAAGAGTAAGAAGATGCTGTCCGATAAACAGCAACCTTTTTATTGGCCAACGTAAGTAAAAAAAAAAGAAAGAAAAAAGTAAAGTAGGCAGGGTAACCTATTGTCGGTATCAGTCAGACAGCGAGGCGTTTATCCCCTTTTTACTAGCGCCAGAGCAGGGGGATTGTTTTTGCTTCCCAGGTGGAGCGCCACACCTACCCTCAACCCCCACTTTACCGCATAGATCCAAACTGCACTAAGTTGCCGAAATCCGGTATTGAACTCAGAATTCAAGCATTACAATGTTCGTTTATTTAACGATTTTTTTTGTTTACATTTAAAATATTATTTTAAAACATGTAACCCTAAACTAGTGAGTATTTTTAAACATATTTTTACTTTTCTAAAAACATTTTTTGTGCATAGACAAAAATCTAATTCAGTTTGTTTTTAAAAATTTAACAATAAAAAGAAGGACAAAAAATTTTTTTTTTTTTTTTTTTTTTTTTTTTTTTAATTTTTTTATCATTTTTTTTTTTTTTTAGTATTGGGCATTTTTTTTTTTTTTTTTTTTTTTTTATTTTGTTTTTTTTTTTTTTTAGGAGGTTTTTTTTTTTTTTTTTTTTTTTTTTTTTTTTTAAAACAAATTATTTTGGCATCGCAGTTTTTCTAATTTGTACATGTGGTTACCATAGAATTGAAAGTTTTATGTGTTAGAATTAATTTTTTGTGATGTTGTTAGATGCTTGTTGTTTTGGAAATGTCTGTCAGAAGGAATTCCTGGTTATGCTTGGACTATATATTCATGGTGGATGTTGGTATATAGGGAAGAGACATACATGGTGACAAAGGGTGATTAGTTTAGGTAATATGCCATGTCCTTGATGTATCCGGAGATAGTAGGAAGTGGTCGATATGTCCAGATATTATATTCGTAAGGGGGTCGATCTTGGACTCAATTGGTTTTCCTGGAAATGAAATGTTTATGGATTGTGTGAGTAGGTATATATTGTGTTTGTTGATGAAGGGTGTGGTCGGGCATGGGTTTGCTGCAGTTTGATTAGTGAGATGAGTTTAGGAAATTTATGTAGTTTAGAACTAATGTAAAATATCCGTGTTTTAGGGTTTTGAGGGATGAGCAAATTAATGATTGTTTTTGTATCATTTAATCTCAGTTCTGAGATTAAATGAGAGTTTTACAAGTTCTGATTTTTAGGTATCCATAGTCATGAGGGGGTGGTTTGTAAAAATGTGTGCTATATATATATATATATATATATATATATATATATATATCAACAACTCCGATAGAGTAGGGTGTGATACAAGGTCAATTTTTAAGCAGAGTTTAACAGATTCAGAGTTTTCCTTCTCTTAGACTGGTTGCCTAAAAAGGTTAAAGAGCCCATTCATCCCTACTCTTCATCCATATCTGGAGGGTAAATAGTTGGATGCATACCTTTCCCAAGAGTATTAGCGGAATGTAAAATGCAAACAGTCTCTACTTCTAACCGAGACCAAATCTAAAAATTTAACGAGATTTTGTAATAAATACTGTCCATCCTCAAATTATTTTCTGATTAAAAAAGATTTGTACATTATTATTGTTAATTTGTTATAATACACGGGCAACGCCGGGTATTCGCGCTAGGAAACACACACACACACACGCACACACGTACAAATATTATATAATATATATATATATATATATATAATATAAGTAAAGTCGACGGGGCGGCCTAAAGTCGGTATCAGCCAGTCAGCGAGGGAGTCTATCCCCTTTTTAATAGCGCTAGACCAAGGAGATTGTTTTAGCATCTGAGGTGGAGCGCCACACCTACCATCAGCTCCTTACTTTACCGCACAGATCCCTGTGCTACTCATACGCTGAGTTGGCGGGGGCCGGTATCGAACTAGGAACCTTGTGGTTTCTAGCCGAACGCTCTACCGACTGAGCTAAATAAAGGACAGCAAATAAACCTATATGGATAGAAATAGTGCTCAATGCTATAATAGCAGAGCAGAGTTAAAAACCTATAATATAATATTATGAGACTATATATATATATATATATATATATATATATAATATATATATATATATATAACTTCAAATGTTCGAAGCCCTATACATTAAACAAAAAGCCACATTAAACAAGATCAACTTCGAAACCAGTCACCATATTCTCAAATACCTATAATATCCCGCCAATTCTCCTCCCACCATTCCCCATAACATTCTTATAAACTTGTGAGCCCATCCAACTACATATTACTACTTGTGTAAAAAGAAACAATGGAAACATCTCACCAGTTCCACACCTGATTATGGCAACAGGTAGTGCAGAAAGTAATCATGTTAGAACTTTTGGTGGATTCCAACACAAATTACACCCTGATATTAATAAGATGGGCAGACAATTAGAAAGGATTGAAAAAAAAGACCTCGTCAGATAAGAATAGTCCGTTGAGTTCAACAAAACATGCATATATATATATATATATATATATATATATATATAAATATATATATATAAAGTGTTACTATGGGTCCAACTGGAGAGAATTGAATATTTTTATAAAAAGGAAGTTCGTAAGATGAATTTTTTTTGAAAAGTTTTTTTTTTTATTTATTCAGCAAAACGTGTTTCGGATCTTCTAGTATCTTTTTCAGGCTTTCTATATGTATATATAATATATAGTTGAGAACCCACACACACTTTTGTGTGTGTGTTTCTGTGAGTATGTTCTCTTGTCTTTCTATTTTTTCAACTCAACACCTAAATTATTTTTAACTTTGTCAATAGCAAAACTAAATAATTGCCAGCTGTTGAAATCGAAAAGATTAAACAAATTCTCCTTTACTGACCATTCAGTTTCTCCCATTGATATTTGCCAAGTTGGCTTCCATTTGAGACGATCTGTAAATCCATTGTACGGTGTTACCACTTCATCAAAATAAAACTGAATTTGCTAATTCGATAATGTGTAAATGTTGACAGCATAAGTCAATATAATTTGTGGGATTTAAAGCATTTAATACGAAGCACAGCTGGATTGGAGATATTCTTGAATGAAAAATTGTTTACGGATTGTGCAAAAGTTACGTTTCTAATGAAATGAATACAGCTGTTGCTTTGACAAGGTAAATAACTTGGAAATGAATCATTGAATATCGTTTTGTCTTGTTATAAGCGAGCGAGAGAGAGAGAGAGAGAGAGAGAGAGAGAGAGAGAGAGAGAGAGAGAGAGAGAGAGAGAGAGAGAGAGAGAATGGTCGGGGGACATTGTGTGTGTGCGTGTGAGAGAGACACAGTGAAGGGTAGGGAGACTTTGTGTGTGTGTGTGTGTGTGAGAGAGAGAGAGAAAGAGAGAAAGAGAGAGAGTGAAGAGTCGTTGGGGGACTTTGTGTGTGTGAGAGAGAGAGAGAGAGAGAGAAGAGAGAGGAGAGAGGAGAGAGAAAGAGAGAAAGAGAGAGAGAGTGAAGAGTCGTTGGGGGACTTTGTGTGTGTGTGTGTGTGTCTGTGTGTGTGTGAGAGAGAGAGTGACGTGTCGGGGACTTTGTGTGTGTGTGTATGAGAGAGAGAGAGAGGAGAGAGAGAGAGAGAGAGAGAAGAGGGGAGGTGGTAGTGACAGAGAGAGAGAGAGAGACAGACAGACAGACAGACAGACAGAGTATAATGTTGATTAAAATGCTCGGCCTAAACGAAATTTGCAAATGAATTGGGGATATTTTCTATTAAGTATATATCACTGATGATCAGAATGTGCTAAAATAGATTTTCCTGCAATATATAATTATCTTCTCTTGTTTTATCCATCATAATGTAGATATTTATGCATAAAAAAGGAAAAATCTCTATTGGAAAATATTCCGAGTTCCAAAATAGAAAACTCTTAAGAATAAAAAAAAATATTCTATTGAATGTATCGATCCAAGAACACCCCCAAGCCCCAACAAACCTTGTAATTACAATCCTAAAATATAAGATTCTGTTAAAATATCATATTAACAGTGTCATTTAATTTTGGTTTGATTATTTGTCATATAGTGCCTAAATAAAGACAATGACATCGTCTATTTTTCCCATAGATAATGACTGACAAAATATTGGAAGAGAGAAACAAGATCTCCCTATATTTTCGGAGCGAATGGTGTAATAGTTACCGTCGTAGGACATGGACATGGACACGGTGAGACAAGTTCAAATCCTTGACGCGGCTGTTTGCATTTCCCATAGCGTTAATACTCTTGGGAAAAGTAGAAAATTTAACTATTCTCCCCCCAGCTATGGGAAATAGTTAGAAAGACTATAACAAATTATGATAAAGCTTCGTTAAAACACCGAGGCGAAATATTAATTGCATGAAATTGTTTGTGTAGTTTTATCGACTTTTATTCCCCAACTTTCAATCACACACACACAACACACACACACACACACACACACACACACATATATATATATATATATATATATATATATATATATAAGTTAAGGTAGAGTGGACATGGAGTCAACGGCGACTGGTTACTGATAGTTCTCGCTCATGCGAGCTTCAGACAGACTATATCTGAAGATTTTTTCCTTGCACAATCTATATTACATTTGGCTCAACTTTATATCAATATAAATGACGATGATATCAAAATTATCAAACATTGCCAACAGTCTTTTATATATTACGATAACTCTATTTGGGGTAAGAAAAGCGCCAACAATTTATTTGATGTTAGTATGGGAAGTTTTTGTGGCGCTGAGACTTGCGAAATTGTAGGAATATTCCTACTTTCGGAAATAGCTCAAGATTTCAATAAAGAAAATTTTGGAATTTATCGTGATGACGGTTTGCTATATTTAAATGATAATAATAACCGTAATATAGATTGTGCAAGGAAAAAATTAATAAAAACTTTCAAAATTATAATTTAAAATTAGACATAAAGTCTAATTTGAAAACAGTTAATTTCCTGGACGTAACTTTCGACCTAAACAAAGGGACGTGGAAACCGTACAGGAAAGAAAATAATACACCATTATATATTAACATAAAATCAGACCATCCTCCACAATTACTAAACACATTCACAAGTCTATAGAACATAGACTCGCCACTAATTCCACCAATGCCGATATATTCAACAAATCAAAACGATATATGAAAACGCCCTAAAAAACAGTGGATTATACTCCAAACTAGTATACAAAAAATAATAACAACTATGAAAATAATAATAATGACAAATCAAGAAAGAGAACATCATTTGGTTCAACCCCCCTTTCAGCAAAACCGTGATAACGAATGTGGGTAAAATATTTTTCCAATTAAGGAAAAAACACCTAGACAAATCGCCTACATTAAACAAACTATTTAACAAAAACAATCTCAAAATAAGTTATTGCTGCATGAACAACATTAAAAACATTATCGATAAACACAACTTTAAAATATTAAATCGCAACAACAACAACCAGATTAATAGATGCAACTGTCGCCTTAAAAATGAATGCCCATTAAGTGGCAATTGTTTGGCTAACAACATCATTTACAAAGCACAATCAAGGACAATGTAAATAACAACGAGGAAAAACATACATTTGGTGCCACTGAAAACAATTGGAAAAAGTCGGTGGTATAACCACAATTTAAGTTTCAACAAAAAAGATATGAAAATAGTACCACCTTATCAAAATATATATGGCAGATCAAGGAAAAAAACGGGCAGAACACCTACAGTAAAATGGGAAATAATAAAAAAGCCCAGGCATACAAAGGCGGACAACGTTGCGATCTTTGCTTAGAAGAAAAGTTGTGCATATTACAAAATGCAAGCAATAACTTATTAAATAAGAGAAGTGAACTCGTTTCGAAATGTAGGCATTTAAACAAATTTTTACTGTGTCACTTACCACCTGACCCTAATTGATCCCTGAATTTTCGCTCTCCTTTTTTTATTTATTTATTTATTTTTTTATTTATTTATTTATTTATTTATTTATTTAGAAAAAGAAAAAAAAATTCATCTGAACACCGCGTGCATTAACACCAATGCAAGTTTGTTTGATTATAATGTTTTTTAAATACAAATTTAACGTCATGACATTACATCACGTGAATACAATCCACGTCACATAAACGTTAAACAAGCCACAGTTTAAAAAAACAATTTTTAGCTTTACATTTCCCATCGCGTGAAAAATGCTGCATATAAACGCTAAACAATTTGATTTTTACCATTTCACGACTGGTTTATTTGGAATGAGTGCACGAGTGTGCTCACTTCAAATATACATTTCACGACTGGTTTTTGACATCTCAACCACTGCTCATCTGATGATTGGACTACCAAGAAACTTGAAGTTATGAGTGTGAAATCATAATATCAACATTAATTATAAATCTGCTCTGCTTTATTAGCATTGAGCACCTTTCCATGCAAATACTTTTCTCACTTTTTCATTCACTATTCATTATATATATATATATATATATATATATATATATATATATATATATATGGCATGGCTGATATAGTAATGCTAATAACTCAAAAGAACTGTTGAAAAAAAAACCAACTAAATGTATTGACATCTAAGGCCGTTGGAATTGAAGCTTCCAAAAAATTATAATTTGGTATATTTCGAAGATCTTATTTCCTTCGTCTAGAGGCAAAAATGAAACTGGCGTAATTTATTCAATAGGGAGTGGTTCTTGGTATAATTCCTGGTTGCTGAGAATGTATATGCTTTTATATGTTCTATTATCGACAATTGTAGAGTCTTTTTTGACGTTTAGGCCATTCGAAGATGCTTATTGTTATGTTACTTGTGCCTCTTTAAGAAAATATTATGGTTCTATATCTATATTAAATCTATAGATTTTATGCAATTCATTCGTATTTTTGTTCTTTATTTGAGCCATATCAGCTGTTGCCAGTTCCATGGACCGAGCTATTTTAAAAGATTCTTCGATCGACATGTCCTCGGACAACAATATTCTTGAGTATTCTCACACAAATTTGTCTCTTAATGTTCTTTTTTAAAAAAATATCAAAAATTCGCACATAGACGATAAATATTTAAGGTGAACAAAAAACTTAAAAACAGAACCACCCTCCTTTTGTTTGGCAATATAAAACCGATAGCTTTCTGCAATTGTGTGCTCTAACATCAAATGCTTAATTTCCTCAAAAGACTTCTCACACAATTTTTGAAGTGCACATAAATCTTTCAAGGCCCTGTACACCTTCTCTCACAAAGGGGCAACCTGTTGGTGGTGGGTGGTGACCTGTGATGCTTAAAGGCGAAGTCCTAGTGGCTGAGCAGTACATGACTTGCAACATTCCATTTTGAACATTACTTGGACTGGACGGGCAGTCGGAGATCAATCGGTTGGTCACGTCAAGCTCTAACATTTATATGATCCTTCCGACCGCATTCCTCAATTGCTCTTACAGAAACCCCAACCTTTTTTATTATATAGGTGCTAGAAGGCGGTGTCTGTGGGTCTTAGTGTCCTGAATATGACGTTAAACTGCATCTAGTGGTGAGGTTCCAATTCTGAAGTTCCGGGGAGTGTGAAGTAAACCGTCATTGCCATTTCTCTCAGGTTCACTCTGACCTGGAGCGGTAGTTCCTGTTAGGGTCCCATCTATAGATTAAATAGATAAAAATGAGTTTAATAATGTGTTTAAATGAGTTTGAAAAATCCAACAAGAATGAATGAAATAAAAACGTCTTCGACATAAAATAACCCAAGGCTTTATATGTCGTAAAACCAAACCAGTCAAACCAACCAACCAGCCAACCAACAACATCGTTGTAATTTGCGATGCAGAAAGGACATATCAGTAAATTCTAAAATTTCTTTTGAAGTAACAGTTCTTTCATTAAATTGAAACACTGTGATTGTGAAATGTTACAGTTTTTGTATATAGTTTTTTTTACTAAGCTTAGCTTAGATGTGGCACAATGCCAGAAGTATGGGGCACCCAGTGAGAATCGAACTCACTAACAATGGTCTGCTAAGCTAGCTTGCTAACCATTAGTCTACATTAGATGCCTACCGTTTTTGTATATAAAGCGGGCCGTAATCCACCACTTAAACTTACAGACTAAGCGATGTCACGTGGTTTAAACCCCAGCCAACCAACAGCCCGAATACGTGGTTAATTAACTATTTAATCACTGATATTGACAGCCGTTAATTTGCACGTTATATGACATTGAAGAGCGGGCCTACAACCGAAGGCTCATACCCAATATTAAGGAACACCAAGGAACAACCAAAGGATCATACCCAACATTAAGGGATGCCAAGGAACAACCAAAGCATCATACCCAACATTAAGAGACACTAAGGAGCAACCAAAGGTTTCTTCATTAAGGATCGCGCTCTGCTTAACACAAGGGATCTCCGCTGGGGAGTGATCTTGCTTGAAGCCAAAGGATGGCCACAAAAAATCGTAACATAACATTTTCATGAAACTTAATATAATAGAAATATATTTGTGGCAATCTTGAATTTTGAAATTGGCATTGCAGAAAGGACTTGCAATTAAAAAAAATTCCTGTTAAAATAAAACTGTTTCCATTAATGTAAAATATTGTGATTATGAAATTTCAATATTTTCATGAAACTAAATATGAAATTAAATAAATTTGTGGCAATCTTAAATTTTGAACTTTGTGATGCAGAAAGGACCTTTTATTTAATTGCAAAACTCTGTTAGAAACAGTCTTATCATTAAATGAATAAATGTGAAATTTTAACATTGTAATGAAACTTTTGTGATGCAGGAAAGACTTATCTAATTGTAAAATATCTGGTAAACAGTATTTCTATTAAATTGAAGTATTCTGATTGCAAATTTTAAAAATGTTTATGAAACTCAAAATGACATGAAATTCATTTGTGGCAATGTTTAATTTTAAAATTGGCATTGAAGAAAGGGATTATCATCTAATTGTAAAACACCTGCTAATATAACAGACTGTGAAATTTCAACATTTCAAGGAATCTCAAGATAGGAAGAAATTTATTTGTGGTAATCTTGAATTTTGAAATTGGTGATGCTGAAAGCACTTATTATTTAATTGTAAAATCACTTTAAAATAACAGTTTTAATTAAATTGAAATATTGTAATTTTGAAATTTCGACATTTTCATGAAAATCAAAATGACAGGAAATAAATTTTAACAATCTTAATTTTCGAAATTGGCGATGCAGAAAGGACTTATTTAATTGCAAACTACATGCTAAAATGATAGTGGTTCCATTACACCAAAATATTATGACTGTGATACTACAAAATCTAATGAAAATAACCTGAAATACATTTGAGGCAGTTTCCTTTGAAATTAGTTATGCAGAAATTGCTTATGTTTAAATTTGAAAACACTTATTAACACCACCCCCAGTATTTCCATTAATTTCAAATATTGTGATAGCGTGATTTTATCTTTGTGATATAACTCAAGATGATATGAAATACTTATGTTGGCAGTTTCTTGGATAATCAACCAAAGTTTGTTTATCCTCTATAGTAATCAATATGGTAGCATAACTGCCCCAGATTTATTAGTATGGGCAACATCTTATGACAAAACCTATGATGTCATCAAAATTCACCTTGGAGATCAATTGGTCTACTTAACAAGTATTTTTAAGTTTCGTATTAGTAACGTATGAATAAACAAAACTACATTTCTGAGGTATTATCTAATAAGGAAGTATTATTTACCATGCCTATGGTTACAAAAACTATGGTACTGGCTATGTTTAAATAATAAATCGTAAATAAATAAAGTTATTAATCATGTTCAACATATTTAACATCCGGGTAACGTCGAATAAATCTGCTAGTTTGAAATAAAAAAGAAAGAAAATAATGTACTTTGATGACAAAACATATGAAGTCATCAAAATTGACCTTGGACCGTATTAGATTTTATTTCTAAAATATTCTTATTATTAAAAACTGACTTCCTTATTTTTCAACCCTCGTTTAAAACAATTATATACAATGCGTCCTGTTTATTTTAATGGAAACTGCAACAGATAAAGGTAAAATAATAACACCGCTGCATAGGGCAAGTTTTAAGCAACAAAACACAATTTTTGCTACACAATCACCACCATTGGTTTTGCATATATTTTGAAAATAGATAAGAGGCATTACTTCCGGAGTTTTCTTTAGATATGTTTACACAAGTTTGGAATAACGATCAAAATGTTGATTGATATAAAGTTGTTATATATTTGCAGATGATACTAAAATATTTTCTACTGTTAATGATAAATATGATACTGACAAAATCCAAACTGATATTAACAATCTATAAAAACAATTGCCCTGATAAATGGTAGATCAGATTCAGTACATCTAAATGTAAGGTACTTCATGTAGAAAGAAATAATTCAAAACATCTATATTCAATGAGAAAACATTTCTCTAATGAAAGAGAAATACTAAAAAATACAGAGCTCGAAAAAGACCTTGGTTTTAATGTGGACCCTGAATTAACATTTTTCAAGCACAGAAATACAAGTAAATAAAGGAAAAAAGATATTAGGATTAATACGAAGGTCATATGAATACATGGATAAAGAAATGTTGAAAATTTTATTCATTGCATTGGTGAGACCTCATTTGGAATTTGCTAATGTGGTCCAAGACTAATCAAGGACATAAAACTCATTGATGGAGTTCAAAGGAGAGCTACTAAAGTAATGAATAATTAAAAAAACCTTTCGTATGAAGAAAGACTTAGGAAGATTGACTTACCAAGTTTGGTTTATCGACGAACAAGAGGAGATATTATTGAAGTCTATAAATATGCCCATGTATTTTATTCAACGAACTTTGATCTATTAAATATTGCTCAAAATAACAATACCAGTGGTTATAAATTAAAACTCTTTAAAAATCTTGCAAAAAAATGCAAGACAAAATTATTTTAGTCACAGAGTAGTGAATACATGGAATGACCTACCATCATAAATACTGAATGCCCCATCTCTGAACTCCTTTAAGGCAAGGTTGGATAATATGTGGAAATATTATAAATATTCTGTGGAATTAAGATGAATGTTTATAAGGAACAGCTGACAGTTCTCAGACATAATATATCTAGCCGAAAAAGATATTATTATTATTATTATTATTATTATTATTATTATTATTATTATTATTATTATTATTGTTTAGATAAAATGTCTATAAATTACTAAACTATTACTACATTAGATTGTAATTCATTTAGCAACTAACTCATCCACAGTTTTAATTCGAGACACATAACAATTTCGAATCAAAGGAGAAGTCGTTTGGCAATGTAATTAAAGCAACTGAATAATGAGAGACATTTTAAGGCTGGTACCGTTTCGCTCATATCAAATTCTCAAGTGGTGTATCTTTGAAATAAAACATGTAAAAGCCTGTCACAGGTTAAAATTGTGTTAATTGTTCCTTTTCGGTTGTGGTTTTAGAGATTTTACATGATCATGATGAGGTAAGAGATGTGAACTTTGATTTAAGTGGAATCACTTCTACTTGAAACTAATTGGAAATGTCTCTTAAAAGATTTAATAGTGTCGATAACACCATGATGGGATCGGGTGGTAGTTGATCTACAAATTAATGAAATTGATTTCTTCTTGTAAAATTTGAAAATCAGCTGATCAATTTTGTAATTGACCTCATGTGAAAACAATTAGTTAATCTTAACATCTCAGAATTCATGCCACCCTATCGGCTGGAGCTTTAGAATACCTTGAATGCACCTCTGCAGAGGGGTAAGTCCCTCCAATGGAGCTAACTGTTGGCCATGTGTGGCGACCCATGAGGCTTAAGAACGGAATCCTTGTGGCTGAGCAGTCCAAGATATGCAACACTCTACTTTGACCCTTACTTAGGCTAGATGGGCAGTTGGCTTGTTACGTCAAGTCATAGCACCAATATGATTGTCTCGACTCTATTGCTCTTATGGCAAATACCCAACGTATTTTATCATTTACGTGTTAGAAAGCGGTGGGCGAGGGTCTTGGTGTCGTGGGTATGACGTTAAACTGCATCTAGTAGTGAAATTCAAGTTCTGGAGCTCCGGGTAGTGTAGAGTACCCCTTCATGGCCATTGCTCTCAGGTCCACTCGGACCCGGAGTGGTAGTACCTGTTGATATCCCGTCAATGGGTTAAATAGATAAAAAGAGTTTTACAAATTATGTTAAAGGTGAGTTTTAAAAAATAGAATATCCATCAAGATTGAATAAAATAAAACATCTTCTGTATAAAGTAAGTCAAGGGTTGACATGCTGTGACCCCCCCCCCATAAAAACATAATTCTCGTCATTTTGCGGATTAATATTGGATTATTTAAATAGTTGTTTTGTAAGTGTATCACAAAAATGGACCACACGATCAAATTATGGGTAAAATTTCATGACAATACATTAGAAACATTTAACAAGTTAACACAGAATTTTGGAGATCAAGTTCTCTGAGTTGAAAAGATTTTTTTAGGTGGCACAAGGCCTTTCTTATCTGATAAAATGAAATTTGATTCCCATTCTGCTCGACTGGTTACTTCACGAACCGAGGAAAAGCAACAAAAGTGAAAATTCTAATCTGATCTCATTGATACTTGATTTTAAGAATTATTGGTGATGGATTAATAATGATTAACTAATTTTCAATCAATATTGCCAATCTGAAAAAGAAATCAGTCTTATTACTTTCTAGACAGACTATTTGTGACTGGGTTTTGCACTAAAAAGAATATCCATGTAAAAATATTGCCCCCTTAATTCACTGACCTGAGTCATTGTGAATATTTCCTTTATCCAAAAATCAAAATATGCTCCGTAGTCGCCAGTTGGAAACACTTGATAACATACAAACGATCGAGACGAAAAATATGAGGCAGTGTTAGTTGAAGACTTCCAACATTGTTTCAAGAATGGGGAAATAGCGTCTTCTCTGATGTGCGGATTCTGAAGATAACTATTTTCAAGGAGATAAATTTAATTTATCTTATTATAATGGAGATTGGGACTCAGCCTGTCTGTAACTGAAACTATATCAGTACCTTAGTCACAATTCCCTTAGTTATTTACCTCACATTCTCCATGATTTCTTTTTTTATTTAAACCTCAATTATTAATAAAATTGTTTTACATCATTAATGCTGTTGGCCTTATCTACATACTAATAACATGCAATCGTATTTATAAGTACAAAAAAATAGCGGTTTAAGTGTTAACGAGAAGGCTAATTTGCATATTGATCTTAAAAGTTTGATTTTAATAAGTATGGGCTTGGTATTAGTGATTTCTAATTGTATGGTTTTATTTTGATAAATATAAGCAAAACTTTCAGAAATTAATCTTAAAAGAAATCCATTAACAAGAAGAAAACTGTAATTTTATTCTTTACTTCCTAATTTAACTAAATAGCTAAATTAGGAAACTTTAGCTATGAAAGACGGGAGTGATAGAAGATGATGGAATAGTTAGTTTCAAATTTGTTCTATTTTTCGATTATACAAATGTTTCAAGTCATCTTACTGCATTCTTATTTAGTTTCATTAGTCTTTCTAATTTAATATATTTCATTACATTAAAACTTAAATACTTGCGCCCAGAAGGTGCATATTTTTGCTAGTCTATATAATGATGCGACATAGGGTCAATCTTTAAGCATAGTACAGCTGGTTTGAATTAAGTTTTCTTTTTTCTTGTATCTTTTTTGTATAGTGCACACTTACTTGTATATTCTTATGATTAGGAATTCAACTGACGGCCATACCATAGACTTTTTTAATTACGATATCACTGTTAATGACAAAATCAAATAGTTAAAATTACTTTAATTTACATATGTAAGTATTATGGATATAAGAGATGGAAAATTCGCAAGAATGAGAGAGTATCTGTGGGTGTCTTCATGCCATAGCTTGATGATTATTTGAGGAAACTGGTGCTACTTTCATAGATTTTATAAAAGTTTACAAATTCTGCTCTCTTTCTGTCTCGCCCTGTTGGCTGGGACAGTAGAATACGCCAACTGCAC
The DNA here is from genome assembly GCA_023376005.1 of Doryteuthis pealeii. Classification (NCBI taxonomy): domain Eukaryota; kingdom Metazoa; phylum Mollusca; class Cephalopoda; order Myopsida; family Loliginidae; genus Doryteuthis; species Doryteuthis pealeii. The sequence continues at coordinate 116,445,775 of CM042139.1, forward strand.
CTCTGCAGAGGGTTAAAAAAAACACCACCCCAATGGCACGACCTATTGGCTGTGGGTGACGACCTGTGATGTCAGGTGGTGACTTGCAACACTCCCCTTTGGTCTTTACTTAGGCTAGACGGTCGGTCGGTCGGATAGGCCCCAACCGATCAATCGGCTGTTCATGTCAAGCCCTAGCACTTATATAATTATCCCGACCGTATTTTTTAATTGCTTTTATGGCAAATCTTAACACTTTTTATCATATATGTTGTAGAAGGCGGTATCTGAGGGTTTTAATGTCCTGGGTATGACGCTAAACCATCTAGTAGTGATGTTCCAGTTCAGGAGCGCTGGGGAATGTGGAGTCCCGCTTCATTGTTTCATTGCATTCATTCAGTTCCACTCTGACCCAGAGTGGTAGAACCTATTAGTGTCCCATCTATGGCTCACATAGATTTGATTGCAAGTTAATGCAAATTACTTCTACAAGTTTATCGATACAGATGAAGTTTATGATAAATCTAACATGAGGATTATTTGAACCAATTTATCAATATACATGAAGTTAATGGAAATTATTCATAACAATTTTGAACAAGAATTTGGTTTTAAAAAAATTGAGTTCTAGTTAAAAAATAAAGAATTCAGTTAAAAGAAATACTAGTTAAAAAAATAGTTAAAAACAAATGACTAAAAAATGTTGGTTTATTAAAAATTAACTAAATGTATCATATTAAAAAGAATTTGGTTAAAAATATTTAGTTTAAAAACAGAATTTGATTAAAAAGAATTTAATTAAAAAATGATACTTATAAATTAAAAAATAGTAAAGAATAATTTGGTTAAGAAAGAATTTGATTTAAAATAATTTGGTTAAAATAATTTGGTTAAAACAATGAGTTCAAATAAAGAATTTGATTAAAAAAAGATTTTAGATGAAATAATTTGATTAAAAAGAATTTTGGTTAAAAAGATTTAGATTTAAAAAAAAAATTATACATATACAAATGACTTAATTCGGCATTAAATGATGCGAAAAGGATTCCTATGCCGACCCCCCCACACACACACCAAAGAACAACAACAAAAAAAACCAAACAAAAAACAAGAGACAAACAAACAACCAACTCTTTCTTTCTTTATTTAGTTTTCCCATTTTTTCTGTCTTTTTCCTTTCTTTCTTTTCTTTCTTTTTAAACATTCGTAGATCTGACCCACCCATTTTTTTTATCTGCTTTTCCTCTTGTTCGTTTAGCGTTTCTTTATTTGTTCACTTTATTTCGCTTTCTTATTTTGTGTTCCAGTGCTATCGGTAAATATGAAATTGATATTTTGTTATGTCTTAGCTATTCCAAAGTGCTTACACGCAAGTCCTTAACTCTTTACCTACTTTAAGCCTCTCACGACGGATTTCCTATTTCTGTACGTATAAGAAGCGCGTGGTGTAATGGTTAAAGTCATGGGAAATGGACTTGTCGCCCCGAGTTCAGATCCTGGATGTGGTAATTACATTTCACTTAACGCTAATACCCTTTGGAAAGGCATGAATCCTACTCTCTCTCCAGCTATGGATAAATAGTAGGGCAGACTGGGTTTTTTTAACCTTGGTTAGGCAACCTGTCTAGGAGAAGGAAAACTCTGAATTCAAACCTGTTGAACTCCGCTTAAGAAATTGACCTTGTGTCACATCCTGCTCGTGTGGAGGGGTTGGTAAATATATATACGTATCATACTCAAGCAAAGTACAAAAACTGATGGTTAGCTCATCATAATTAAGCATAAGGACTCAGATTACAATAATAATAGGACTTTATTTGAATAGATTAAGTTCTGAGTCGAATTCAAGTCGGTGAACTTTGAAATATCCCATCATACCGGTAAAAAATACCCAGAAAATTTGGTATAGCCGTGTGGGAAATTTAATAGGCAAAGGGTTTAACATACAGTAGTAGCTTGATTTGTGGATGCCCGAACTTACTAGTTTTCTAAATTACGAGGTGTCACTCGATCGATTTTTGGTTTTGAGTTGTGATGTTGCAAGATGAGAACTACACAAGGATGCTGTGTGTTATTTGAATAAACCCTGGGAGTAGCGGTCTACAAAACAGCAGGTGTACGGCTACTTACCTCCTATCTTCCAAATGATCAAAAACGAGCAACACATGCTGGGAATTGTTGGATTTGGACTCCTAGAAATGGAATTGGCAGACCAGCACACACTTATGTTCATCAGCTCTATGCGGACACTGGATGTCGTCTAGAGTACTTACAAAAATCGATAGCCGTTAGGAACGGATGGCGAATGAGGTAAGAAAATCCCTTCTGTCAGCACACCTTGATGACACACACACACGCACGCACACACACACACGTGTGTGTGTGTGCGTGTGTGTGTGTGTGTGTGTGTGTGTGTGTGTGTGCGTATATGTGTGTAGAAATAATAGAAATAAAGTATTCCAAAAGATGAATTTATAGTAGATGATGAAGCCGACGTTAAAACGTTTCGGTTTGTAGTAAGATGTTCATCAGGACATTTGGATGGGTATAGTGTTATCTAAAGTGAGTTAGAATTCTCTTCAATATTTACACATTTTACCGTATATATATATATATATATATATATATATATATATATATATATATATATTTTGTCTCTCTAGATGTATGTTAATGTATTTGTATTTACCTATCCATATATCTTCATCTGTTCATATATTTCTTGAGCAAATTTCACTTTCTTATCTATTGATCTATTCAATTCTTTATTCACTTTATCCTGTTCCGATAAAGGAATACTTCTACATACATAACCATATCTACAATCTTAAGTAAGAAAAATACGTGCATCTCCTATGTAACCTTTCTGAAAAGCTATCCATTTGGCCAATGATACAATTGTCACTGTAAAACCAACTATCTCGTTCTTTTTTACAGATTTTGTAAAATTTAAAGGTCGCTGTTGAATTGAATTTAAACGCAGCATAGAAAAATTAAAGCTGTCACCACGACTAGCAACATCTTTTTGGAATTAATTAACACTGAAAAAAGAAGAAAAAACGTAGAGGGGAAATCGAGAAACGAGAAGAAAATTAATGCCAAAAACACGGCTTGCAATTAAGGTATTATGAATGTCGAATGATGAAGACAGAATAATCGCAGAGTATTTGAATAAATGATTACCTTGATTGTGAGATGAAGATGTAAGATAGAAATTACTAGAGCGATATTTTTCATGAGAAGTAAAACTGAAATATCTGCTGAGGAGAATATAAGTAGAAAATTGCCTGTTTATATTATACATTTATACAGAATGCTCTTTTTATGCCATCTAAAATCTTCACAAGATCCTTTATTCAAGAATCATCCTTGGGATAATGAAATTAATTGTGATAACGTTTTTTCTCTATTTTCTACAATATCATAAAGTTACGGAATGGAGGGTTGGTCGGTCGGTTGGTTGGTTTGTTGGTTGGTTGGATTTTATGGCATACCAACCCTAGGATTATTTTATGCCAAATATGTTTTTGTTTTATTCCATCTTGCTGGGTTTTCAATTTTTTTTTTCAAACACATTTTTTTGTGAACACTTTTAAAACTCATTTTTTAAAAATCTATTTAGACCATAAGCAACAGGTACTGCCATTCCGATATATATTTTTGGTTACATAGTTTCAATGCTGTAGAGTTTGGTAATAAATAATAAATTAGTTAGGGTGTATTTATTTATGGATGCTATTATAGATAAATATAGATGAATAGACCGAGAAATAAATAAATAAATAAATAATGAATGAATGAATGAATGAATGAGTTGTCGTTCTGTTGGTTGGGGTTTACAAATACGCCAAATATATATATATATTATATATATATATATATATATATATATATATATATATATATGGGAGAAATAAGAGGAAATTAATCCGACAATATGTGGAGAAAGGTAGACAAACATGGGATGTTGTACAAAATGGATGTTTATTGTAGGTAGTGATGTCAACGCTATAACGTTTCGCTCTGTTAGACCATCTTCAGGACGTTGGATTGAGTTCTTGCTTCAACGGTGAAAATCTTCATACTTGAGTTAAGAGGTCGTGAAAAGGGGAGGGGTGGTCAATTATTGGTGTTAGCAGGAGTGTTTAAGTTGGTACTGGAAGTTCTATTTATTTATTTTATTCGTTCTGATGGGGTGGGTAGCTAGTGAGTCCTGTTAATGATGTTGGGTGTTGGAAGAGGTCGTAGGTGGGTCATATGCGCCGGGTCTGGCAAGTAATGTACAAATGGTGAATGGTGAATGGTAAGATTTGTTATAAGTGTGAATGATAGTGTGATTTGTTATAAGTGTATGTGTGTGAGTGTGTCTGTGTGTATGTGTATGTGTGTGTGTGTGTCTGTGTGTCTGTGTGTGAGTATGTATGTTTATTATTATAATATTTTTTTTGTTTGTTTGTTTTTTTGTTTGTTTTTCATTTTCTCCGGATCTGCAATTTTTTTTTCAGATTTACAATTAACATTTGGTGTGTTGCTTATGGTGTTGGCTTCATATATTCGTCTTGATCTTTTGTTGTGGATGTTGGAGAGGAAAGTGGTAGTGGGATTTGTTATACACACACACACACACACACACACATATATATATATATATATGTGTGTGTGTGTGTGTGTGTGTGTGTGTGTGTTTACTGTTATTATTATTTTTTTTGCTAAGTATCGTCTTGTCTTTTTGGTCTGTAGCTGTTTATGATCGCCTTTCCTAGGTGTGAGGAAATATTAAAAAAGGTGGACCTACAATTAACATTTGATGTGTTGCTTATAGCGCTGGCTTCGAATATTTGTCTTAATCTTTTGTTGTCGATGTATGCGATCATGGATGCATTGTTGAAGTTAAAGCTGTGTTATGTTTTGGATATGTGTTGGAATAAACAGTTCTTGTTATCACCCAATTTAATGTTGCGTTTGTGCTCGTAGATGCGTTTTTTTATGTTTCTGGAGGTTTTACCTATGTACTTTTTGTGGCAGTCTGTACATGGAATCATGTACACGCCAACTTCTGATTTTACTTGCTGTCGGGAGTTTTTGTTAAGTATGTTGTGAATAGTTTTGGATGTTAGATTGACTGTCTTGATACCTATGTTGGTCAGATTTTTGCTAATGTCACTGTTGGTTGTTAGGAAGAATTATGTATCAGTGTGGGGAGTCGGATTTGTAGGGGTTTGTGTGGGTGGAGGTTAGGGGTTGGTTCCTGGTATGGATTTTAAGAGCTTTGGCGTTGGCGTGTTGTATAAAGGATATGGGATATCGGAGGTTTCAGAATGTGTTCTCAATGTGGGCGAATTCATCATATCTGAAGCACCATAAGCAACACACCAAATGTAAATTGTAGATCCGGAAAAAAATTGCAGATCCGGAGAAAAAAACAAACAAACAAACAAACAAACAAACAAACATAACACACACACACACACACACACACACACACACACACACACACACACACACACACACACTTATAACAAATCTTACTACCATTCACCATTCACCATTGGTACATTACTTACCAAACCCCGCGCGTATGACCCACCTACGACCTCTTCCAACACCTAACACCTATGGCATCATTAACATGACTCACTAGCTACACACCCCATCAGAAAGAATAAAAAATAAATTAAAAAATAAATAAATAGAACTTCCAGTACCAACTTAAACACTCCTGCTAACACCAACAATTAACCACCCTCCCAGATTTACGACCTCCTAACTCTCCAGTATGAAAATGTTCACCGTTGAATCAAGAACTCAATCCAACGTCCTGAAGAAGGTCTAACAGAGCGAAACGTTATAACGTCGACATCACTACCTACAATAAACATCCATTTTGTACAACATCCCATGTTTGTCTACCTTTCTCCATATATATATATATATATATATATATATATATATATATGGTGATTGCCGCTTCTTGACAGAATAAGGCCATTTCTACGAGTAGTTCAGTTTGAGAGCAGTTGTGAGTGCGCAGATGGCCCACGGGTCCAGCTTTTTTTTTTTTTTTTTTTTTTTTTTAATTATATACCCTGTCACACATGTGAGACCCTCGACATACGGGCCCTGCCACACAGGTCAGAGTTCAATGTAGGAAATGTTTGCATGGTGTCCGTCATGTGTTGCTTCAGAATGGAGGGCTCTAGTCAACTTACCTCATACTTTTTACAGCTATCATCAGCCTGTCTTTCCATGAGGATGTGTATCCAGCCCACCCCCTTCTGTCAATTGGTCCTTATAGCTGAAACTGATTTCTGCAAGGGCATCGATGTCGGCCCCATATCGAAATGCTCCCCTGTCACAATACTAGTATGTAGTTTTCCCAATCTCTCAAGATCGGGAGGTGTCCAGACATTCCAGGAGGCTATTGTTAGCGTTGTTTTGTGTTGTAGTGTTTTGTTTTCAGCCCAGCTAATGTGGACATCCGTCGAAGCGATGGTTTCTGTCCAGCTTGATAGCTGATCCGGCATTTGTTTAGGTTATCTTTCCTAGACACTCCTCAAATGGCTGGGTGAACAGTGTTAACCAAGGGGCTGTTATTCACCCGCAACCTCGCCGAGGCATGTTGCTAACCCGTCAGGCCTACACAACTCACCGTTCCTCCATAGCTCTGAGACTTGTAGAAATATCTGCACGTGTTTTGTTTTACATGTTGTGCGCTTGTGCGACACGCACCGCATGCTCTCCTTCCCCAAAGTCAAGTATCAGTGTATATATATATATATATATATATATATATAATTACTTTGTAGCTATAAAAGAAACACCTGCTGTAAAGTTTGTAGTCTTATTTTTTTACGTTAACTCCCACACATTTTTGCACCAATGATAATGGCGTCATTGTAGTGAATATGTTTTCCATGTACTCCATTTTCCATCGATGCGTGGATGGCTTAATTGACACGTTGTTCATTTCGAGGATTGACAGCTCTGTTGAACGTGTGTTATCACTCATTATGACTGCCTCACATACCCATACAGAGACAGAGACAAACATATATATATATATATATATATATATATATATATATATATATATATATATAAAGAAGGTCCGCAAAATGTATCGTAATCAGAAAAAATGCTTTATTCTTTTTATTTTACATACGCAACACGTGTTTCAGATATTCTGGTATCTTCTTCAGGCTTTGGTCAATACATATATTGATATACATATATATTACAGAAACACGCATAACCTATGTATGTGTATATGTATATATATATATATGTATATCAATATATGTATTGATCAAAGCCTGAAGAAGATACCAGAATATCTGAAACACGTGTTGCGTATATAAAATAAAAAGAATAAAACATTTTTTCTGAGAACGATACATTTTGCGGACCTTCTTTTTTTTAATAAAATATTACATTTTCTCCCGTTGGAACCAGAACAACATATATATATATATATATATATATATATATATATATATATATATATATATATATATATATATTTAGGTAAGTAAAAAGTAAAGTTGGCAAAGTGGTCTATTGTCGGTATCAGCCGGACTGCGAGGGAGTCTATCCCCTTTTCGCCATCTCTACATATGGGAGATTGTTTTAGCTGAGGTGGAGTGCCACACATACCGTCAACTCTCCACTTTATCGCACAGATCAGAATACCCAATCTGTGCTACTCAATGCGCTGAGTTGGCAGAGACCCGTATCGAACCAAGAACCTTGCAATTCCTAGGCGGGTGCTCTACTGACTGAGCTAAACCGGCCTTTTAAATAAAATGAGAAACCTAATCAACATGAAATAGTGAGTTAACACCGTTACGAATAGACTAAACATCATCCATACTTACAATAAAACCTCCTAACTGGATAAATCTGCAACCATAAAAAACACTGCAAACGTAATACACAACAACTACAACAAATAATCCTTCTGTGGAAGACTAGTGACATGGTTGAAAACGCTTAGGTAAAAATATAGGACACCTCTACCATTACTAGGGCGATGTACAGACTCTTATTTATCGCTGGCCTAAATTCATGACCAGTTATGGCGAACGGAAAAGTATTGTTTTTTTAGCTGAAAAAGACTTTATGCAATGGTGGTATTGTGTCCTGTTTCTGCTTTATTATTATTATTATTATTATTATTATTATTATTATTATAGTTTTTAGTTTTTCCTACCAGCATTAGCTGGTGGTATTTACCTGGAGTCTGAGTGACAACAAGTTTCCACATGTCTCCAGGATTCTTCTGGGTATTCTGACAGATTACAAGAGTGCAGTAGTCTGGATGGTCTTAATTCTTCATCTGATTTTCAGATTTTCCAGTCTTTTTTCCAAGCTTTTTGGGACCGTTCAAAGTGCACCAACTACAATTGGTATCACTTTGACTTTCATATTCCATAGCTTTTTCAGTTCTCTGGCAAGGTCCAGATATTTGTCCATCTTTTCGTTTTCCTTCAGCTTCACCCTGTGATCTGCTGGAACTGCAAAATCCACCAGTTGACAAGTTCTTTCTTTTTTGTTAATCAATACTAGGTCTGGTCTTCTTGCTGGGATAAGGTGATCTCAAACTCCCAGAGAATTTTATGCGTTTCATTCTCAAAAACAGATTCTGGTGTATGCATATACCATTTTGTTGTATGGTCAAAGTATAATTTTTGCATAATTTCCAGTGGATCACCTTCCCAACCCAGTCGTGCCTAATTTTGTATTCCCGTTGTGCTAGTTTGCTACATTCGCTTAGTACATGGTTTACCGTCTCATCTCTGTCACCGCATAGTCTACACTTACTATTTTGTTGGGTCTTATCAATTTTTGTTTTGATAAGGTTTGTCCTTATGGCATTATTTTGTGCAGCAATTATTAGAGATTCAGTCTCCCTTTTGAGGTTTCCTTTTCTTAACCCTGTCCAAGTCTTTTCATATACGACCTCTCCGATTTGTCATTTGAAGTGTCCATATAATTGTTTTTCTTCACATTTTATGTTTTCTAGTTTTTGTTGTTTTTCTGTTTGTCCATATGTTACATCTGCTATTCTTGGCTATCATGAATCATCTGTTTTTGCTCTTTTTTGTATAGTCTTCGAGTTGTTGGATTTTGGCTTCTACGCAGACCTCTATGTTGGCAAGACTTCTTCCCCTTCCTTTGATACATATAATCTATCTCTATCGCCTCTAAGGTGTAGAGCCTTGTGCATGGTCATTAATCTTCTCGTCCTTTGGTCAATCTGTCTGAGTTCTTCTTTTGTCCATTTTAAGAATGGTCCAGAGTATCTTATACTGGGGACAGCCCAGGTATTAATTCCTTTGATCAGATTTCTGCTGTTGAGTTTGGTTTCTAGGAGTTTTCTCGTTCTCCTGAGATATTCTTTTTTAACTTTTCCTTTCATTTCTGATGGCTTGATATTGTCTGCTTCTAAAATACCTAAGTATTTGTAACTTTCATCTTCATCAAGTGATTTTATAATGTCCTGATTTGGCAGTTGTATTCCGTCCATTGATTTTCTTTCACACCATTTTATTACTAGCATAGCACATTTTTAATTCCAAATTCCATCCCTATATCTTGGCTCTATATTCTAATAGTTTGTACTAGGGTTTTTAATTCTTTTTAATTTTTTTTATGTCATCCATGTATATAAGGTGGTTTATCTTTTCTTGTGAGTTAGTGAATTTTTATCTCCCTGTACATTCTTTAAGTATATGATTGAGTGGCATCATTGCTATAATAAACAGTAGTGGTGATAACATGTCTCCTTGGAAGATATCTCTTTGGATTTTTACTTCTGCCAGGGATTGGACTCGCCAGATTTCCATGGCTTTTTCAATGAAATTTATGATGTACGAAATTTTGTACATTTTTAGACATAAGTCATCACTTTCAAAGCTCATCTTGCGTAACAGCACGAGAAGTTATCAAACTTATTTTGGCTACTCCTGATAATTTGGGTATAAATTCTCCATCTTAAGACACTCATGGCATACGTTCTAAGACTCAAAACCTATGTCATATATCACTATCAATTCCAGCTTAGAAGAAGTTTAATTTGAACTATGTTTTCTTTTCTTTATAACTAATTTGTTTTATACGTTTATTCTATTTATTGTGTTATCATTGTTGTATTATTTTAGATTACAATGTTATTAACTGTCGAATGTATCAGAGTAAAAGAAATTAAGTACAAGAGTAAAGAAAAAGACAAGAATAAAAAATTTGTTAAAAAACAAAACTCTCTTTACTGAGACTGGTACACTGGGTATCTGGCATATTGTTGCATTATTTTAGTTACGATGTTAAGAATAGACTGTATCAAAGTTGCACAAGAATGCTGCACGCGATCTTAAACAAATCGGGGAAACAACACCCTACAAGAAAGCAGCTGTGCAGCCACCTGCCACCTATCACACAAACCATCCGTGTAAGACAAATAAGACATGCTGGATGTTACTGGAGAAACGAGGATGAATTCATAATTGACATTCTCCTGTGGAAACCAGTACATGGGCACGCCAGGGCGGGCCGCTTAGCAAAAACCTATATTGATCAGCTTTTTTTTAATTCAATATAATATTTCATTGTATTAAAACTTAAATACTTGCACCCAGAGGGCGCATACCTTTGCTAATATAATTAATAACAAGAATAACACAAAGCTGTCTCCTTTGCATGTGTTAAAATTTGGACTTGCCGAGAGCGATTAGTGATAAGGACGGTTGGTGAGAGATTGTCATGGATATCCGTGCTGCTGACGCGACATGAGGATGATGATGTTAAAAATCAAAATGCTCTTCATTCTTCGAATACACCTTGTATATTACAAAGTTTTCGAGTTGAGGTTTTCAGGAAACCAACAGAAAAAAAATGTCTATGTTTCATGATTTCCTTTTCTTCTTCTGATTAGCGCACTGATTGCTACGAATGAATGGTGAGTCATTAAACTTCAAATAAGATGCAAAGCTGCTTACAAGATCTTGGTAAATGCATAAGATTTGTTTGAATGGGATGCAATAAAAGAGGAGGCATCAAAAAAAATCCAGTAATTTCTCTGAAGACGGATGAAGGCTGTTAGCACAAAGGTGGCCAATGTTACTATGGCAACTTTCTTATATCATCATCAGCGTCATTATTCATCAATAAAATTGGTCTGGAAGATTTCCTAAAATATATTAACGTTTTGTTATGTTTCTTTGTTTTGTTTATATATATATATATATATATATATATATATATATATATATATATATATGGTTTCTTTGTAAACCGAAATGTTCGACACTACGACCAATGATAAACTTCCATCCAGTGTAACATCCCGTGTTTGTCTACATTTCTCCATATACATACATATATTCGTTTTTTTTCTCTCTCAATATTTCCCCTACTCTCTTTCTTTCTTTCTTTCTTTCTTCTTTTCTTTCTTATTATATTTTTTCTGTGTAGCATGACCTTTTTCTTCCCTTTCTTTCTTTATAAAAAATGGAATGGTCTATTATTTAGTGAGATGACAACACTCATACGAAATAAGAATTCGGCGGATAAGCAGCACCAGATAATCAGAATTTACATCTTTGCATTTCATTTTAAACGGTCTGATTTTTAACCAGAGAGGACTGCAAGATGGTAACGGCCATGCAATTAAGGAACACGAGTATTAATATATAGATTACACATTTTAAGTATCGATGGGGTTGGCCACCAGTCGAGGAAATATCAACGCGGATTCGCAGGGGTGTGTATCGTTCAGCACCAGAATGAGGGGGGTAGATCTTTCGTCTCGTACTGATTTACTTTTTTATCACGTGACATCCAGATCCTTGACTACATCACTTGTCGACCGACTCGTGCGCACGCGCCACCATTCACCTACCGCAAAGGTTATCCGGTTATTTCTATTACCGCACATCTATGCGTCACTCATGTTCATGGTCCGTCCAAGTTTGGCAGAGGGCCCCTCTTTTTCGGGCGCACTCGCAGCATGCCCTTTCTAACAGGATTGCTACCGAAAAGAAAAATGCTACGGATGAATGGTGAATCATTAAACTTCAAATAAGATGCAAAGCTGCTTACAAGATCTTGGTAAACGCATAAGATTTGTTTGAATGGGATGCAATAAAAGAGGAGACATCGAAAAAAAAAATCCAGTAATTTCTCTGAAGACGGATGAAGGCTGTTAGCACAAAGGTGGCCAATGTTACTATGGCAACTTTCTTATATCATCATCAGCGTCATTATTCATCAATAAAATTGGTCTGGAAGATTTCCTAAAATATATCAACGTTTCGTTATGTTTCTGTATGTTTTCTTTATATATATATATATATATATATATATATATATATATATATATATATATATAAGTTGAAAATAATGAAAGTGAATCCGACAGTATGTTGACAAAATAAATAAATAAAGGAGAGAAAATGTTGAATGGATAAAGATATTTAATGAAATGCCGACACGTGTTTCAGCCGAGAAGATGTTCTTGTACACATTATATTCTATTCATTGTTATTTTAAATATTTTATGTGATTTTTTATTTTATATTTGAAATAATGATAATAGAATACAATGCGTACAAAAACATCTCGGACGAAACATGTGTCGGTATTTCATTAAATATCTTATATATAATTATTATATATATATATATATATATATATATATATATATATTATATATATAATATATATATATATGTGTGTGTGTGTGTGTGTGTGTGTGAGTGAGTGTGTTGAAAAAATAAATAAATAAAGGAGAGAAAATGAAAATACCGACACGTGTTCCGTCCGAGATGTTTTTGTACGCATTGTATTCTATCTATTATTATTTCAAATATAAAATAAAATAACTATAGCTAGTCAGGTCATGTGATGGAATGGGATGATTTGTTGTATATATATATATATATATATATATATATATATATATATATATATATATATATCCACACGAAATCATCCCATTCCATCACATGACCTGACTAGCTATACCTAAAAAAACATCAACATCCACTACCAACCTAAATATTCCTGTAGCATCAATAGTATGACCTGACTAGATACACCCCCAGAAAAAACTCCCACTACCAATCTAAACATTCCTAGTGGCATCAGCAACTGACCACCCCTCCCATTCACGACCTCCAGACTCGCCAATATGAGAACGACATCCTTTAACCCAAGAACCCCACTGTCCTGAAGAAGGTCTAAAAGTAAAAAATCTAACAAAAGATTTAGATTTTTTTCTTTATAGCCTATTTCAGGAACCTTACAGAAAGTGTCTAAAACCCCCAATCATCAGATGCGAATGATGAATTCTTTATTACTTTTAAGGCATTTGAAAACAGATTTTTTTAATAGTCCTGTGTTCTTCTGTATACCCTTCTGAAATGGAATCAGCCGTCGGTCATAAATTAAAATCTTGCGCAGTTTGTATTTTGCTGTCGGTCATGTATAGGAGTCACTGTTAAATCAATCTGTTTTATTTTTTACTTATATAATTTTGCACTGTGACTCTGATAATAAGAGCACACATTGAGCTCTGTAAACTACGACAATTTTAAAAAAAATCTATGTCGTAAGGAAGGTTTCTTCTCCGGATTTTTTAATTATATATATATATATATATATATATATATATATATATATATATATATGTCTTTTCCTCTCTATATATATTTCCCCTACTCTCTTTTCATCATATTTTTATCTGTGTAGCATGTCCTTTTTCTTCCCTTTCTTTCTTTATAATAAAAACGGAATGGTCCATTATTTAGCTGAAGTGACGATACTCATAAGAAATAAGAATTCGACGGATAAGTAAAACCAGATAATGAGGATTTACATTTTTGCATGGGGTCTTTCGTCTCGTACTGATTTACTTTTTTATCACGTGACATCCAGATCCTTGACTACATCGCTTGTCGACCGACTCGTGCGCACGCGCCACCATTCACCTACCGCAAAGGTTATCCGGTTATTTCTATTACCGCACATCTATGCGTCACTCATGTTCATGGTCCGTCCAAGTTTGGCAGAGGGCCCCTCTTTTTCGGGCGCACTCGCAGCATGCCCTTTCTAACAGGATTGCTACCGAAAAGAAAAAAAAAAAAGAAAAAAGGATACTTGAAGCAAATAAATTCCGCGTCATCATCGTACGGAATTTATTGATAAATATCAAAAACAAACAAAATGCAAAAAGATAATTCTATTAAAAATGAAATAAACAATATCAAATGCAAATAATATCCTACAAAATTATTTTCCTTCAAACATTTATTATAATTTTCCATTAAATATTACAACACATCACATTTGTAAGAATTTAATTAAAACTCTTAAGGCTTCTTTGTTAAACTGACATCAGAAAGAGAATGTCTCACTGGCCTTATAACAATGATCACATTCTGTAAGAGAGAACAAACAATAGTTACCATCTTCATAGCCGAGCTAATCAGAAACTAAAATATTCCCTAACATGATTTTCTTTTTTAACTTAACTTTTTTTTTTTCTTAATTGGCTTGTCAAATTCTAGCAAGATCGTTGTTTAACACTCAATCACTTTTTTTTATTGTTACTTTTAAATGGAATTCAAAATTAAGAGCAGGTGGAAAAATGCCTGCTTCGCAAAATAAAGTTTATTTTAGAAAGTAAACGTTTCAAACAGTTGCCATTATTAAGATGAAAAATACTTTGGCGAATAAGATATAAAAGGGATGTTTGTAATATATTGCCTTGACCGAAGTGACCCTGAAAGATATATCCCGCCGTGGATAAAATCAACAAAGTTACTTCCGGAGGACAGGTGTGATAACCAATGTATAAACACAGGGTATGCGTTGATAAACACAGGAAATGCGTGGGTGTAACCATGGCCAATAATAAATACAGGTAATGCGTGGGTGAAATCATGGTTAATAATAAACACAAGAAATGAGAGAGTGTAAACATGGTCTCAGATAAAAACAGAAAATGCGTGGGTGTAACTCATGTCCAATGACCAGACACAGGAAATCTGTGGGTGTAGCCCATGACCAATGAAAACAAGCTACGTGGACGAAGACGTGTGTCTGCAAGAAAACTGCGTGGGTGTCACTGTCAAAGAGGTGTAGCCATGTGAGAGTTTTTGAATTGTATAAACTCTTAAAACTTTGGTTCAAGCAGTTATAGTTCGCTGTTCAACTCCTGACAGCTCCTTTGTATGTGCGAACTCTCTCCGACGTCTAGCCTGCTCCATACATTGAAGAATGTTCTGACGTTAAATGTTTCTAAAAGTATTTTTGCGTCTAAGTGGGTTTCTTTTGTGTTTAGGTTCTGTGATTGTCTTTTTAGATACTATGGTTAGACCTATGGCCACAGTAGTGTGTATGTCTTGTTTGTCTGTTCTGAGAGTGATGCGTTTTGGGATGTGATGTTTCTGGGGATTCGTAGCTTATTTTTCGAACACCAGGCCAGCGTTTGAACCTGTGGACGCGCACCTTTCGGGACAATAGGACGGGTGATTCTGCATGGTTTTCTGTCTTTGTGTGCTATTATAGCTTGGGTTGGGTCAGTGTCATTGATACCTATCCGTAGCTGCTTTGTTAACTCATCAATAGACGCTAGACTTAGTGATGAGGAGCAGTAGTTTCATATCTGTACTATTTGATCCTAGCTGTTAACCCGCATCATGTGAGAAAACGCCGTTGGTCCATGCTGGTTTCATCTGACGTGCCTCACATCCACCACGCTGCTACCCATGGTTTCCGGTATTACACGCTCTTATGATATGTAAGATACTCTGCCTTGAACTGTTGTCCAATGGCGTGAAAAAAGGGTGTAAACTTCAAGATTTCTAAGTTTTAACTTAGTATAAGCCGTGTGGGCCCATCCCATTTTAGTATAGAGAAAATCTCCCTCGGTCTTGGTGTTTTTACTTTTTTTTAGTATATTCAACACTCAAAAGAAGATTATTAACGGATATGGTTACAAAAGCTTATTTTGGTATTACTGGGAATCTTGGCGACCATGTCCTTCTAGATACATTTAAAGCATTATAAAATAGTGCATATACTTTCGACTTCTTTACAATGAATGAAGACTTGTCAAAATACCCACTAATTTAAATACCTTTCACAAAATTAGCATTTTAAAGTGGGTGGGGATATTTTAACTTTTACATAATTTTAGTACATTCCTAACACAAAAGAACATGATTTAATAAAATATTAAGAAAAACTTATTGTGCTATTACTGGGAATATTGGCGACCATGTGCTATATCCGAATTAGGATACCGCGGACATGGAATCAACGGCGCTTGATCCCTCACAGTTTCTCGCCTATGCGAATCTCAAACCAAGTGACTGGGCCGGCTTTTTGTGCGCTCTTATATACCGTGGTTTATGCCCTATACGATGGCGAGGTTCGTTTTGTGGTTCAGCTGAGGTAAATATGCTGTGTTAGGCTTGATTTGAGGATCTACAGGGCATAAACCACAGTATATAAGAGCGCAAAAGTGCTACAATTATATATATATGAATATATATGAATATTAGTGATGTAAAATGAACTTTTTTTCATCGTTAAGTTGTGAACTTGCGAAGATAAATGGAGGCATAACCTCAACACACACACACACACGCCACTCACACGCACACACACACACACACACACACACACACATATATATATATATATATATATATATATATATATAGCATTACAAAATATCCAGGATACTAAAAAGCTATTATATTTTTCTGAGAACGAAAATATCATCTCCATGAAGTGAAGGAAATGAAGCCATAATAATTTCGCTCTAAGAGAAGAATAGTTATAAAAAAATAATGATAAAATATATGTATAAGATAAAACAAGTAATTTCGGATTTGTTTCAATATGCTGTGCTTGCATCATCGGTAAATGTTATTCACCGTGGTATTACAAATAAACATGGTATTGGCTTGATTTCTCTTTATAGAAACAAATATGAACAATGGATGATGACTTTTTTATCGATAAAAAAAGCATGTTTACTTTCTCATATTTCATAACTGCGAGAAAAATAGAAAATATTTGGATTTTTTTTTTTACAGTTTTCTTCAATCGGCCTTTCTCTCTATATATATATTTAAGGAGTGATGGGGAATTGTTGCACACACACATACACACACACACACACACATATTTATATATTATTGTAATGGAGATTAGGTGTTTGTCTATCTGTGACCCAAACTACGACACTGCTTATGTCACAATAACCCCAGGAATTCCGTAAGTTTATCGCCGAGTAATTATTTTAGAGTCAAAATCATTAATACATAGAATAAAGAATATATATGTATTATATATGCTCAGAAATTAAGTATGCAACATTAAACGGTCCACATTGTTTGTTAAAACAAGTTTTAATAAATGCATACCTGGTATTATTGATTTATATAGAGTTTGTTTTATTTTAATATATATTCAAAGTTATCTAATGTATAGTGCTTTACGGGAAAATTATTTAAAAATAAGAAATAGCCACATAATCTTCTTTTACATTAAATTTGAATCCAACTGTAACCAGTGTAGGTTTGCGCATGTCCGCTTTTCATTAGGAATTTAAATTTAACGACATTTTCATCAATCATGCTTAATCCCTCTTTTTCTTCTTTTCAGATTCAATGACACAGGGTTTTTAAAAAATTAAAAGGATATTCTGTACTTAAATTTAATATTTTGCAATAAAAGTATTAATTAATTCTAATTAGTTTCTAATAGGATATTATCAATATTAATTAGTAATTTATATTTTATTATACGATAAAAAACGTTCTGTTTTTATTATCGTCTGTCGTAAAACAAAACAAACATTATTTTTCATTTCACGCCCCCACAAGAAAAATCTTAAATATTTCAATTAATTTGAATTTAACTGTTAGAAACTTGGTTTTATTAGGAAGAAAACATATCTGGCAAAAAATCCTTTTACGTAATTTTGGAATTAATTTTTACACCACACTTTTATTTGCTGGTATATATAATTACCACAGTGCATAGTTAACACTATCTCACTTGATGAGTTAGTGGTGTGCCAATATATCCAATATTATTAAGAGAGTGCTCAATATCTGTAATAGAGCAATTATATAATAATAAAAAGTATATTTTAGTTTTTGTATATATATATATATATAATTACATGGATGCTTATCTGCGACCATTTGGTTTACTGCACATTTTACAGAACAATCTTCAGGAATGAAAAGAAAGATTTTGAGGAGTCGAAAAAATCGAAAAAAGTCAAAAAGATATGAACAAAAGTATTTTATGTTGTTGTATTCGAATTGTGTATCAGTATGCACAAGCCTTTGGCTTTTATTCATATGTAAATATATTAATGTGTAGGTGTTGATACGGCCACCAGCTGCACAAAATATACGCGGTTACACAACCAACGAACCAACCAATCAAGTAGCTTTTGAAAATAATAAAGCTTCTACAAATATTTAGAAGACTTTTGAATCTTTTTTTCAAGCAAGGCTATCACAGAATAACGCAACACTTGTCATTACAATATAAAACCTTATTCTCTCTCTCTCTCTCTCTCTCTCTCTCTCTCTCTCTCTCTCTCTCTCTCTTATATATATAATATATATATATATATATATATATATATGACTCACTGGATTTGCCTGTATGGCTTGGAGCACGGCCTCGACATCCTCGGTTTTAGACCTACCTCTCATTGCCTGGTCGTTGAGGTTCTTGCTGCCCGAAGGAAATTTCTTAGAACCATCTGGTTACTGAACTGTGATCTTTTACCCTTTCACCTTTCTCACAGCAAGTATCTTTGGCTGTTGTCTACTGCATTATGGCCAAATTCGAACTCCTAAAGCATAATTCGGGAATCAGACTACGTTGCACGATAATCAGTGCGGCTTTCAAATCACAAGTCTCTGTGCACCAACTACCACAATACTATCAACCACAGCTAGAACCTTCACGGCTTGAACTGCTTTGTTAACATGCTTTATGCGCAGAAAACTAACACAAAAAATATTGCAAACATTTTGACTAGCTTTAGTATGAATAGATTCTGGATGATACGCAGAGGCCCCCAAGGGCGATGAACGATAGGGATAGCGTTTTTCTATAATTTCTAATAAAGGTAAAATGTTTAAGTGTTAACTGTAACCCTACTTTTGTCCGACCCTATATATATATATATATATATTTATTAGTCATATGTATACACGAGTAATGCCAGGAAAAGGGGAGGTTATTCGCATTTCCATACTGGATTTTCAATAGCAACCATTGCTAGGTGTTCTAGGTGGCACATAGGAATTACAATGTATGTAGTAGATAACGCTTAAATTGTTCAAATTGATAAAATCTCGAATTTAGCATTTTTAATTAAATTAAGGAAGAAAAAAAGTGATATTATTTCACAAAAAAAGGTTTGTACTTTTAATATCAGATTGCCTTAAATATTGCCCGTATATGTCATTTCACTAAAAAAATTACTTTAATCTTTTAAATAATAATTCTCGCTATTACTTGATTTCAACATACCCCCACCCTCACTAAAACATTATCTCTTTCCTCCTCCATTGTAAAGATGAACTCATGGGATTCAATTATTGATTTTTATTAAAATCCAATTAGCCAGCCCTGTTGCTGAATATTTTTCTTTCCCTATACGAAATAGTAGCCACACGTATTGTCATCTTGACAGCAGCATAAAAATAAAAGAGAGTTATCGAACAATATCATATACAAACCAACATTGACCACGTGTCAGTATTTTTTTTATTGGTTGTGTTTAACAGCACATCAACCCATCCAGGGTCATTTTATGCCAAGTGGTAAATTGTGAGGGATGGTCAAATTTATTTTTTCAATGATTTTCTTAATTCTACAGACTACAGGCTGCTTGCAGTTTTCCGTTGCTAAATTGGCAATCACTTTACGGGACAAGTTTATAGGATGAATTTTATTGTTATATTTTTTGGTATAATGTCTTTCATAAAGGATAAAATGTGATTTTATATTGACATTTTCAAATGTATCTCTCATGTTGTTTGTGATGTAAAACCACTGTCTAATAACAGCAATATCACTAAATTCTATTAGAATGTGTTTAACAATAAACGGTATTTGACCTGCTATGTATTCTGGCTAGATTTTTTTGTTTAAGTAAAAAGATATTTGTATGCGTATACATAGGTAGATTAATAGGTCTATAGCCTAATGGAGAAAAAGTATTTATTTTACGCAACAGGTTTTTAAAAATATCATTATAATCCATTCGCACTTACAGCACGGATCTCCATGACTCTTCCTCGCCATCCGTTCCTATCTGTCACCGCTCCTGGTAGGTCCTCTACACAGCACCCGGTGTCCGTGCGGAGCTGATAGATGTAGATTTTTGCTGGTCGACCCACACTGCTGTGTCCATGTGCAGGTGCCCATAGGATAACATCACTTATGAGCTCGCCCTTGCTTTCCCAGCAGTGTCCAGCATGTCTTGTTCGTCTAACCGGAATTATTTGTGTGATAGAGGACAAGTGTCCATGCAGTTGATACTTTGTAGAATGTCGCTACGAAGATGTGTTCAATACAGCTCATAGCATCTTTGTACGCTTCGCATCTAGATTTTCCTCAAGTCGTTTTGTTAGTGGCGTTGCCGTATGGTAGCACTAGCACAGCTTGGAAGAATTTTCACTTTATCTTAACGTTGAGATCATATTTCCAGAGTATCGATAATCTGCCATTGCCTTTTCAATGCGTATATTGACATCGCGCTCGGTAGATGAGATATTACTACCTATGTATGTGAACTGGTTTACTAATTTCAGGAGCTTACCATCTATAGTGAAGATGTCTCCATCTTGGTTGTAGCACATGCCAGCTACAGGCGAGTCTGTTTTACGGGTCATATATTTGAACCCATAATTTACCATATGAATTCAGAGGAGGAATCGCTATATGACATAGTTGGGATTGATGGATTGATAAATGCCTTAAGATCAGCAAGGAGTCGATAAACGTAGCGGTGT
>CM042139.1:116471815-116481815 GCA_023376005.1 Doryteuthis pealeii
TGTCACTTAATCACCGAATTCTTATTTCTTATGTGTGTCGCCACCTCAGCTAAATAATAAACCATTCCGTTTTTATTATGGAAGTAAAAGAAAGGTAAGAAAAACGATATGCTATACAGAAGAATGTAATGTGAGTTCTGGAATTTTCTTTCGCCATTTCTGCTTTAAGACACAAAAAGAAGAAATCTTTCTTTTAACAGAAAAAAAAGAAAAAAAGCTAATATTACCGATTCTCTGTGACTTTCTTTGGCTTCCTAATGGAGATGATGAGACATGGAATTTGTTCCAGTCGATGAGATCAAGTTTCCACATGCTGAAGAAAAGAAAGAAAGAAAGAAAGAAAGGAAGGAAAGAAGAAAGAAAAAGTAAAAGGAGAGAAGGCAGGAAAGAAGAAATGAAAATAGGCGGAAAAAGAAAGAAATGTATATATATATATATATATATATATATATATATATATCAGAGAAGAGGAGAAACGAGGGAGGAGAAGAGCTTTCAAAGTAGTTTTTTGACTAAAAAGAGAGACCCTTCGGTTTGAATTGAGAATTTTTCCTTCTCCTAGACTAGTTGCCATACCAAAGTTTGAGTTGTCCGTCTTACTACTTACCCATAGCTGGAGGGAGAATAGTTGTATTCGTACCTTTCTCAATATGAAATGCAAACAGCCACGCCCAGTATTGAAACTAATATCACTGTGTCCATTTTCTACGACTGTAAACACTACACCACGCACCTCCAAATGAAGAAGAATGATGGGAAAAAAGAAGTTAAAGGAAGAAAATATGAGAAAGAAAAAAAGAAAGGAGAAGGAAAGGTGAAAGAAGAAATAATAAAGGAATGAAGAAGAATGACAAAAAGTGAAAGAAAGAATGAAAGAAAGAAAAATGAGGAAAAATGAAAGTAAGAAGAAAGAAAGAAAGGAAAAACGAAAGGAAGGAGAAAGAAAGACACAGAAAGAAAGAGTGAAAGACAAAAAGAAAAAGAGAAAAAGAGCAGAAATAACGTTCTGTGTTAAGATTATTTCGAATTTTTTATTACTCTTTTCTCTGATCCCATTTCAAGATAAAATCAGTTCACATAACAAAATAATATAGAAAATAGCTATAAATTTCTTTACTAAATTTTCTCAAATGGGTGTTTTACAGAAACCTGAAATATTTCTAAAGTTAAAAAAAAATGATATACATACTGTCAAACATGATAAAATTGAATAATAGTTTACTCAAGTGGAAAGAAACAGAGAACGAAAATCTGATAAAAGGAAGGAAAATTAAATTGAATAAGAAAAATTTAATAGGAGAATAAGTGGATTGTTTGGTTGGTTGGTTGGAATTTACGGCATATCAAACCTGGGGTTATTTTATGCAGAAGACGTTTTTGTTCAAAAATTGGTTTAAACTCATTAAAAAAAAACACATTCTTTTTAAAGCTCATTTTTTATCTATTTAACCCATAACTGGTATCCTAACAGGTACTACCACTCCGGATCAGAGTGGACCTGGGAGTAATGGAAATGCAAGGGTACTCCACATTCCCTAGAGCTCCAGAATTAGAATCTCACCACTAGATGCAGTTTAATGGTATCCACTGAGTAAGGAGTGATATGAAAGTTCCTCTAAATAGGGATTTTTATAATCCTTTATTCACGTCACATCTTATGATTTCTCTGGCTGTTCCACTGAGTAAGGAGTGATACTAAAAAGTAACGTTATTTACACTGCATAAACTTTTATCTTTCAAAATAATCATTCGCCAAAAGAAACATTGATACATTTCCTAAATAATGACACGTAAATTAATACATATTGAAACAATTTATGCAAGATAAATGTCTATATATAATCCTTTAAAACCACGTCACGACAGTAGAACAAGTATGTCTTTTTATAATCCTGTACTCAGGTGATTACTTGTGACTTTACAGACTGGTCCCCTGAGTAATGGTTGGTTAGTTTGATTTTACGGCATATCAACCATTGCGTTATTTTATCCCAAAAACGTTTGCTTTATTCATTCTTATTGGGTATTCAAAATTTGTTTTAAACTCATCTTTTTAAACATTTTTAAAACACATTTGTTCTGTTTAACTAATAGATGTGACCCTAGCAGATACTACCACTGTGGATCATAGTGACGTGGGATTAATGGCAATGAAGGGGTTCTCCACACTCCCTAGAGTTCCAGAATTAGAAACCATCGCCTACTAGCGCATATATGATAAAAGATTTGGGAGTTTTTCTTAAGAGCAATTGAGGAATACGGTCGGGACAATCATATAGGTGCTAGGGATTAACGTGATCAGTGGGTTGATAAGAGGGGTCGCTCCGATCGCACAACTAGTCCAAGTAAGTACCAAAGTGGAATGCTGCATGTCATGGACTGATCAGCCATCAGGATTCCATCTTTAAGCATCACCGGTCGCAACCCACGTCATACCCAGGACACAGAATAATTGCAAAAAAGTAAAACATATATTGTTATTACAGTTCTGACCGTTTATTTTATTGCTATTCATGTTTTAAAAATACTACTACTACTACTACTACTACTACTACAACAACAACAACAACTTAATTAATGCTTGTCACGAATGTGTAAAAACTCTGAACACTTAAATTTTAGAATTAATTTTTTTTTTCTGTTAAAAGAAAGATTTCTTCTTTTTGTGTCTTAAAGCAGAAATGTCGAAAGAAAATTCCAGAACTCACTAAAGGAATCTGATTTTCTAATTAACAAGATCTCAAACTAGTATTTTTATTTTTACTAACAGGACCTGTGGATATACCACGGTATGATAATTTAATCATTACAAAGATGACGTTTGCTTTATCAATTCTAATTGGATAGTCAAAATTTTTAAGCTCATTTTTTAAAAAACATTTTTTTAAACCCACCTTTTCCTTTTATATGGGACCTTAACAGGTACTACCACACCGGATCAGAGTGGACCTGGGCGTAATGGAAATGCAAGGGTACTCCACATTCCCTAGAGCTCCAGAATTGGAACCTCACCACTAGATGCAGTTTAATTTAATTCACTAAGTAAGGATTGATACGAGAGATCCTCTAAATAGGGATTTTTATAATCCTTCACTCACGTCAGATCTAGTGATATCTCAGACTGTTCCACTGAGTAAGGAGTGATACCAAAAAGTAACGTTATTTACACTAGATAAACGTTTATCCTTCATAATAATAATTCGCCAAAATAATCATTGATACGTTTCATAAATAATGACACGGAAATTAATACATATTGCAAAAAATTATGCATGATAAATGTCTATATATAATTCTTTAAAACCATGTCACGGAGAATTGCGGTGTTTAATGGTGTTAATATCACTTTATGCGCTAGAGTAATTTTATCAGCTAAGTCTTATGGACAAGTAATGTGTGTAGTTGATCTCCCAAAACATTTTACATCCTCGCTCCAGACTGAATATTTTTTATACCATCTCAGTTAATCAATACTAAAAATATCCTAATATCTTTAATAGATAATTCTTTTAAGTTTTTGAGCAAATAATGTGCAAAATAGTATTGTCTACGACTATAATTATCCTGGTAGAAAATAAGTACCGAAAATCAGAAAATTGAATGTAAAATAAAAACTAAGAAAATAATTTTAGGAGATCTTTTTTTTAATTTTTAAAAATATCTTTTCGATAATTATTTAATTGACTAGTATCTTGTAAAAGAAAAAAATATATACATCAATATTTGTTCTGTTCAAAAGGGGGGCCTAAATTTTCAATATTGTTTTCTACAAATAGCAATAATAAACTAAAGTAGTTATTAAATAAATATTTGTATTTAGAATCCTAAATAATGTTGTTTTTGTTGTTTTTTTTTTTACTCTGGCTATACATAAAAAAGCAGCCTTGTTTACGATATATTTGAGCACAATTGACCGAAAATAGTAGTTTAAAATGTATTAGAAATAAATTATATGTGTAATATTATTTTACTTTTTTTTTTACTGATGCTCATTATGTTACTACTTTTTGACTTAGACAAAGATTTGACCTTAAATAATCAATTTAATTAATGTTAATTCGTTTTGAAAATGAAAATGGATGAACAATTGGTAGTGCCTGTTATATACTATGATTTTCGGTCAATTTTGCTCAATATATATTGCAAACCTGCCCGCTTTTTATGTATTTATGGAATAAAAAACATTATTTAGGATTTTAAGGCTTATAACAATTTCTTCTTAGAAATCAATAACAAAAATAATAATACACTCATTACAGAAGAATTAATAACTTTTAAATGAAATGTCTTTGTCTTTTTGGTCTAAACACGCAGAAAAATAAGACCATCTAAAAAATGTTGTTTTCTTCTATCCACACCGTCAGTCTTTTGTCTTTTTATTTATACTGTAATTAATTTCCCCTTCATATAATCCCACCGATATTTTTCGCCCCCAAAATAAGGGAGGGGTAAAATTAAGTGACCTGAAAAAAAAAATCAAAGTTTTGAAATAAATCAACACTGAAAATTTCATTAAAATCGGATATTTTTTCAATCGGGTGTGGGTGGATTTGACGTAATCTTTGGCAATACCTACCTAATCTCAATTATCCACCGAGAGCTGAATGGGTGACCCAACGGGTCACTTTTTGTCTTTATATATATATATATATATATATATGTGTGTGTGTGTGTGTGTGTGTGTGTGTAGACACACACACACACACACATATATACATATATATATATATATATATATATATATATATATATATATATATATTTAGATTAGATCAGATTCCTATATGATGGATAATCTGTTTAGAGCAGTCAATGTCTTTCCTATGCCTGCATTGAGATTGCTTTCAGTAGATGTGATATTACTACCATAGTGTGTGAACTTGTGTACTAATTTCATAGGCTTACCAACCAGTGTGGAGATTAATAGAAGCGGGTATTCTGCTTGTGCATGTGTATTGGTGTGAATTCCATTTTCTCAAAGAATGTATCTGGCAGTTTGTAAATAAAGAAATATCAAAGTTTGTAAGTTGATATGATTATCTTTTTATTCAAATAAGTACATTTGTACAAGGAGACATTGGAATTGTTGGTTCAATAAAAGAAAAAGAAGAAATATTTTATACATTAAAAAGAATCGTGTTCTGTTGCGTACATCCATAGCTGTAATGTGAAGAAAATATTCTATCAAAAAGATATTCAGAAATTTTCATTTTAAATTTTTTTATTGCACAAAGTAGATATAAATGACAATAAGGAATGAAATTTTTTAAAAGTATCATTTTTTAACATACAAAAAATTTAATTGATAAAACAGGCATACAATACAATAGGCAAAAAAAATCGAACTCATTCATGTTTTAAACACAATTACAAGGCTCACTGTAGCAATAGCCAAAACATTTTCATTTTTTATTATTTTATCACTTTAAACATGTATGTATATGAATATATCTGTACATGTGTATGACAGAGTCTGAATAAAGGATGCAACCCTCATGATAAGAGGGTAGAATTTACGTGCACGTTAAATCACCCTATATATATATATATATATATATATATATATATATATATATATGTGTGTGTGTGTGTGTGTGTGTTGTGTGTGTGTGTGTGTGTGTGAATGCTGTGCTACAATAGTAGACATATGGTAACAATGTAGTCAGAAAGAACAACATATTGAAGCAGTTACTCTTTTGCGTTGACTTTTCAAGGGCGAAGTGTTTCACATAAAAATTCTTACAAACGTTTGAGGTACGGATTTAATGTGAAATTTCCCCGGTCTACGCTTCCCAATAAGGCGACAGTAATGCGTTTAATTGATAAATTCCGTGGAAGTGAGAGTGTAGAAGATCGAAACAGATCAGTTTAGCCATCTTTATCTTTTCGAGCATCTATTCCGCTCACCGACAAAATAAAAAAAAGCTTCGTAGATTGAGTTATCTATCACTACGGTTTCCATGGCGACAACTAAGTTTCAATATAAATTCTCAATATGAGAGTAGCATCCTTTTTAAATCACCCAATATATATATATATATATATATATATATATATATATATATATATATATATATATATATATATATATAGAGAGAGAGAGAGAGAGAGAGATGGATATTTTGGATTGGAGAAAGTGAAATAAAGTGCTCGATCACAAGTTTAAAAGCTATATTTATTTATTAATTATTACACAACTAGAATACATTTGTTACCGGTGTTTTCCAGTGGTAACGAACACATTATGTGTAGTATTATATATATATATATATATATATATATATATATATATATATATATATATGTATGTATGTATGTATGTATATATATGTATGGGGGCATGTGTGTGTGAGTGCATACATGTACATACATATATTAGTACCTTTATAATTATAAAAAATATAATTGATTCATATTTACAAATAATCGAGATCAAAATTGTGAAAATAATCACCAGAAATTTGTATTAATCCTTGGTGGTAGATCAAGTCCGGAAAACCATTTATTTCCAATAAAAATGTATTCAGGGGCGTTAATCAACCCATAAATATTTATACATAAGAATGAATATTAGCAAATTTATCAATATAATATGCACATAAACATGTATTAAACGGTGCCAATGGCAATAATAACATCAATTGTTAAAAAGACATAGAAATATTAACGAAATCTAATATCAACATCGACAAACGTTGTTATTATTTTGAAAAATGAAGTTAATAATAGTCATGTTTGTTCACCATAAACATGAATTTTAACAAAATATTATTAGATATTTCTGTAATTTTCTGGCTGAAGTCGCTTATTTTATTTTGTCACTTTCAAAATGTAAACAAGAGTTCAGCACAAAAGAATAAAAAGTAACGAAAGAGTAAAAGGTAAAATTTAATGTTACTAATAGTACAGATTATTATTTTTAAAGAAAAAAACAACAACAATGTCTGATCAGAAGCGGCAATATTATCATGAAATATTAAACAAAGCAAAAGAGTTGAGAGAATACAAAATAATAGATCAATAAATGCTAAAGTCAACTCCTCTTTTTACATTTTCAAAAAATATTTCTAGGTTTTGTGAAAATATAACAATTGATAGAAATCATCTGGTCATCTGTTTTTAGTTTAAGGAAAAAAGATAGCCAACCAAAAAAAAAAAAAAAAGAAATTAATCCCCAATATTTCATTGAAATTTTTACTCCCTAAATCATTTACTGTTAATAAAACCTTTACCCATAAAAAAGTATGAAATGAAGGAAAACAACGAAGTAATAAAAGAAGCAAAGATTTTTTAAATAAAAATTGATTGAAGGAAAACAACGAAGTAATGAAAGAAACACATTTTTTTTTATAAAAATGGGTTGAATTTAAAAAGAAGGATGCAAAAGTTGAAATAGACAAAAAGAGAGAAAAAAAGAAACTAAACGAAACGAAAAGCCAT
The DNA here is from genome assembly GCA_023376005.1 of Doryteuthis pealeii. NCBI lineage: Eukaryota > Metazoa > Mollusca > Cephalopoda > Myopsida > Loliginidae > Doryteuthis > Doryteuthis pealeii. The sequence continues at coordinate 116,479,256 of CM042139.1, forward strand.
GAACAATAAAAGAAACTAGAACGAAAGAATAAAATAAAATAAATAAATAAAGAAGATGAAACAAAACAAAATCAAAAACAATATATTGAGAGAAGAAAAAGGAAGTATGAAAAAGTGGAAATAGACAGAAAGAGAGAAAGAAACGAAACGAAACGAAAAGACATGAACAAAAACAGAAAATATAAAGAAAAGAAAAGAAAAGAAATGAAAAGAAAGAAAGAAGATTAAACAAAACGAAATTTAAAAAAATATATTGAGGAAAAAAAGGAAGAATGAAAAAATAAAAAATAAATAAATAAATAAATAAAGAAAGAAAGAAAGAAAGAAAGAAAGAAAGAAACGAAGGAATAAAGGATAGCAAACAGAATTAAAAACAATGTGCTGAGGGAAAAGAAAGAAAGAAAGAAAGAAAGAAAGAAAGGAAGGAAGAAAGAAAGAAAGAAAGAAAGAAAGAAAGACAAAAAGGAAGAGAGAAAATAAAAAAAAGAAAATAAATCAAAACTAATGTATGAAAAAGAGGAAATAGAAAGAAAGAACAAAAGGCATTGTTTTGTGATATTTGTCTGTTTAGCCATTTATTGGAATACATTCTGCATCCATGAGAATTTGACAACACCAACAATTTTGGAATGTCAATTCGATTATTGCTTTTCACATGACCTGGATTAATTTTATTAGTCATTTTTCCACGGAAGAAAAAAATAAGTGAATTTCAAAAGCATTCAAAATATCAACTTGGAACGAAATACATGGTTGTTTTGAACCGCAAAACAAAGAGCAATCCAAAACTTTTAACAACACATAAAAGAGAAGACGCAGAAATTTAGAATAACACGTAGAATCATGAATAAATAGAAAAAAAAAACGAGTGAGGAGTTAAAATGAGAAACGCCAGAAAAGCAAAACTGTCAGTTATTTTGTTCCAACCTTATACATTAGAAAAATAGATAGGATTCAAATATCTGGTTAAAGAGATGCCAAAAAATAGCGTAGTGTTTCAAATATCGTTTTAAAGGTGAGTTATAATATCGAACGATTAAGAATTCGTTGCAAGAAAAAATTGTTGAGGGAAATATGAGAATAAAATAAAAAATATTATTTGTCTGAATTTTTTAGCTGAGGCTTGATGATATGTATTATTTTGATTTTCAGACTATTGCCCTGATCTTTGTTGTGAAATATACATATAAAACGTTTAGACCGATGTCCTCTCCGGTCTTCTCTAGGTGTTCCTTGTAATCCATTGGGGTAGGTTGCTTTCACTCTGCTACAAGTGTCAATGCTTTGTCTATCCGAGCATATCTTAATTTAGGAAATTATACTTGTAGTGGAGTCTACCCAAAAGGATTAGAAGGAAAACCTGAAGAACAACGGCCAAAATGTTGAGTATGTATATTTCTCAATAAAGATGAGGACAACAGTTCGAAAAATCAAAATAATTGTAGAAAATAGTACTGAATTTTCTGGTTGGTAATAATGCCAGAAATGAATTAATTTTGCCTCTGCATTGACTTCATCGGTATATGTTTTGGTTAATGAGATCTATGTAAAAAGAAATTTACTGACATCCCACCATGCCAGTTGAACACAAAGATCGATTATCATAAGAAGCAACGCACGAATCGAAGCTCATGCGATGCCAGTGCTAAAAGAAACAGCGTGTATCCCTTCGGCATTCCTCTTTTGATGCGCCTCAGGTACCGGGAAATAAACCCAGCCCTGTCCCTTTAAATCGAGGGGGTAGGTGTTGCCTGGGAGGACGGGACCCTGGGATCACGCTGATATATATTTTACCGGTCCAATGGCCGAAGACACAGGGCCCGAAGGCCGGGTAAGTATAGATGTATATGTAAGAATGGCTTCATTATTGCGGCATGTTTTCATTGCTTCATGCTTGCGGCCAGTGAAATAATTGTTGTAGTTTATCTTTAAGTTTTCTCGATTGCGGCTTTCCAAAAATAATTGGATAATTTGCACGTTAATAACGTAAAACTCGCATTGATTTTGCCTGACACGCATTTTGTGGGCTCCATTCCCGGCGTTGGTTACGGTCAGAAATTAAATACGGCACCAAAGTACGCCCTAGTACGGACTATCCTCCTTTATGGCTGCGAATCCTGGTCAATGAGGCTGGAAGACCTCCGCAGACTCGAGAAGTTTGATCACTACTGTTTATGACACATCGTCCGGGTCCGGTGGCATTATTTCATATCAAACGCCACTGTGCGTCTTCGGTGAAAAATTAACTCGGTTCAGCAAGCCGTGGTCACGAGACGTCTGCGCTGGCTCGGTCATGCTGCTCATCGCCATCCTGGAGAATACATCCGTGAAGCGATCGCCCCAGACTACCCTCCGGACTAATGACGGTGAGTGCTGATCTTGAACAAATTATGAGCCCCCGTGTCGACGGACTGCGCCGCTGGAACTATGACTGGCTAGAGATCACCCAATCGCTCGCATCGGATTGCCAGGTATGCTCGGCCTTCGTGGGGGACAGTACAATCAATAGATGGAGCCGTCTCAACCCACCCCGGGTGAATGCTATCACAACAACAATGTT
>CM042139.1:116486815-116491815 GCA_023376005.1 Doryteuthis pealeii
ACATACAGACACACACAGTCAAACATAAGACATTCATATATGTCTGCGTGTGTAAGTGTATGTGTGTGTATGAGAGAGAGAGAGAGAGAGAGAGAGAGAGAGAGAGAGAGAGAGAGAGAGAGAGAGAGAGAGAGAGAGAGTTTGCACGTGTGTTTTAAGCCTGCTTGGCGAGTGATTCATCACCATATTGAATAATATAATATGTCTATTGAACAGAAAGGGAATAATACCTCTCTCCCGACACCCCCGCCAAAAAATAGAATTTTCAATCAAAACAGGTAAACCTATTTAAGTGGTTAGTGTCACTCATTGTTTCTGCTCCAATCTTTTTATTTGCCATTTGTCTCGAATTAAACTGCATATCTATGGCTTTCTCTCTCTAATTTTCTATCTAACTCTCTTCCCCCTCTCTCTCTCTCTCTCTCTCTCTCTCTCTCTCTCTCTCTCTCTCTCTCTCTTCTATATATATATATATATATATAATATATATATATATTTGTGAATAAAAAGGCCTTAAATACCATGGGTATCGTGATTATGGACCATTTCCACTCGTGGGTATCTGAGGCCCACGGAGCTTCGTCAGACCACGTTTTTATTTTATTCAGATTTTAAATATACGGAAGAGATTTGCTCTGTTTATAAAAATTAAGCATTGAACTCTCATACGGAATGTGAACTCTACAACAAACTACTGTTAAAGAATAGGACCAGCCCAGAATCCCCTTGTACCAAGGAACTTGGTACCCCAACAAAGTATATATATATATATATATATATATATATATATATATATTCATCATCATCATCATCATCATGTCGCGCTATTAGCACGGATATCCATGACAATCTCTCGCCAACCTTTCCTATCATTCATTTTCCCAGGGAGGTCCTCTGTGCAGCAACCTGCATCTTTGCTTAGTTGGTCAATGTATTTCCTTGCTGGGCGGCCCACACTAGCATGTCCGTGTGTTGGCTTCCACAGGAGAACGTCACTTATGAGCTCATCCTTGCTTCTCCAGCAGTGCCCGGCATGTCTTGTCCGTCTCACTCGAATGGTTTGTGAGATGGGGGGCAGGTGGCCATATAGCTGTTTCCTCGTGGGTGCTGCTTCCACGATTTATTCAGGACTGCACGCAGCATTCTTTGTGCAGCTCCCATCCAGCTTATTCTCAAGGCGCCTCGTTAGGGTCCATGTGGTGTATCCGTACAGCAACACTGATACAACCACCGCCTGGAAGAATTGTCGCTTTAGCTTGTCAGTGAGATCGGATTTCCATATTACTGATAATTTGTTTGTGGCCGACCACGCTTTTCCTATTCGTGTATTTACATCGCTTTCTGTGGATAGGATATTACCACCTAGGTATGTGAATTGTTCTACTGGCTTAAGGGGCTTACCGTTGAGTGTGGTTATGTCTCCTTTCCTTTTGAAACATATGTACTCTGTTTTATCGGAGTTTACATGAAGTCCAATATTATTCGCAGCCTTCTCTAGGCTATGCAGTAGTGACTCGGCCTGTGGTGGTGTATCTGCAAGGAGTGCAAGGTCATCAGCGTAGTCCGCATCTGTGATTTTCTGTGCGGGATATCGCCTGCTTCTTGCCTTTTTTCGTGTGAAGCCTTCTTCTTTTATGGTATCTAATGATGTTCGGAGTACATAGTCTAAGCATATGATAAATATATATGGTGCTAGTGTATCTCCTTGTAGGACTCCAGTTCCGATGTCGAAGAAATCTGTGTCGCCATCGGGTGAGCGTACCATTGCTTGTGTATCTTTGTAGAGCATCATTATAGCAGCAACAGTTTCTTCTGGTAGCCCGTATGCTAGTAGTATTTGTTCCATTTTTCCTCTGTGTATGGAATCAAATGCCTTGGAAAAATCTACGAATAGTAGCGTTGCCTCTAGATTCTTTGCTCGAATCCCTTCTATGATTCGTCGTATAGTCAGGATCTGAGAGGTTGTGGAACGGTTTCTACAGAATCCGTTTTGGTTTTTCCTAAGAATTTTCTCTATTTCGGGTCGGATGCGATTAAGAAGAAAGGCATTATAGATCTTGGCTGCGATAGCCGTAAGAGTTATGCCTCTGTAGTTTTTAGCTATTCCTAGGTCTCCCTTTTTGGGGAACGGGAGGATGCATCCTTTTGTCCATTTATCTATTCTATTTTGTCTATATACTGCATTGCATAGCCTAAGCAGTATGTCGCTGAACTTGCCCATTTTCCATACCTCCGGGGGTATTTCGTCAAGACCCGCCGCCCTTCTACCTTTTAGTTTATATATATATATATATATATATATATATATATATATATAATATGGGGGGGGTCTGTGTGTTTTTGCTGAGAGTGATTATCGGTTTGATTCGGTTTATTGGATTTTACGACATGTCAACTTTTGTGAGTGATTATTGGTAAATATACGGACCAAAGGATATCAACACACCACCACGAAAAAAGATGATAGACACAGAATGCATTTACGGCAAGATGTGTAAGAACGTTATGTAGCCTCAAAATCTATTCGGTCAAGATGTGTGAAGACGGTGAAAGTAGTTAAATGCAAGAGACACAAGACCCGTGGTCACCCCACGTTGTCCAGAACTCCAGGTGATGTAAGTATTAGAACCAAACTAAAGAAACATAAAAGGGTTTTATAATTCGCTTGAAGCATTGTGTTTATATTGGTTTGGTGGTTGGTTTTGAAGGCTATCACAATGCAAGTGTAAAGAAAAATAAGGTAACTATCGTGTTGTCTGTTAACCTTTAATTTTTTTATTAAATTTTAAAAATTAAAATATTTCGAGATAAAAATCTCATCTACAGAAGATCTCCGAAACTGAAGTCGTTGCTTGTGGCTGTCCATTTGGTTTTGTCCCAAACTCTCTGCGTGTGTGTGTGTGTGTGGGGGTGTATGTGTGTGTTTGTATGTGTGTATGCTTATGTGTGTGTGCCTGTTCAATAGTGTCTGATTATAATTATAATTATATAATTTAAAAAAAAACATCATTGAGTTAAATGTCACAATGGAATTGATACTGTTCATCAAAAGACGTTAATAACATCTTGGGAGTGGCGCCCAAGAGTTAAGCTTATCAACGGCTCTGCATAATGACTACCATCATTATTATCATCATAATCATCATTATCATAGTGGCCGAGGGGTTCAGGTTGGATTAGAAGGGAACAGGAAAACGGAAAGCATAGACCGAACAAGATCTATCAGCTCAGGTAGGAATTAAAGAGTATAAAGAGGTGGTTCAGTAAGGTGAGGGAAGACGACTATTTTCCAGTCGTGTTATCTATGCTAATGGCAGCATTTGCGAACCAGCATCTAAAAGTCAAACCAGCATCTTGAGAACAGAACCATACCAGTTGGAAGAATGTCCCAGCTATGCAAGAAACAGACTAACGTACCAGCCAACCGAGCTACTGAAGTAAGTAAGAAGATACAGAATTTAAATATACGGTAGACATATAAAAATTCCTCTAATGCCGTCCATCTCCTCATAAGTAACAGAACTCTCTTTCTCTCTTTTGTCGCTTATATATCCAGTGGATGATGTGGGTATATAACAGTAACAATGACAAAAGACTAGAATTTAGGTGACCGAGAGAAACAACTGAAGTTCCCAGAAACAGTTGGCAAAATAACACTAAGGTCTGTTTTGTGCTGCTATTAGAAATCTCCAAGCAGATCGTTCACTTGTAAATCACCTAGATCTGGGAGGGCGACACTGAGGAGAAAAACAAGAGATACAGGGAAAAGTGTGCTGAGCTGGTGGAAGTAACAGGTGAAGTGTAAGATGTGATACTATTAATGTGGGATACAAGTTATTGGCAAACCATCCTCTCTGCAGGGTCAACAACATTCTGGGTACCACAGGAGCCAGTAGGCGAAACGGCATCAAGTTACTTCATTGTGGCTTTAGATTAGGACAGGAGAGATGTGGGTGAGGTAGCACTAACTTGACACAAACTGGAGCTTGATTGACACCCGCCTTTGTTACCTGGATAAAGTGTCTGATAATGCAAAAACGCATCCCCTTACACACACACACACACACACACACACACACACACACACATATATATATATATATATATATATACATACATATATATATATATACATACATATATATATATATATATATATATATATATATATATATTAATCCGTACAATTCAAAGTTGCCAACGTTTTGTGTTTATCAGACTAAGAACATATAATTGAATTATGCGCACCTCCAGGAAAGTATATACGCAGGCATAATTATGGTTGTAAATCTAATAACCCATGCGTGTAATCCAATCAGGTTTCTTTTTTCAGTGATGTCTCTTTAAATGTAAATTGTAAACTACGTAAGTGTGTGCGAGTAAAAGTAATAATATATGGGAGTGTCACGTGTCACTGCAAAGTTTATGTGGGATGCTTTCCAATCTATAAATGGGTGTTGACATTTAAAAATCAGAGCATGACATCCAACGTGAATAAGAATATAAATTATGTGTATATTTTTGTGCCTATGGAAGTGTGAGTCTACCTCTTTGTAAAGAGAAGAAAAAAAAACATCTAAAAGAAACACACAAAAAATATACAAGCCTTTGAGTGTCAATGCCCGTTTGTTGCTTAAGCACCAATGAGAAACACCATATAATAAATTATTTAAAAAAATAAGTGTAATAATAACAAGAGGAGTAGTCGGAGGAGAAGAAGAAGAAGAAAAAAAAACAAGAGTGATGGGAAGATGAAAGGTAAATGAAGCAGTGAATGAGGAGGAAGCGGGAGCTTAAGAGTTGTAGGCAGCAGAAAGAAAGATAAAATAAATTACATATTGTGAGTGTTATTTGTATTGAACGTTATTGGCACGCATAGAAAGTTTAAGTGGACATATGTAGAGACTGCTGATCGATATTTTTTCCTGGCGATTTCTTCATCCGAGTTTTTTAGGATAGAGAAAATATGAATGGTAGAAAAATAAGGAAAAAGTAAGTGG
>CM042139.1:116496815-116501815 GCA_023376005.1 Doryteuthis pealeii
TTATCTTGATCTTTTGACTGAATATGTGGCACCACAACTAGATGACCTTCAACCAACCATCAATATCTAGCAAGATGTTGCACTACCACACTGGGGACTGCATGATTGTACGTTCCGAAATCACACATTCCCAGACCGATGGATTGGAAAGAATGGCCTGATACCCTGGCCACCTCGTCCTACATATATGACTCACACCACACACACACACACACACACACACACACACACACATATATATATATATATATATATATATATATATATATATATATATATATATATATATATACATACATATATACGCATATATATAGCATATATATATATTCATATATATATAATATACATACATATACACATATATATATGTATTCATATATATATAGATATACATACATATACACATATATATATGTATTCATATATATATATAGATATACATACATATACACATATATATATGTATTCATATATATATAGCTATACATACATATATACACATATATATATATTATATACATATATATATAGATATACATGCATATATACACATATATATAAGTATTCATATATATATAGATATACATACATATACATATATATATGTATTCATATATATATAGATATACATACATATATACACATATATATATATATATATACATATATATATAGATATACATGCATATATACATATATATATGTATACATATATATATATATATATATAAGATATACATACATATATACACATATATATGTATACATATATATATATATAGATATACATACATATATTCACATATATATATGTATACGTATATATATAGAGATATACATACATATATACACATATATATATGTGTACATATATATAGAGAGAGATATACATACATATATACACATATATATATGTGTACATATTTATATAGAGATATACATACATATATACACATATATATATGTATACATATATATATATAGATATACATACATATATACACATATATATATGTATACATATATATATATATAGATATACATACATATATACACATATATATATTATATATATATATAGATATACATACATATATACACATATATACATATATATATATATAGATATACATACATATATACACATATATATATGTATACATATATATATATATATATAGATATACATACATATATATATATATACATATATATATATATATAGATATACATACATATATATATATGTATACATATATATATATATATATATACATATATACACATATATATATGTATACATATAATATATATAGATATACATACATATATACACATATATATATGTATACATATATATATAGATATACATACATATATACATGTATATATATATACATATATATATAGATATACATACATATACATATATATATAGATATATATATAGATATACATACATATTATATATAGAATACATACATGTATATATTATACATATATATATAGAGATATACATCATATATACATGTATATATAGAATATACATACATATATACATGTATATATATATAGATATATAGATATACATACATATATACATGTATATATATACATATATATAGATATACATACATATATACATGTATATATATACATATATATATATAGATATACATATATATATATATATATATATATATATACATACATACATACATATATACATGTATATATATATACATATATATATAATCAATGGTAATATTATGGTTTCACACTCATAACTTAATGTTTCATGGTAATCCAATCATCAGATGAGATCAGTGGTTGAGATGTCAAAAACCAGTCGTGAAATGGTTGAGATGTTAAAAATCAAATTTTTTAGCGTTTATATGAAGCGTTTTTCACGCGATGGGAAATGTAAAGCTAAAAATTGTTTTTTTAAACTGTGGCTTGTTTAACGTTTAAGTGACGTGGATTGTGTTCACGTGATGTAATGTCATGACGTTAAATTTGTATTTAAAAAAAATTATAATCAAACAAACTTGCATTGGTGTTAATGCACGCGGTGTTCAGATAATTTTTTTTTTAATAAATAAAAGGAGAGCGAAAATTCAGGGATCAATTAGGGTCAGGTGGTAAGTGACACAGTAAAAATGTGTTCAAATGCCTACATTTCGAAACAAGTTCACTTCTCTTATTTAACAAGTTATTGCTTGCATTTTGTAATATACACAACTTTTCTTCTAAGCAGAGATCGCATTTATGTTGTCCGCCTTTGTATGCCTTGGCTTTTTTTTTATTATTTCCCATTTTATTGTAGGTGTTCTGCCCGTTTTTTCTTTGATCTGCCATATATATTTTGATAAGGTGGTACTGTTTTCATATTTTTTGTTGTTAAAACTTAAATTGTGGTTATACCACCTACTTTTCCAAAAATTTTTCAGTGGCACCAATGTATGTTTTTTCCTCGTTGTGATTTACATTGTCCTTGATTGTGGCTTTGTAAATGATGTTGTTAGCCAAACAATTGCCACTTAATGGGCATTCATGTTTAAGGCGACAGTTGCATCTATCAATCTGGTCGTTGTTATTACTTTTTCATTTAATATTTTAAAGTTGTGTTTATCGATAATGTTTTTAATGTTGTTCATGCAGTAATAACTTATTTTGAGATTGCTTTTGTTAAAGAGTTTGTTTAATGTAGGCGATTTGTCTAGGTGTTTTTCCTTAATTGGAAAATATATATACATATATATATATAGATATACATACATATATACATGTATATATATATATATATATATATATAGAGAGAGAGAGATATACATACATATATACATATATATATATATATATATACATATAGATATAAATACATATATACATATATATCTATATATAGATATAAATACATATATACATATATATTTATATATAGATATAAATACATATATACATGTATATATATATATAGATATAAATACATATATACATATATACATATATATAGATATAAATACATATATACATATATACATATATATATAGATAGATATACATACATATATACATATATATATATATAGATATACATACATATATACATATATATATAGATAGATAGATATACATACATATATACATAAATATTTATAAATGTTTTGGGGGTACAGAATTTTATTAATGCTTTAAACAGACCCCGTAAAAGATTCATTTTTTTAATACAATAGAGGGGGGGGTAAAGAGAAAATAAAAACGAGTTGCTAGCTTATATGTTTCATTCCTCGCTCAACAGAGCTAAATATCGAGGAAAATAGAATAACCAGTAAATGGGACGAGTAAAAAATTCAAAAAAAGAACAAGAAGAAAAGAACAATTTCTTTTCTATACCTCAAAAAAAGGGGGGGGGAGAAGATCTAAAGATTGATGATATTTAAACCAAGTAAAACTTTGTTTACAAAGAGCAGGCTTACTGGTAAGGATATCCAATGTCTCGAAAGTTTTGATGTGATAAAAAGAGTGTGACTTGTTCTCAACTGAGAACCAGTCAACACTGACTGAGTTGGCACAATTGGGGTTATTTATGAGGTGCTCGCCTATAGAGGAACCATAAGTGTTCCTCAGTACATCGTTTGGACCGACGATTCCATTTCTAATCTTAGTAGGGACGTGTTGCTTAATACGGGCATCCAATCGCTGGTTTGTACTTCCTATGTACTGCAAACCGCAAATACATTTGTATGAATAAATTATAGATATGCTTATATATACAAATTCATATACATATATATATGTATATATGCTATATACATACATATACATATATATATATATATATGTTATATATATACATTATATACACATATATTATATATATATGTTTATATATACATACATATACATATATATATATATTATATATACATACATTATACATATATATATATACTTATATATACATACATATATACATATATATATATGCTTATATATACATACATATACATATATATATATATATATACATATACATATATATATACATACATATACATTTATATATATGCTTATATATACATACATATACATAATATATATATATATGCTTATATATACATATATGTACATATATATGTACATTATATATATATTATATATGCTTATATACATGTACATTTATATATATATATGCTTATATACATACATATACACATATATATATATGCTTATATATACATACATGTACATTATATATATATGCTTATATATACATACATATACATATATATATATATGCTTATATATACCATACATATACATATATATATATATATATATATACATATACATATATATATATATATGCTATATATACATACATACATATATATATATATATATACATAATATACATACATATACATATATATATATATGCTTATATATACATACATATATATATATAAAATATACTTATATATACATACATATACATACACATATATATATATGCTTATATATACGTACATATACATACATATATATATATATGCTTATATATATACATACATATACATATATAATATATATATATATATATATATATATATGCTTATATATACATACATATACATTTATATATATATATATGTTTATATATACATACATATACATTTATATATATATATGTTATATATACATACATATACATTATATATATATGTTTATATATAACATACATATACATTATATATATATATGTTTATATATACATACATATACATTATATATATATATGTTTATATATACATACATATACATATACATACATTATACTATATATATATGCTTATATATACATACATATACATTATATATATATATGCTTATATATAACATACATATACATTATATATATATATATGCTATATACATACATATACATTTATATATATATATATGCTTATATATACATACATATACATTTATAT
>CM042139.1:116506815-116644315 GCA_023376005.1 Doryteuthis pealeii
TACATATATACATATACATATATTCATATATATACATATATTCATATACATATTCATATATATACATATATTCATATACATATACATATATACATATATTCATATATATATACATATATTCATATACATATATTCATATATCCATACATATATTGACGTTTGACGGGTTTGAATTCATAGATTTCCTTATAGAATGGTTACTTCGCCAATGTTAAATATCCCAGTCTGTTCTACTATTTACCCATAGCTGTAGGGAGATTATTTGGATTAATACCTTTCCAAAGTGTATTAGCGCAATGTGAAAAGCAAACAGCCTCGTCTAGGATTTGAGCTCGTGCCGACGAGTCCATTTCCTATGACTCTAACCATTACATCACGCACCTCCAACTAAATGATATATATATATATATATATATATATATATATATATATATATATATATATATGTGTGTGTGTGTGTGTGTGTGTGTGTGTGTGTGTGTGTGTATTTGGGCAGCATTCTTTCATTTATATATGTAGAATTAAACAAAAGGCACGTCTCCTGCTTAATAATTTTATTAACGATCTTTTCTAGCTTTCTGGCCAACTTTTTTTTACATTTGGATGCAATCCGTGGATTAGTCCACCGAAGTTTTTAACCCAAGTACTTTCGGCACTTCGAAGTGCTATCATCAGGGGTGATGTGTTTGTGTTCGAGTTTGTCTTTGATTTTTTCAAATTAGTATTAGTGAGAGTAACTAGGAGGGGAACTCGTACAAATTATATTAAGGGGTGTGGAGGCTAGAATTGGTAGGAAAAGTGTTATAGGCATTTTAAAACGAGAGTACTGCATTCAAAATTAATAAAAATGCCCCTTAGGAGATTGTTGTTTTCCAAAAAATGAAAGTACCTACATCGGTTTTACCTCAACGACCTTGTCAGGCCATTTGACTCTTCATATGTCAGATAATAGCTCCATTTCACAACATCTAAAATTACATGCACTCTACCGAAAAATCCTAACAGAAAATACGCACATTTTGCTCAAAGAAAAAAGCAAACAAAAACTCCAAATACTAGAGGCTTTATACACCAAACAATACAAACCACCCTTAAATAAGATTAATTTTGAATGCAGTACTCACGTTTAAAAATGCCTATAACACTTTTCCTACTAATTCTCCAATTCTTTCTAAATCTCTGTACTCTGAGGGATAGTAATAACCTAAATTAAAAAAAGGTTTTGTAAGCTCTTTTTTAAGGTCAGGCAACGGTCTAGATTAAGTAAAATCTCTCTTAATACAATACCTGAGTGCGACAGAGGGGGTCTATATACATATGTGGAAGAAGAGAGCCAACTCTTTCTCGTAATAATTACCAGGAGAGAGAGTAAGCATTTTAAAACGGACACCCTTTTCGATCGAGAAGGGAAGTAAAAGGTTGAGAGACAAATCCCACCCAAAAACCAGTTTGAGCCGGATCTCCACATGCAGTTTACAATATGACCCTAACAATTCTTGACCCTAACAATTCTTGAACAAATTAAATTAGGCCAAAATTTGCTGCGTCTTAGCTGTACGGACGAACATTTGGTGAATTAAGATGATCGATAAAAAATTCACTTTTGTTTAAAACACACACACACATTCTCTCTCTCTCTCTCTCTCTCTCCCTCCCCCTCTCTCTCTTTCTCTCTCTCTCTCTCTCTCTATCACTCACTCACTCACCATCTATTTTGACACTAGTTATCCGATGGCTGCTGAATTTATTCTGTATTTGTCCATAGAATAATAATTTTAATTGCAATTATTGACGAATCGTTAAAAAAGTTTAATTATATAGCTTGCATATTAAAAGTTAAGTCCAAAACAATTTTCATGTTTAAAATTGCATAAATAGGACATTAACAGATTGGACATAAATATCTTCGCTTAATTTTATGTTTTAATTAGAACTTCATATTGTTCTTAGTGCACACAGTTAAAAATGAACAGATTTTTTTACAGTTTTTCTTTACATATTGATGTTTTCATATCTAATTTGATGCATTGACTTGTCAAGTATTTCAGAAGTTATGCAATAAAAGTGATATAATTCTCACCCTGGATCTTGCTAATTATCTAATTTTAACAGCATTATACAAATACATAACCAACACAGCATTTTGCAGTACACACACACACACACACATATATATATATATAAGTTAGGGTAGCGTGGATATGAAGTCAACGGCGCTTGGTTAGAGACAGTTTGAAAATAGCATAGGCAAAAAACTACCAGTAACAAAGCATCGTTGACTTCATGTCCACACTACCTTAACTTAAAAAAAGAGCATATTGTGCACTATCTACTTATAAATATATCATTCTATATCGTCAATATATATATATGTATTTCTTTGCCAACACTTATTATTTTCATAATTTTGGTCTGAAGGAGTGTCCGAGGCTGAAATTCCTCCAAAGCTTTTAGCACAATACAGGGACAGAGCACTACTGAGTAGAATTGTGTATGAGTGGATATAGAAGTTCAAATGTGGCCAAACAAGCGTGATGCACGAAGAGGGAACAGGACGCCCGTCAACCTCCACCACCGATGAGAAGATTCAGCAAGATCAAGAGATAGTATTGGTGAACTGGCGAGTTATCATTGATGAGATAGCTTCTTCTCTGCAGATGAGTCATGGTTCTGCCTATCAAATCATCATCTATGATCTCGGCTTCGATAAAACAATAGTGTGGGTAATTTTAAATCTCCTCCCTATCTATTCTAATAATTCTAATAATAATCAATAAGTATTAACCCAAAACTTATAAGGTCCAATGTTGTAGCTGAGATGGGGGCGTTTATAACAGAGCGTGATCTATTGTACAAATGTTCTTGGAAATAATCTGTTGGAATGGAACAACAGGGCCGTAGTAGAGATAATTTTTATGTGTGTGTGTGGGGGGGGGGTCAAACAAAATAGAATTTAGCCTTGAGTTATCACGAGCCAATATTCAAAATTAAAGTGAAACGCACACACGCGATAAAGGAAAATGACCACCTTTCAACACTTTGTCCCAAAGTCTTGTATTTAAAAAAAAATTTTATTGTACATCCCAATTTCAGTATGAAAAAAGGATCCGCAATTAACTCGTGGTTATTTGTATATAACATCTAACCTCATAACAAAGAATTCTGTCATTGGAGTTTTATGAAAGTTATATTCTTCTTTGCTTTGATAGTTTTTTTTTCTTTCTAGTATTTCTTTCTCTATTGTATTTTGTTAAAATAAAACCCTGTAAAAATCTTCATTTACAGATGGTAAAAATTGGGGGTGGGGGCTCTTGGAATCCCAGCTGCTGTGGCTCTGAACAGGCGTCTAGTGTGGTAGAATATTTGGAAAGAACGGGTGCAGCTGTCTAGGGACAGCAAAACGAGTTCCTACTGAAAATTCTTGAATAAGGGAAGCCAGTGAATACATCCCATTCGAGCAACTTCCATAAAAGTAGTTATAGAAGATGAACAAACAACATTCGAGCGATGAGAAAGTGGTTGAAGTGACAAGAAACGATCCTTCCTCACAAGGTAACATAAATGGTTCAGATCCTACCCAATGCAATACAAAATAAGCTAAGAAGAACCTACGTAGATATGAAAACAGTATTCCATCCTGGGGCTTTTGTATAGGTACAAAAAAGCATCAGGTGTTTTCTGAGGTGATAAAACTGTCCTACATTTTGAGCTGCGCCCTCATCAGTGATAGATGTGTCCCACTTCAATTTCAGTGTACAGAGGAGATCTAAGAGTTTATCAAAACAGTTGACCGCCCTGTCATCTGGAGCTGTAGAATACACCGAATGCACCTCTGCAGATGAGTAAAATCCCACCAATGAGCTTCACCTGTTGGCTGTTGGAGGTGACCAGAGATGCTTAAGGACAGAATCCTGGTGGCTGAGCAGTCCATGACACTTTGATCCCACTAGACGGACGGTCGGAGTTGGACCCCTGCGATTAATCTACTGTTACCGTCAATACCTAGTACCTATATGATTGTCCCAAACCTATCGTCTTTAGGGTGAAGCCCCAACCCTTTTCATCATATATGTGTAGAAGGCGGTGGCTGAGGGTCATAGTGTTCTGGGTATGACGTTAAACAGTATCTAGTGCAAATTCTGAATATGGAATACATCTTTACTCCCAGGTCCCCACCCCCTGATACGGAGTGGTATTAGCGATTAGAGTCCCATCTAGGGTTAGATAAATCCAAAAATCAGTATTAAAATGTCTTTAAAAATTGAGTCTGAAAAAAATTGAGTAACCCAACAAGATGAATACAAAACAAATGTCTTCGGCATAAAATAACCCAACAAGGGTTGACATGACGTTAAAACCAACCAAACAACCAAAATAGTTGATTTCTTTCCTTTAAGTTCTCTCCATCAGAATAGAGAGGGGCTAATCAAAAGATTTCCAATTATAATGAAAAGATAATATCTTAGTATTAAAAGAATTGAAGGACACAAGCTCTGAACGACACAACCTCTTTTATATCCCATTGTACAATCGCAATAGTGCCATCTGATAAAACAGATGCTATATCAACGTTGAAGGAGTGTGGTATAATTGTTAGAGTCGTAGGAAATGGACTTGTCGATCCGAGTTCAAATATTGGACGAGGCTGTTTGCATTTTAATTTACGCTAATACCCCTGAGAAAAGTATGAATCCAACTACTTCTCCCTCCAGCTGAGTAAATAGTAGGATAGACTGGGCTCTTTATCCTTGACTAGGTAACCAGTCTAACTGAAGAAAAACTCTGAATTCAAATCTGTCAAACTTCGCTTAAAAATTGACCTTATGTCGCATCTTGTTCGTGAGGATAGGTTTATATATATATATATATATATATATATATATTATATATAAAAAACCAACGTTTCGAATCTCTTGAGACCACTTGATAAAATAATGCATTAATCTGGATAGTTTCATTCTTCTTCGGATTTCACTTCTTCCAGCTTCTTTAGTAAGCTCTTATCAAATCTTGCCGACTATCACTTTTGTGTCATAATTCTTCAGTTCTTTCATAAAGCCAATACATTTTTCACTTTTGTATTTTTCAATTCTACATTAAGATCTTCTCAAACTGATTTTTTACCTAAATTGGGTGATTATCATTATCTATATATTAATAGGCTAGCACCTACCTACGTGAGTCACACTTTAACACCCCCGATCCGGAGAAGCTTCATATTTGGGGAGTTGGTGCAAGGAGAAGTTTTAAAGTGTGACACACAGAAGTACAGTAGAGAGGAAAAGCGGGGGCACGAGCTGAAGCTATAACACCAATCTGTTTCAATGGAAGGAAAAGATTAGGAGAGAGAGAGAGAGAGAGAGAGAGAGAGAGAGAGAGAGAGAGAGAGAGAGATTATTATACTTTATTATATATGGAACTTATCAAACCATGTAATAGTTGAAATATCATACTGTAGTATATTCACCGGTCCTTCTAGTTATTATTATTATTTTTATTATTATTATTATTTCATTCCTTGTGAGTTTTTCAATCCAGCGTAAGCTGATGGTCTCTCACTGGTGTCTGAGTAACAACAAGTCTCTTTAGGTCTATAAGATTCTTCTGGGTATCTTTGCTGATCTTAACCATAGCTGTTTTCTGGATTCTCTCAATTCTTCCTCCGATTTACAATTCCACTTGTCTGTTTACTAAGTTTTGTGGGACCCTGCCAAGTGAGCCAATTACAATCGGTATCACTTTCATTCTCATATTCCACATTTTTTTTAGTTCTCTGGTGAGATGGCTTTCTTTCATCCTCACTCTGTGATCTAATGGGACTGCAAAATCTATTATTATTATTATTTTTGTTGTTGTTGTTGTTGTTGTAGGTGGTGTGAAAGTCAGAAGTAATTGAGTTTCTGTATGCATGTGTATATCTCCGAATGTTTGTATACATGCATATATGCTTATGGTCAAGTCATGTTGAAAGCACCGGTTTCCGCTAGATCACCGAAGTTAAGCTGAGATTAGCCTGTCCAATACTTAAATGGGTGACCATTTAAGCAACAGCAGGTACTGTAAGTAACCACGTATCAAAATGACTTGATTCGGATTTAAATGACCCGAAAAGGGTGGACATGCCGTAAAACAAAACAAGAAACAAACATAAATATTTAATAAATACATTTGAAATATGGGAAAGGTACTGAAGAAGAAGAAGAAGAAGAAGAAGAAGAAGAAGAAGAAGAAGAAGAAGAAGAAGAAGAAGAAGAAGAAGAAGAATTTTTTTATTGTCATATGAATTTTCTTTGAACCAAGCATCTTTCTCTTAATATTTTTTTTTTTCATTTTTGTTAAATCTTGTTTTCTAACTTAAAAAATCATTACCAAGTAATTTTCTGATCATGACAGAATTTAACGACGTTTAATTTTAAACAGAGTTTATAGAAGGAATGTTTGATTTGAAAATTAATCAAATATCTTAATTTTAGACATTCAAAGATAAAAAGAAAGATTCAGCTTTTCTTTTAATGTTATTTTAGCATATTCTATTTTTTTTTACTTGATCAATGTCAAAAATTGGCAAAAAATAAAGAAACTGACATAATCAATAAGAAGTTCAGAGAAACACGGACAATCAGACAATTTGAATGAAAGTAACTCCGAGAATCATGATGGTCGGCTCTCGTTATCCAATTGTCAAATAAGACTCAGTCGGTAGAGCATCTCGTCTCGGAACCACAACGTTTCGGGTCCGATAGACTTCCTCGCTATCCGGCTGATACCGACAACAGGCCACTCCGCCTACTTTACCTTTTTACGTCAACTAGTTTATATTATTACTTTCATTGTCTACCAGCTCTCATATCTTAAACAGAAGATGAAACTAACTTTACATTTCATATTTGATATCTAAATTTCTGTCATTTTATTGAGTATTTCGTTTTCTGTTCTCCATTAACATGGTGTATGGTAGTTTGTTATTAAACATGTGTAAATTACCATGCGTGCTCGTACGCCCACACACAAACACACACAGATAATTTGAAATCATTCTGGTATTTTAAACTGATTTTGTAGTATAGGAGCAATGACTATTTTTTATTTTTCACGTTGATGATAAACGTTACCAATAGTCGAAATACTTATGTTGCTATTAAGTAATTTCGGTATTATTCATCGTAAAGTAATTTTATTCTCAAAATATGAAAAAAATATTGGGAACAATACATATCTTCGATATCAGTCCAGAGATATCTTTATCACTTGAAAAATATGCAGCACAAAAGTTTTAAAATAAATTGTTCAGCAATTATTTTTAAGTCAGCTAATCCCTCTTAAAACTCTACTTACCTCAATTCTAGAAAATTTTTCAACGAATAGTATCAACCCTTTCTTACGTTCTGGAAAGGTGTTACCGTTGATTTTAAAGCCTTAATTATGAGGGTGAGTAAAAAAGTAATGCCGCAGAATTTTACGGGACAGAGATACATGCTCTCATTCGAAGGTGTAATATTGCTATTGAGAGAAACGGTGACTATATGAAGAAGTAGGGATGTGATTCACAGAGTACCACCTCCCTTTTGATGTGTGATACATGTTCCTATGTTGGTAATTACACATGTTCTAAACAAAATGACATTACCTTTAGACTCACCTTCGTATTTGTAAATACTTTCAGCATATTGGATTTTTTAAATGGTGGCTGATAAGTCTCAAGTTCGTTTTTAAAAGTGTTATAAAGTAAATAAACATTGCTATTGTTTATTTTTACGAAATTCTATCAAGTATGAGACTAATTAATAAGAGATTTTAGCCCCAATCCTCCAAGAAATTACAGACCGTATTTAGCTTTGCTCAAGAATTTAACAGCTCTAAGCACTGGATTAGCACATCAGATAAATTCGACTTTAGCAATTTCACTTAAATGAATTCATATTTTTGTTGTCATTTGTAGTTTTTGCCTCCTCCAAGTTACTTTAGTAATACAGATATTTAGAGTTTAACGATTTTCATGTAATTTGTATATTGTACTTTCATTTTCGCACTTGCTGTTTGTTCAACAACTTTCATCTCCAAATGTTACAATAACAACATGTCAACACACTTGGATACACTAATCCCAACAAACAAGGTAGTTGAAGGAAAAACAAATATTTCATAATCTCAGGCATATTACTCCTTATCAATTACGCCTTGTCTATTACTCCTAATCTATTGTCGTTTAAAATGAGGCTAAGTAAAATATAATAATAAAAAATACTCCTCCCCAATAATAATTGTTACGTTTGCATATAATTTCCATAAATTAAATGAAACAGTTAGGACGTCTTATCGAGGTGTAATGATTAACAAGCTAGCTTCGCAAATCCATTACTACTGAATAGCGAGTTCAGTCCTCACTAGATGCCCCATAGTCGAGCCTTTGTATCACATCCTACCCGTGACGAACGGGTTGGATATTTGGGCGGCCCATCGGGGTGTAATGGTTAGAAAGCTAGTCTCACAGATTCATTACTACTGAAAAGCGAGTTTAGTTTCCACTAGATGTCTAATAGTTGCGCCTTTTTGTCACATCCTACCAAAAATGGTTGGATAAATACCTACTTACACTAAATGTAATGAACCAAAGTTGTATGAAGCATTATTGAATTATGTCTAACTTCTGAATAATTATAAATAACTTATGCTTACTATTTGTATGTATTCGTTGCAGACAAAATATAAAAGTGTCCAATAAAATGGGTAACAGTAAAGATTATTGATTCTTAGATGACAAAAGGTTACTTTAACATTTAAAACAAGAAAAAAAAACATTAATGAAAAAGGGGAAAAATCTGTGTATTATATAAGTAAATAACATTTCAAATACAAAGCGACAAATGAATCACAGAAATAAATAATTCTAATGATCACGAAGTAATAATTAGATCTTGAAATATTTACAGGATGGATTTTTTTTTATTATTTAAATTTTTATACATTTTCATTATGTACTCAAAAGAATTTAGAGATCGAAACAACAGGTTTTTACTTTGTATAAATAAAAAAAATACCTGTCAAATTTGCATTTATGTCCGTTCACTGATGACTTTAAAAAGTAAATTATTTTCAAGAGAAATGTTGAAAATACTCGATTATTTGACATCATTTTACCCTTTTCTCTTTAACTTTTTCCCGCGCGGGGGTTAACGTTATTTCATCATTTTGATTTTCGATGACAAATTTGAGAGATCAATACCAGCATTTAAAAAAAAGTGCTCTGTTTTACAGCCCATCGATCAGTAGATAATTATCAGATGTATTATCAGAGGCATGAACTTATGTTCTCTTGGAATTTTGACCAGATTCACTGATCTTGTTTTAAAAATAGTTTTTTTTACAACCCCTCTCTCTTTGAAGTTGTTACAAAATTCTTAACCCCTTGTTTGCTCTTCTTATTATACACTTGCTGATAATCGAGAATCTCAGTAAGCACATCGTCTGGGATCGATGCAATTAACCAAACTCAATACTTGAACGCAGAAGCGGAACGACCTTTGGTAAATTCCAAAAACCGGTCTCAAAACTTGACCAGTTCTTGGAGAGAACTATTGCAAAGATCGAAACACCTCTTATAAAATGGCGTTTGTTCGTAAAAAGAATTAGGATCGGTTTGGAACAAGGAAAATGAGTTCAGTAATCATTGAAAAATAGACTTTACGAGAGCATTGTGACCGTTCATCGACGAATGGATGCAAAATCCATTCCGGTTGGCGTGTGTTTTGGGACGGGATTTCAGTCAGTTAATAACGTGTTAATAACACAATGATTTCATTTGGATCACAGTATAAAGTCATGTTTCAAGCGACGCACTATATTGACCAGTCACATCACATAGACATCATAGGCTCAAACTTGAACTTTTGTCGTTCTAATATAGTCAGGCCCTCATATAAACCTATAAGCTGAGTAAACGATCACAAAGATGATGGTTAAAAATAGGATTAAGATGATGACCACAACTTTCCACGTTTTTATATCGTTGGTAATCCCCTTGAAATGAAAATTTGAAGCATTCTTCATGCGAATTTCGGAAAGTCGACGCAAATTAAGTTTGGATAGCGTCGTTGTTGAGACGTATGTATTTGAACCACGCCTTGAGCCGAGTTGACTAGCCAAATTCTGCAAGGGATCATCTATAGCACTGGACCCTTGCAAAGAGTGGCGCCGGCCCATCAATTCCGAACCTACGATGGAAGCAGGTGGGCGGGTACCTGAGCTGGCCGCCAAACTCATGCGCCGGCGCTGCTCATGGCTTGTCCGAATTACGTTCCGCATTTTATGAAAAACTCGATTAAATTACAGAAAATTATGCTTCAAATGTTGACTTGCTAACGCGAACGAAGCTAACAATAACACGATATATTAAATGAGCCAATAAAAGTATTCAATTGTCAAAAATATTTACCAAACATTAATTAGGATCTGTCTGAATTAATCTACAAGAAAACCAAAGTTAAGAACAAATAACTTAACAAATACTGACGTAAAAATATTGGACATCAGTAATTCTATTGATCTCTCTGTGAATTAATGTATAAAAATTAAATAAAATCAGAGTTAACATTTTTGTAACTAAAGAATAATACATTAATAGACAAATATACATAACTTTTTGACCCACAGAATAATGATATAATAATAGTCAACAACAACAACAAAAACAGGCTGTGGCGAGAAATAAGCAAATTTTAAAAATTCGTATATTTCTAAAACTTAATTATTTGAAATAATAAAAAACCCAGCAAATACTTTGAACAAAGAAGGAGAAAAATTTCCATATTAAGTAACTGAAAGTAATAGTAAAAAAGAAAGAAAAGACTTAATTAAAAGTGATATATCATAATTAAAAATATCGATATTTTATCACGGTGCGATTGAAAATCAAATTAAGAGTGACTGCTAAAATAACCATTTATTCAAAGCTCGCTAGAAACGATGAGTTTACTTTTTCATTTCAAATAGTTAGATTTTTAAAAATCCTTTAAAACTAAGTCAGTCTTGTTGGATATTTAAATCTTAACTTAAAAGTCTTGCTGCCTTAAACTTTTAACGTTTATTAATCATTGTAATTATTGAAAGAAATTGAACATAATCTTTTGTTTAAAAACATTCAAAACTATTACAATAATCTAAAATAAAATAAAGTCTTTAACTCGTACATGAATTCAAATTTAATTGTGTATAACATAACTATTTATAACTTCATTTGATATTACGGATAAATACTATAAAAATCGTACAAATAAATGCATATAAATATATAGATACATTTTTGTTAAATACTGAAAAACTACGTCGGTGTTGTACAATATTTAAATCTCGACTCTGGTTATAGATAACCAGACTTAACACGATCAAAGCCTAATACTTGCCCGTGTTGATTTGTGATTAAAATAACATATCAACAGTTTTTGCTGGTAAGTTAAATCCAATAAATAAACACACGCAAATCCGCTATTGTAATATCCAGTGTCCATGTATAAAAGAAGAGAACTTCGTTATGTTTTTGTTTTTTTTAGTTCTTGTTTTCCGTTGTTGTGGTTATTTTCAGACGAAAGGATTCATTAAAATATTTCTTTTTTCCTGAATAAATCAAGCGTGTTGTCGTCTCGTCTAGTTGTGTTTGTATAAACAAGTAACTAAATGTTCTCTGTGAATTAATTAAAGAAGATCAAGGAAAGTTGTGTAAAGAAAGGGAGAAAAAAAAAATTAAATGAGTAATTTGATGTTTCAAAAGTTTTTTTTAAGGAAAAGAAAGACGAGCACGAGAAAAAGAAAGGAAATAGGACATGTACCGAATGACAGACACGCGGAGTGGTCGACTGAAAACAGCGCCGAGGTTAGACTCCAAGTTGTAATAAATATATCAAGTACTTCCTTATCAAAAAATAACATTAAATTAAGACAGCTGGTTTTGTATTGCCCTTTATGAAATTTGATAAGGCCACAGTAGAATTTTTTGTCTTTTTATCCAACTGACCTCTTATTTTTTTACTGATTTTCTTCTTCATCTTTTTCTTTTCTGTTTCCACCATCTGTTTTCATTTAGGAAAAGAGAATACATCTCTTTTGAAGATGTTTAAATAAAAAGTTCTCAAAAGTACAAAAATAGTTTCACATCTTTTTAATGTGGGGAATTCACTTTTCAATGCTCAGATTTATAGTAGGTTAACAAAAATGATTTGAATAGCCATTGCATTGCGAACACTTTTTTAAAAAAAGTTTTCTTTTTTACTTTCTCCTCTTTTATTTATTTATTTATTCATTTTACTTTACCAAGCAAACAAACATATTAAGATTCTCGCAATGCTGTTATAGTTAATTTTCCTTATATCTATAAATTAATAGGTATTTCCCGATTGGGTTGCATGTAGATATATCTACGTGCGTATGCGTAGTACACTCCAATCAGCTGATATGCAACTCCCCGGAGTATACGGATGTATACAGTAGGTACCACCTAAATAGGTCACGTGATCAGTTTAGGCCATATTGAAGGAAGAAACGTAAATATTTTTTTACTTTTTCTTTTAAAATCTCTCAAAAAAGAAATAACGAAGAAAAACGGTTAATTCAAAGATCCAGTCATCCGATTGGGGGAAAATTACTCCCCGTTATCTTGAAAAATAAGTAAAACAGTCCGTTTTTTACAACAGGATCAATTTCTTTATTGATATTATTTTAGCAGAATTCTGTATTCATGGTTCTTTTACTAAAAAGCACTCGCATTGAAACCTATAAAAATATTCTGATATAATTATTCAGACTCTTATCTTTATAGACAAAAAGTAAAATTCGTTTTTTGTCGGTTCATTTTTTTCATATTTCATAAAATAAAATAGGGGGAGGTAGACCTCGTAAAACTAAAATATTTCCCCCAATATATTTTAGAGAAAAACTATTTCATACATATTTGCATCAAAAGGTAAGCAATTCTGGAAATTAATTTATTTTTCATATAAGTTTTTTTTAAAGCCACTGGTCATAAATTGTTTTTGGCTACGTTAAATTTCAATTGATTTAACGGTGCAAAAATGTAAACATTGTTTTTCGTTCATAATTTTCATTATTTCTGTGAGCTGAAATTTTTTTTTTAAATCATCAGGAGTTTGTTAAATGTTTCTTTTTTTTTTGAAAGGACAAAAGTTTTTCAAGATGATATTAACCTTTATGCAAATTTCATTGTGTTAAATATGGGGGGGGGGTAAATTTCACAGGGAACATTGGCGGTACATATATATGCATACGTATGCACGAATTATGTTCCTTAGTGAAAAACCGACGGACACAACCAAGTGAAACCCTTTTAAATTCACCGAAACATTTTCTTTTGTAAGAAACATTGATGAATAAAATAGAGTCGTATTTTTCTTTCTGCGGCTAGTGAGTTTGATATTGCGTTCGTAGCTTTCTTTCACAGTCGGATCCGTACTGGCGTTTTTGTGTATAGTATAATAAGTGAAAGCTAATGTTCTTCATAATTCGATTTATACTCTCGTATAGATCAACAAACGGCAATCCTATAGTTTTGTTCAGTTTTTTCATATTCAATTTGCATCTAAGCAAAAATAAACAACATTGGTTTGCATCGTATCTTCATTAACAGTCTCTGTTCCCGCCACTACTACAGCAGTTTATATTCCCTCTTTCACTCACAGCACGGAATAAGGTTGTGTTGTAAGGCCGTATATGAAAGCCCGCATGCGTACACACAGACACAAATGATCAGGAAGAAGTCATAATCACACAACGTCCGTTGGTATGTGTAAACAAATTATTGGAATCCTTAAAAAGAGGTATTTTCTTTCGTTTGAACTCACGAAAATAGACGTTAGAGAAGAAACGGGTTGACAACCAGATTCACAAAATACTGTCTGATATTTCAAGTGACTGAGCTTGGTGTCAGTATATTTTTTATCAATTTAGGTAGGTTTAAAAACAGTAATATAGCAACTACGGTCCCGTTTTTTTGTTTTACTTTTGTGTTTATTTTATTATTTATAATAACTATATCTATAGCAAAATACTGAAAATCTTATCGGTACTCTTTCTTTTAAAATCTCAATCATATCTGGTTTTCTTTTAATTTCAAAGCAAATTATATCGAGTAAAAGAGAGACTCTCCAATACACTTTAACATTGTTTAAACTCCTAAAAAAATGAAGCATAAGTCGTATCTTTTCTTTTTCAGTCAGTGCATCTTTTATCCGTGTAATATTTTTGTATTTTAAATTAAAACTTTATCATTACTTAAAGTTCTACACAACATTTCCTTTATACATTTGTTTTACTTTTTAACAATGTATTTAAATAAAAATGTATCATATTGATCTATATCGATCAGACAGTATTATCGACCTAAATTGTTTGTAAGGGATTTAAGAAGACTTACACTCTTTGTCAATATTGATTGAATGTTAAAAAGGAGGGCACTTCTTGAAATGTTGCTCTTTTCCATTTCATCAAATAAAGTTTCAAGGAGTTACATATTCAAGAAATTACACATTCCTCTACGTGTCTATGTATAGAGACAGTTGTGTTGGTGGCGAAGAAAAACAAGTCATGGAAATGAAGCAACCTGTTGACAGTCGAGAAATAAGTTGGTGGGAAAAATTGAAAATAAATAAAAACAAACAGAAAAATAAATAAAAAAAGAGAAACACAGAAAGGAAATAAAATAATGAAATGTGTGAATATCTAAAGATACAAAATTGTTTTCATTTTTTTCTCCATGTGTATGTACGTGTTGCAAGTTGCTAATATCTTGTATTTTTCCTATTCATTAATGTATACTCAGTTATAAAATCCTAAAAACGAATGTAAAATCACTGAGAACCTGTTTATTTCCATTAAGGGAAATCTACAGAAAATGATTGTCTTTATTGATTAGAAAACCTAATCAGAAAAAGGTGTCTGGTGTTAAGTAATGACCAATCACATAACAAGAGGGGGAAAAACTTCTTTTTTTTTCTAAATCCAGTTTGAAAATTAATTTTTCAGTTTTTGCTTTGCCTATTTTCTGCATGCAACAAAAAGTTTTTGAAATCTGTTTTTGTTTCAAGAATTTGCATCAAAGATATTTTATCTAAAAAAAAAAGAATTCTTCCAAATTTTATGTAATTTTAGAGATTCCTTTTTTACTAAGTATAAAATAACTTCAAGCGCTCCGAGAAAAGAAGAATGCAAACTCTTGTAGGAATCCTATTTTATAAAACCACTTCCAAGCACTTAGTGACTTCATATATATTTGAAAATCATAAACAGCAATAACGATCCGGAGAGACTGTCGAGAATGTTTGAGCAAATTTGAAAATTCCTTTTTGTAATCAGTAGTCTTTAAATTATAAGTTGATTAAAATCCCAATCTCTGCATATTTGCTATATGATATTTATAGTTTTCTGTTTACATTTGGCACATGAAAGAATCTCGCGTTGTTTGTAATTCGCCGCCACCGTCGCCGCCGCTGCTGCTGCTGCTGCCTTTACTTTTGCTGCTGCTGCTGTAAAATATTGAGAAACAGATGCTATTTAAGATAGAAAAATTTAATTATGTTTCTTTTAATCATGTTTATAACACTAATAATAAAATTATATAATATCAAATGATATAAAATATCATATCTTATAAATAAAATATCATATCATATAAATAAAATATAAATATATCATATAAATAATATAGAAATATCGTATAATATAAATAATATTGAAATATCATATCATATAAATGATATAAAAATATCATATCATATAAATAATATGAAAATTTATAATATCGATTAATATAAAAATATCATTTATTAATAATATAAAAATATCATATAATATCAAATAATATAAACATATCATTACACTTTATAAAAGGAACCACAGTGAAAAAGTTATTGGAATTCATGTTGAGTTGAGTTCGACAAGTCTGGTCCTTCTTGTGGGCAGGCAAAGCATCCACAGGAAACCACTGCATACACTGAAATCATTTGAAAAAAAGCAAAGGGAATAAAGGAATGATTCATCTTTCATGTGAAGACAAAAATGAAATTTGCATCATAATTGTGGACATTAATTAACAATCTGGAACTTTTAATGGAAAGAGCTATGTCCCTTCATGATTTGGTTGGCTGGTTGGATTTTACGGCATGTCAACCCTTGTTGGATTATTTTATGCTGAAGACATTGTTTTATTCATTCTTGTTGAGTATTCAAATTTTCTTTTCAAACATTCTTTAACCTATTCAACTCATAGATGGGACCCTACCAGGTACTACCACTCCGGGTCAGAGTGAACCTGGTAGTAATGGCAATGAAGAGGTACTCCCCACTCCCTAGAGTTTCAGAATTGGAACCTCTCCAATAGATGCAGTTTAATATCATATCCAGGACACTAAGACCCTCAGCCACCGCCTTCTAGAATATATATGATAAAAAGGTTTGGGGATTTGCCATAAGATCAATTGAGGAATACGGTCAGGACAATCATATAGGTGCTAGGGCTTGATGTGACCAACCGATTGATTGGACTAGGCCTCTCCGACCGCCTGTCTAGCCCAAGTAAGGGACAAAGTAAAGTGTTGCGAGTCATGGATTGCTCAGTCACCAGGATTTCGTCCTTAAGCATCACGGGTAGTCACCTAAGGCCAACAGGTGGCCCAAATAGCGGGGGTGAGGGGTCTTTCCCCTCTGCAGAAGTGCAGTCAGCATATTATACAGCCCAGCAGACAAGGCTTTCAAGACTTAATTATGGTTTTCCACAGATTTCTTTCATCATTACCATGACAGTTCTTGGAAGAGATAGTGGAGGAGTTACTTGTCTTCTCTACGATTCGAATACAAAGTTGTCCTTCTAGACTAATTCCCCACTGGCGAGGATATAGAGCCCAATCAGTCCTGCTAGTTTATCCATAACTGCAGGGAGAAGTGGTTCATGCCTTTCCCAGAGACATCAATGTCAAGTGAAAGCAAACCAATTTGAACCCTTACAGTCTTTTACATGATATTGATATTTTCTAAAATCATTTCATAATTTACAATTCAAAGAATTTCATAATATCAATGCAGAGCGAAAGGGGAAAACCCTTTTTTGGTTCTGAGAAAAGAAAGTATTAGAATTTCTAAAATAAGAATGTACTTACCTTAATTTCTTTTCTTGTTTTTGTTTGGAATTTTGTGTCCAATGAGACACCAGCAATGATGTACAGCCGAGTCAATTGATCATACATTTGATTCTCAATGTAGTCAGTGGCATTGATCAGCTCACTTATATTGAAGCCTGTTTCTTCAAATACCTACAAGGTAATCTATATATAATGGAGATAGACTGCATTTTTGTCTGAAGCCGAAACTATATTACTACTCAAGTCACAATTCCTTTAATTATTTACGTCAAATTCTCCATGATTTCATTCTTTTAAACCTTCAGTTATTAATAAAAATTGTTTTACATTATTAATACTGTTGATCATATCTACGTACTAATAACATGCAATTGTATTTATATATACAACAAAATAGCGATTTACAGTTTGAACGAGAAGGCTAATTTGCATATTGATATTTAAAATTTTATTTTAATAAATATGTGCTTGGTATTATTGATTTCTAATTGTTTGGTTTTATCTTAAGAAATATAAACAAAAATCTCGTAGATAAATCTTAAAAGAAATTTATTTACAAGAAGAAATAACTGTAATATTATCCTTTACTTCCTATTTTAACTAAATAGTTAAATTAGGAAAATTTACCAATGAAACAGGGGAGTAAGGGAAAATGATGGAATAGTTAGTTTCAAAGTTGTTCTATTTTTCGATTATACCCCCTCGGTTGTAGATCTTTTTATCTGCATTCTTAGTCAGTTTCATTAGCCTTTCTAATTTAATATGATATTTTATTATATTAAAACTTAAATACTTGCACCCGGAGGGTGCATATATTTGTTAGTAATAATAATAATAGTAATCAGCTTTTGAAAGTAAATAAGGAAAAATTACTTTATTTGAAGCTCAACATTGTTAGCATATTAATGCTATCACATTAATTTTCTTTTAAGGATTATAAAATTAGATTTAATTAACCCTAATTTTAGTGATAATAAAATTCAAGCTAAGATGAAATTGCAAACCAGAGAAATGTTTTTCTTCTTAGTTAAACATAATTAATAATAAGATTAATAAACATAATAAGATAAAATTAGATTAGTAGGGGAAAAAATTAAAACCAACAAATACCATTAAAAATGATTGTTAAAAGTTGTTTGAATTCTACTTTGCCTTCTCTAAATTTAAATGCATTTGGTAAAATAATTGGTAAAACATTTGAACCATTAAATACAAGCTTACATTTAATAGTTTATAACAAAGAAAATGTAACGTGGCCGCCTTTTTCACAACGCTGAATCGTATAGTATACGTGATGTTGTGGGGCCCACCGCGTCTTCAAAACACACGGTACTATTAGGACTTGTACAGTCGTGTTTCAGGGGGTTGGCAACGCTCGTTCGTTTACAAGCGCACACAGATCTAGTAGTCGTCGTTAGTATCAGCGGGACTTAAAATATTCTTTCACACTTCTTCGCGTGGTCAGGGAAAGATATCACCTTACATGACAAGTGGTTCTTTGTTGCGGTCAATTAACTTTCTATCTCCACGGGGTATCTTTGGGCAGGGTTTAAAAATAAAAGGTCTCGTAGTATTTCATTCACGTAGTAACTGAGATGACGATAAGTTGCTTTTCATCTATTTATTCACTTAATGCAAGTTATTGAGAGAGAGAGAGAGAGAGAGAGAGAGAGAGAGAGAGAGAGAGAGAGAGAGAGAGAGAGAGAGAGAGATAGTCGATTTCTTTAACACATGTTTTCAGTCACCCGCCTATGACTAACTCGCCCAAACTGCCAACCCCGACTGCTCTCGGCAAGTTCCATCAACCCGACTGTCTCGGCAAATTCTGCCAACCCAACTGTCGCAAAATCCGTAACCCGACTGTCCGACCGACCCCACTGCTCCAGACCAACTGTCGCAAAATCTAAGGTTCCCTCATTATATAGAAATGGGTGTGGAGCTTTCTAGAATGTTTTGGAATTTTTCGAATGTTCTGTTATACCAAATTGCACGTGTCAACGGGTCAACCATCCTTTCTTCTGACAAACCGATTAAAATAAATTTTAATCGCAAAATCCTAGACTTCCTGGCTACGAATCGACTCACTGGTGATAATGAGAATTACATTACCCTCTTGCTTGCCCACTCCCGTAAGGTCTGAGAATCATGCTACATCCTATTAAGGTTTCTCTGTGTCTGGCACAAGGCCACAAATATGGTGTCCCCGGGTAGGGCGCGCCATTATGCAACAAAAAGAAATCATGCTATCAGTTGTCTAAGATTATTTTGATGTGGCTTTAAAGTGAAACATGAATTAAATTCCATTTTTCAACGAGTTCGTTCCTTCTTTCAGTCAAATTAAGAATATATAATCAGTAACCCACCTCTCGTACATCACATTCTTGTTCAGTTTTCTCTTCATTTATCTTGCCTTTTGGAAAGCCCCAACTTGATTTGGCCCAGTAACCTTGCACTAGCAGACACTACAATAAAAAGAAATAAAGAAATCAGAAAACTATGAAAATCAGTAATGAAGAATGAAAGAATTGTGATTAGCTGAACCTGTTATGAAAACAAAGGAGTTTGAAGAAGACTAGATTTACTTGTATTTTATTGCATTTGGCATTTTAATTAAAACTTCTTCCTTATTTTTTAGGTGATGCTGCATAGATATATAGAGTGAAATTTTGGTAGCAAAAAGCTGAATATGTAACTTTAAATTGCAAAGTTTTCATTTCTGAGGATATTTAACATGTGAAGAATGTCTTGGGGAAAATGCTTTACCTAAAACAAAGTTGATAATTGTTCTTTTATTATTATGAACTGTTGATTTACAGTAGATCTTATTAGTGTTTTTGTTTAATAGAAACAAGACAATATATTTCAAACAGTTAGGGTCAGTTTAGCTCAGTTAGTAGAGCATCTGCCTAGGAACCACAAGGTTCCACGTTTGATAACATCCCTCACCAACTAAGCACATGAATAGCACAGCATGGATCTGTGTGGTAAAGTAGAAAGCTGATGGTAGGTTTGGTGCTCCGGCATAGAGGCAAAAACAATCTCCCTGGTCTAGTGCTAGCAAAAAGGGGATAGACTCCCTTGCTGACCAGCTGATACCGACAATAAGCTACTCCACTGACTTTGATACTTTACTTTCTATACTAATTATAACTCAGGCTACATATGATATAACCAGAAACAAATATAAGTAATTTTCGTATAGGAATTTTTTTTTCTTTGATGATAGAAAATAGAAATACTGCAGTAAAGAGACAAGCAGGAGAAACAACTAATATTGCATTGTATCAGAAATAATGATTGTCAATTATTTAATTGTAGATATCAATTGCATCCTCAATTGATAAATCAAAAAGCAATTTATATCTATAGCATTTAAACCTTTAATTTCAAAAGGAAATCAGGTTATTTTGCTTTTAAACTAGACTACTAGTTAAAGCTACTGTACCCAAATAAGTGAAATGTTGTGTGAAATTCAATCTAAGCGTTAAAGCCACAATCTGAAAAAGTTTTAGGTACAAAGGAAATAAGTTATTTAAATTAGAATATTGAATCTGGTTAGCTTATAACTTAAATAGTATTTATTTGTAAACAATTTTAATAATATTAATCTGAGTTATAAAACAAGGTCATGTATCGGTGGAGGAAATATTCACCTTACATCAAAGTTTATAGAAACACAAAACCACTGTATAGAAAAATAGAAAAAAATAAATTTATGAGTAAGACAGAACTATTTTATAAAGTAAAAAAAAAAAAATTTTTAAGTAAAAAAAAAATTTCTGAAAGCAACTAAATGACTTTTACATTTATTATGATCTGAAACAAATTATCTTTTATATTTAATAACATATTTATGGAGGTGCATGGTGTAATGGCTAGTGTCATAGGAAACGGACTCATCGACTCTAGTTCAAATCCCGGATGAGGCGGTTTGCATTTCACATAGTGCTAATACCCTTGGGAAAGGTATGCATCAAATTACTCTCGTTCCAACTATGGGTAAATAGTAGGGCAGACTGGGCCCTTTAACCTTGGATAGATAACAAGTCTAAAAGAAGGAAAACTCTGGATTTAAACCTCTATGACTCCGCTTAAGAAATTGACCTTGTGTCGCATCCTGCTCGTGTGGAGGGGTTGGCAAATATTTAATAACATATTGAGATATTTAAAAAGTTATTTGCACATAGAATAAATCTTGATTATTTACTTCATAATATTTAAAGAAGTTGCAAACCATTTGGTAAGAATATCATATACAGAAGTGTGTACATTATTCCTGAAAAAGATTTAGATTTATGATCAGAGTGTCAATAATTTATATATCAATTATGACAGAAATAACAAACACAAGGCATATATTTAACAAATAACAAATAAATTAATTCTGAGGTTGTTTGTCAATAGAATAAATTTGTATAAATAAAAAGAATTGTGTAATGTTCACAACATAAATATGAATGTAAGATTTGTCGGTAAAAATAGCAATATTCGATAGGAATTTGTTCGATAGAAAAGTGGACAAATAGGAAAAAGTTTTTGATGTTTACAAACTGAGAAATGAATTTCTGATGTTGATCGCGGTGGCACGAAAATATAGATAGTACATAGTAGTAACATTAACTGCGTTGATTTAGATGGTTGAAGTTTTTTTTCTAATCAGCAGTTGAATTGTTCGCTCGAAGTTCAGTCCGTATATCTGTTCTTTCAATGACAGGCTAGTGGCCGCGAAAGTTGATGTTGTTAGCTGCGAATGTCGTAGCGTCGTCTCGGAGCGGAATGGAATCTGAATCTTTGTTGGTTTGGTCTCCGTTAAATATGTAACAATCGGCTCCGATTTCGATATTTTTATTTTGGCGGTAAAGCGCGGACGTATGTGTAAACACCACTCGTGATTAGCTTTGTCCAATCGAATTTGTTGTATAATTATTTTTTAAATCTATTTTCCTTATGTTTGGAAAAAGAATCGTGCTTGACACGACTTTTATGTTTTTCCTTATTTGGATATTAAATAATGTTTTTCCTTATTTGGATATAAAATAGAGGATTTTATTCTATATGCTAAACGATTCGTTTTAACCGTTAAAGGTAGGCAATAACAAACGTTTTATGCTGCTAAAAAGATTAATAAAAACAAGTTTTCACGTAAAGGATCTTTTTTTATGAAACTATAAAATAGCATAACAATGAAAAAATAATATTTCAAACAATTATTGGCAAGGAAGATGAAAAGAAACAAAATATTTTGTATTTATTTGACTTTGAAAATAAAACCAAACCTGCATAAGTCGTCCAAAACATAGGGTGGAATCGCGAAAGGCTGCGGTGTACCGCTTACTACTTTGCCGGACGGTTGGATCGTATCCATTTGGTCTTGCCGTGATTATTTTCCAGGGTAGTTATGAATAAAAGGTAAAATTTGGGTGTTTTTTTCTTCTACTTCTTCTTTAATCTGTTCTGTGAGATATGTGCTGCAGAAACCTAGATAGCCCAGGGCCACGTATAAGTGATAGAGATACTGAACAACAAGCCAGAGGATCGACCCTATGACACCCTGAAAGAGGCGATACTAAAGCACAATGGAAAATCAAATAAATGAAAGCTACGGGACCTCTTCACTGACCTACAACTAGGACACATAAAACCTTCGCAACTTCTGAGGAAAATGCTATCCTTAGTAGGAGGAGACGACATGTCCGACAGCGTATTGAGGAATCTCTGTGAAGATAAACTACAGACCCATGCAACCCAGATACTGGCATCACTCCCCGAAGACATGGACTTGGAAAAATTTGCGACATGGAAAAATTAGCGAATCTTGGTTGCTGAGTAGATGCTGGAGTTGGTTGATAATTCCTTGGTGTTTGGCGTCTAGAAACCAGCTTGGGGTGCTGAGGGACATCTACCTTGTGTCATTTTGAGTTTTTAGTAATAATACAAGGCCACTTGTGTTTCTCATAAGATCTTTATTCTCCCCAAAGTCACAACTGCTGAGAGCAAGATCCCATGTCTTACTTTCTCAATGCATTGTCCCAGACTCATTCACATTCTCACCTCTCATTCCATCTCTCTCCTACTTCGCCTCACCTCACTTCTCGTCCTATGAGAAACAAGGCTATGTGGCATTATGATGATTCATCCTTAAACTTTTCCATTCTCATCTAACACATAATTCTGGCTAAAAAAACATTTCCGTTCTAATTTACACGTCAGTGTTACACTCATGCCCACTTCCATCATTTTGTTACACGAGTATATTAGTGCATAATAATTTTAATCTTTCAATTTTGAAATCAAAACAAAAATCTTTGGAATTATTACGAATGCTGCAGACATGTGAGTGATCTTCAAATTCAGAAGAGTCTAGAAATATATTGATTAAGTCTCAAGAGGTTGCTTCTCACATGTGTGTTAATTAGTAACTGGGAATATGTTGGCTAAATAATCTCCTGAAATAAAAATTCGTATATAAAATTGGTTGAGTTTCGTAAACACTTATTTGATAAAAATTGGATTATTTGCATCCTTCTGTCTACTAGAGATGATGACGTAGTGTACAACAAATATTTTTATCTACATCCGCACGAGTGGCTAAGCAGGACAATTTTTGAATGGCAGACTCTGATGCACACAAACAGTGATATTGCTGAAGGTGCTGTTTTCTCTCTATCCTTCTGGCTCTCTTTGCTGTGGAGGCTACTTTCCTCTCTGTTTCACTCTTTTTAATGCTTTGTTTTACAGTGAGGCGCCAGACCGCTCGGTTGTTTTGTTGTTAATGTGGCATGTCTTCATGTCTTTCTTGTAGAAGTTGGATATCTTTTTGTTATTGTTTATTTGGGTTTGTGTGTTAGCATTGTAAACTCGTCATACGAGATTACTTCTTACTTAAAATTGTCTATATTGTTTGAGTATGTACGTGCTAAATAGAAGGAAATTCGCTTGCCATGAAATCAATACCAAATACAAAAGAAAACATGACAGTGTCGGGATTTTAGTTTCTATGCTCTTTGAAGACAGACGCTTTAAGGACAAGGAAATTAATAATTTTATAATTGGTGAGTAGATATTCTTTGCCAGACCCAAATACGATAGTAACCAATGGAGATATCAGAAGAAAGAAAGCTGATGAATGAGAATTAGCCGATACATAAGAAGTATTTCTCTCTCCCTCTCTCTATCCCTCCCCCCCCTCTCCTCTCTCTCTCTCTCTATATATATATATATATATATATATATATATATATATATATATATATATCAATGTGTATGGTTGGCACTATTATACTTGAAGAAGCGGTAGTAATCCAACGTACAGTGTTATTAGAAGAGTGCTCAATATCTGTGATAGAGCGTAAATAGATAAATAAATATTTTAGTTTATATTTATTTACATTGGAACAATTTTGCTACCATTGGTTTCTTGCTGTGTGGCAGTCATCAGGCAACGAAAATACTTTGAAAATGATGCAAAGGATATAAATATAAATATGATCAAATGTGTGCATTTGATTAACTACACTCACGTATCATTTGTTTTTTTATGTGTTTGCGTGTATAATGTCGGATGCGCCTGTGCGTATGTTGACATGCACACACACATAAAAGTACGTAAGAAGCGTTGATATACAGTTATATAAAAACAGTGGTTAGTAAGTTTTATGAAAGTGGAAAGAAAATGAGACAGAACTTTTTTTCAATAATTTATAGAAAATACGTTACGCTCAATATTTATATTAAAAAAAATCGAACGCTATAAAATAAACAGTCAAGTAAGGTAATGCCAAGAACAAAAATTATTTTTAGACAATTTCGAACAAATTCCGTAACAAAGTTTGAAATGGAACGGTAACGGCTACACAACGCTAAGATCTGTCACTTTTTCTTTCTTTTTCTTTTTTTTTGTTTCTGTTTTCTTTTACACACACACACATACACACACACACACACACACACACATATATATATATATATTTATATATATGTGTGTGTGTGTGTAAAGAAAAAGTGGAAGTGAATCCGACAAAATGTAATATTATGAAAAATTGAAAAAACACAAGTTCATAAACGAATAATGTTTATTTCGCCTACGCTGCAGTGTTTAGATCTATTTCAATAGATCTTTATTAGGGCGTTCGTTAGTTTGAGGGAAAATGTGTCACAGGCGAAATAAATATTACTCGTTTATGAACTTGTGTGTTTTCAATTTTTCATAATATTACACACACACACACACACACACACATGATACAATATCATCCTCTGAATACCTTGTTTTCGATATATATATATATATATATATATATATATATATATATATATATATATGCGTGTGTGTGTGTGTGTGTGTGTGTGTGTGTGATAAAAAAGTACTGAACTTTTTATTCCGTGTTTCAATATCATTTTACACTGAATCGGAAAATCTACCAATAAGGTTATTACAAACTTATAAACCCTAAACGTATAGTTGGATGGGTATACTGATTTTATTGGCTATTCAACATCGATTATTTTGCTGATCGAAATACTCATACATCGAACAGGACTTTATGTGGCCAGTACATGAATATCTATACATTTGTTAAAACATGAAATCACAAATAGCACGATGTAACAAATTTACTTCCCAATGGCTAAAGTAAAAATATATTTTTCTCTTCAAAATTTGCTTTTGTGACTTGGGTAAAGAATTTCTAATTGGCCCATTATATTATATGAAATTAAAATGACTAATGAAACTAAATTAGATTGCACATAAAACGATTATACTTATCTTTATTTTATTTTAATTGATTTCTATATAAATTATGAATTATTGCGTTAAACCTATTTGAAATAGAGGGAATATAATCGAAGAATTGAAATTGCAATTGCCTCTTTTTATCAAGAGATTTCTTTAATAGATAATAATTTTTCTTCAATAGATTTTTCACGGTAAATTAGCTCATATTTAGCAAAATAAAATCAAACAATTAGAAATCAATAAAACCATGCAAATATCTATTACAGCCAAATGTTTAAGATCAATATGCAAATTAGCCTTCTTGTTCGTACTGTAAACCACTACTTGGTTGTATATATAGATACAATTGTATGTTATTAGTATGTCGATAAGTCCAACAGTATTAATAATATGAAATAATTTTATTAATAATTAAGGTTTAAATAAAAATAAACCCATGGAGAATGTGCCATAAATAACTAAGGGAATTGTGACGTCGTTTGTAGCGTAGTTTTGATTATAGATAGGCAGACACATAATCTCCATAATGATAAGAAGATATCTGCATATATGTAACGGTAACCCAGAAAAACAGTACATCATAGCGAAGATTTTATTAGAGAACTATATTTAAAATGCTTTAACTTGAAGAGTAAAGCAATTGCCAGATCTCAATAGGAGTTGACATGCAGTAAAACCAACCAACCAACCATTTTATGTGTATCTCACTTGTGTCTCATTCGTGCACACACGTACTCTCTATATTTAATTTCCAATTCTTTAATTCTTTCTCTCTCTATCTCCCCCCTCTCTCTCTTTCTCTCTCTCTCTCTCTCTCTCTCTCTCTCTCTCTCTCTCTCTCTCAATCTATCAATCAATCAATCAATCTATCTAACTATCACACACACACACACACACACACACACACACACACACACACATTGCTGAAAGCGTGTCTGTATTCTAATCAGTTCAAGTATCGAACATATTTCAAATTTTAATTTTGTCTTCAATAAGATTTTTTTCAACTCGTCATCATAACATGAAATATTGTCTACTATTGATAATTTTACAGTATTTATTTCATCTTATTTGTATTGCGTTTTATCACAGCTCTCAAATATTATAGTCATTAGTAATCAGTGCAGAGCGAATTCACATCTTCTTTACTTCAGGACGGCTGTCTAACTGAAGCAACTGGCTACCTTACTGATTAAGCTA
Source organism: Doryteuthis pealeii (assembly GCA_023376005.1). Classification (NCBI taxonomy): domain Eukaryota; kingdom Metazoa; phylum Mollusca; class Cephalopoda; order Myopsida; family Loliginidae; genus Doryteuthis; species Doryteuthis pealeii. Next base: position 116,533,891 of record CM042139.1, read on the forward strand.
TGAAAACAATTGATTACAGAAGCCTTAATCGAACCATATATATTTCATTTTCTGTATTCCACAAACGTCTGATATACTGGTACATTTGTTTTGATCATTATATGCACTAGTAGTATTAATAGAAATAAGATTTGAAATTAAATATTAGGTAACGAATTGTGACTTAATTTGTTATTGATATTTATTTTATCATATTACTACCCGGTTTCGACTGGGGTCCGGCGAGCTTCGGCCGCTAGACCGGTTAGGTTATAATAATAGCGTCGATCCCAGAGGGCCATCCCTCCAGGCAATACCTGCCCCCTTTGGGGACAGGGCTGGGTTTATTGCCCAGCGCCTGAGGCGCCCCCTTGAGGGGGAGTGCCGATGGGATCGACGCAATTTTTTTTTTTGTTCTTTCCCACCCATTAGCTTCGGCTTGTGGGTGGGCCCACGTTAAAACGGAGCCTTGTGCCCAGTCCATACAGGTGGGGTATGAGACAAATAAATATTACTGTTGCTGTTGTAGTGCGGGGTGTGGGATTATTTCGACTTGGTGAAAGTTGTCTTCGTTGGTTGTCGGTTGTAACCCATATGCCCTTGCTACAGTTTAATTGTTATTGAATAAAAGCACATTTGTTAAAGCCCGTTGGAGTAAGAATATATCATGGTGGGCATATTCACGACGATTTAACAAGAACAAATATCTATTATTGAGCAAAATATAATTGAGAATAAAATAACAGGTAGTGTTGTAAAGTTTATACATTGCTGTATAAGTGGAAAGTTCCTAATATATCAATGTTCCTGAAGTTATTGGGTAATAGAAGAAAGAGTTTTGACTTACATGTTATACATGAGTTCTTGTTGCTGTGTTATTAGAAGTTGTGGAGACAAGTATCTCCTCTGTCACGTAGACAGGAGTACGTAAATGTACGTCTTACATGTTCGAGCGAACTGTTCAAAGAGAAAGAGAAATGTTTGATTTTCGTGCTTCCCTTCTATTACTGCTTGGAAACGCCACCTAGCGACTACGAAGGAGAAATTAGTGAGGTTACTGTGAAAGCAAGTCCTACACTTTTATAACAACTACTCATACCGTCAATCTACGTTTGTTAGACAGCAGCGTGGGTCAGATAACGCTCATAATTTGCTTTTGAATAGACCATAAATCAAATGGTTTATAGATGCAATGTATCAGAAGCTTATAGTTGACAAACAACTGAAAAGAAATTATGTTCGTCTCAAATAATTATTGTCAATTTAAAATCATAAAATGTTATCCTAGTTTAACACCGTCTACTGCAGGCTCTCCGGTAGCCAATAAGATCCAAACAGAAAAGGCAGGTCTTCTTACATTGCTGTGGATAAAGGTCTGACAGCCTGAGTAATCTACGGTGCTGTCTCTAATTATCTGGGAAACAGAGGTTACCTATTATGCATTGTGACGCTGTCTCCCTGTCAACAGTCTAATACGACATTGTCCCAAACCTGACATAAACTTAATCTTGATCATTAGTCAAATTGTACTCTGAACTCTTACGTCGCAAACATGTATAACGATATTAACAAAAGATTTACAATGTACCTAAAACTTGAATTCGAATGAAGAACAGGAATATCTATTATTATACTAAAGCTGAGATAATCACCTTTTATTTCCTAAAGGCTTTTTCCTGTTTATTTTAATGACACAAAATTCATACAAAAAAACCTTGCTTTTAGGATTACGTTATGTTTGAAAAATTCCATTTTAATTGGTTCTAATTAGTCGTAATTAGCAATTAAGTCAAAAACTGACCCGTCCCTCAGTGTCATTCTGCATTTTACTGTCACCCTCTCCATGTATATTTGATTACCTCTTCCTTATATAATGTTAGTCTCCCTGTGTGAGTAAGAGTGAGAACGGAGAGTTATTGTATTAGAGACATTTAACCATGTTAAAATTAAGTTGGCATAAAATGGAGATTTTTTGCTGGGACACCGGGGATGTTTGTAACTCGCTACTATTGAGTAGTGAAATCTGTCTTGTTCAAGCAAACATTTCTTTTTCAGTAAAAGAGTTTGTAATTCGTTACTACTGTGTAGTGAAATCTGTCTTTCTCGGGCTAAAATTTATTTTGCGGAAAGAGTTTGTAACTCATAACTACAGTGTAGTAAACATTTGTGTTTAGCCCTGCTGTTGTACGAGCAAACGATTTTTGTTTTCTAAGTTTAGGTTCCCGAGGTTACTCGGTTGAAATCGTAGCTTGATAAAATTCCATGATCCATTTAAATTTAAATTAGGTCGAACGTTTCCTTTTTTTAAAATCTTATGAAATTAAGTTATTTAAAAAAAACTCTCTGGCCGTATTTATTTATTTATTTCTAATTTAATTCATTTTGCAAACTCTGTTTTCCCTAATCTAAAATTAATTAAATTGATTATTTAAGGTCGAATTTGAGTCGGTGCATATCACATAAATGCGTCCTGACCTCCTGTCCTAAAAAACGCTAAGCGTTGCCTGCTGAAAATCCGACCAGTGCTACTTATGAACTCCTTAGCTGTTTGAAGGCGTTAATGTGATAGGAAAGCGATATTTTACCCCCCCCCCACACACACACACCAAGTCTTTTCTCGATATATAGTAAATATAAATATTTTCTATTTGTTTTTGTTTAATAATATATTTTTTATTTAATGAATATTTTTTTCGAAACTCAGTCGTATCAATTTTTTAAATTTTGACAGTTGTTTTGAATTAAAATAAAATGAAAATACAAAAATAAGATATTTCAAAGGAGGTGGGTAAAATATTTGCATTTACTTGTCGATAAAAAAATGGGGGTTGGCTTACATTTAACGCCTTCAAACCACTAAAAGTTATTTGTCGATAAAAACACCTTCAAACCGCTAAAAAAAAATTAAAAGGGGGGCAACATATTTACATTTACTTGTCGAGAAAACTTGGTGCGTGGGTGCTTAAAATATCGCTTTCACATCGCATTAACGTTCCGGGAATATACCTTTAACCAACTAGGGAGTTCATTAGTAGTACGGGTCGAATTTTCAGCAGGCACCACTTAGTGTTTTTCCAATTTTTCCAACATTTCACATTGTCGGATTTACTTCCACTTTTTCTTTTATATATATATATATATAATATATATATATATATATATGTATGTGTGTGTGTGTGTGTGTGTGTGTAATGTATGGTATACGATCCGATGGAATGAGAAAAGAAAAAATCTTTAGAAAATCAGATTTTTATGTTTCGTTAGTGGTCAGTCCTCATCAGAAAATAAATGGATTTATAACCAAAAAAAGGAATCTACAAAAAGAGATAATTTGAATTCTGACCACTTAATTTTAAAATTTAACCGTATCAGTCAATTTTATTTAGGTATTCGTGTATTTTAGAATTCCGCATCCTATGAGTATCAATTAGGTGAGAACTAGAAATACATTGTAAAAACCTGGGCTCTCTTTATTTCTGTTATTTTTTAGAAATGTTTAAGACATTGAGATCTTGCGCTCGTACATTTGATTTGCTGTGTACACCAATCATGTTTGGGTTGAACCGACCTTGATACCTCGTTTCCATCTCAGATAGAAACGTTCAGCATGCTTATCGTTTAAGGTGCTCATATCCGTTGCAAAAAAAAAAATAATAATAAAGAAGATGTTAATGCAAGAAGTGCATTTTAAGAGACATCCGATTTTTTCGATAGGCCGTTAGCATAATGTTAATTAAATCACCAGAGTTTTCAGCTCTATTAAACACAAGAATGTTCTTTACACTTAAAGAGAATTAATCCCGTGTCAAATGGATTCGGTTTTGCCCCTGAACTTATAACCTGTCATTAATTGAGGAACAATGAAAATGTCTACTTTGGGTTTATATCACTTTCGGCCATATTGTATATATAGCAATTAAAATCAAACCATCGTGCGCCCGTTAAAAGCACCAGTACCGCCCGTTCACTGAAGTTAAGCCTGTTCAATACTTAGATGGGTGACCATTTGAGCAACAGCACGTACTGTAAGAAACCAAATTTCAAAATTACTTGATTCGGCATTAAATGACATGAAAAGCGTTGATATGCCGTAAAACAAAACAACCTACCATCGTAAGCTTTTAAGTACATCGTGGTGTGTAATTTCACCGGGCTACAAGTGGCATATTCAGTAAAGAAAATCCTAACAATCTAGAACTATTTTGAGATCAGATTGGAGATCAACATATTCGATTTAGTATAAACACGCGCTTCTCACCTGTTTGCAATATTTTACAATTCAGTAAAGGGCCTGTTTAGCACAGTTAAAAAAACTGGTTCCGGTTTCAATACTGACCGTCACCAACTTAGTGAATGAGTAATACAGCTTGGATATGTGCAGTAAAGTGGGGAGCTGACAGTAGGTGTGACGCAAAAACAATCTCCTTATTCTAGCGCTCGTGAAAAGGGGATAGTTTCTCAATGTCCGGCAGATACCGACAATAAGCCACTCCACCGACTTTTTTTAAATAAAGAAATGTATTGGAAATCTTAGGAAACGAATAATTTATTGAGGAAAATGAAAAAAACATTTGAATAAAAGAAAATTATATTCTTATAAAAATAATCAAAATGTATTTTGATTATATGAATAAAGCAATATAGATTATCTAAATTACGTTTTTAATACAAATCTTTCTCTTTCTTACATTATTCATTACATAACTAATATATACACTCACTAATATAAATACTGTAATCGACATTTTTGCATAAGAAATTCTAAATTTCAAACAGCCAGTTTGTGACAAAGTCCCCCGATGGACCGTGAAATCTGCATTTTTGGGAGGTTGGTGACGGCTGAATGGTTGGTTGTATTTTACAGCATGTCAATCCTAGAGTTATTTTATTACGAAAACGTTTTTTGTTTTAATCTATCTTGTTAGGTATTCAAACTTCTTTTAACATTCTTTTTTTAACACATTTTAAAACATATCTTTACCTAATTAGGCCAATCTGCTGGCTTTACTACGTTTTACTATATTTTACTGTCGTCAAAGTTCATTCTAAAATGAACGCTGTCTCGTTAGTCAGATTTCCAACCTGTTTATTTCCTCCTCTTTGTATTATAGTATTGTAAGAACCAGACAGTGTGTGAGATTAATGTTCGGACAGTACATACATGTGTAATACAAACAGAGATCTTTAATTCCCTTTTGAATAAATCTCTTTTGTATTTGTATTGTTGAACATTTAGGCCACTAACCTTTGGCGAAAACCAACGATGTCTGGATTTGAAGAGCAGGGAATCTGGAAGATTAAATTAAAGAATATTTATAACATTCTTCTCATAAAACAAATTCCTGTCATTTACGCAAATGATAAAATTATTTTATATATTTGCTAATTGATAATACTGAAATAACTATATTGGTATTTTGTTTCGCCATATTATACAAGTAAAAGAGCAACTACTTAAAGAAAAGTATAGCCGATTTGTAGGGTTGTTTTTTACCTATTTAGTGATTTGCTATTTGAAATGAAAATTAAGTTTAAAAAGTGATCGTTATTATTCCTTTTGACTCATATTTTCCTTCTTAATTTTAGTTTTTCATCGCAAATCATTTTGGTCATTATTTCTACATCATATTTATATCATCTGGTGGATTTTGCTGTTTCAGCAGACCACAGAGTTAAAATAAAAGAAAGCGAAAAGATAGACACATATCTGAGACTTGCCAGAGACCTAAAAAAAACCTATGAAACAGGAAGATGGGGGTATACCAATTGTAGTTGAAGCTCTTTAAACAGTCCCCAATGCCATGGAGAATATCCCAGAAGAGATAGTTGGTTAGTTGGTTGGTTGGTTTTTACGGCATGTCCATACTTGTTGGATTATTTTATGCTGATGTCGTTTTGTTTTATTCATTATTGATGGGTACTCAATTTTATTTTTAAGCTCAATTTTTCAACTCCTTTTTTCAACTCCTTTTTTTCTGTTCAACCCAAAGACCCTAACAGCTACTACTACTACTCCGGGTCAGAGTGAACCTGGGAGTAATAGTGATGAAAGGGTACGGGGAGCTGGAGATCAGAGGAAGAATTAAGACCATTCAGACTACAGCACTGTTAAAATCCGCTAGAATACTTAGAAGACTTCTAGAGATCTAAGTAGATTTTCTGTCACTAATACTTCATTGATAAAACACCAGTTGAAATTGGTGTGAAAACCTCGCAAGTCGTAATATAATAAGTATAAAAGTTTTCTTTTTTTAATTTGATGGAGTATTCATTCTGGAGGTGTCCAGTAAATTGTAGAGTTGTTTGTAATTAGTGTATCTTATTGAAAAGGACAAATGCATTACACTTAAATTAGAATATTAATTTGGTTTGGTTTATTTTGTTTTACGACATATCAACCTCAGTGGGTCATTCAATGCCGATAAATTAATTCTTAATGGATACACAATTTTTTTTATAAATACATTTTTCTATTTAACCCATAGATTGGATCCTAACATATACTACCACTCCGAGTCAGAGTGGACCATGGAGCAATGATGAAGGGATGCTCCACATTCACCAAGCCTCCAAAACTGGAACCTCACCATCAGATAGAGTTTAACGTCATTCCCAGGAAAAGTAGACCCTCAGTCACCGCCTTCTAGCATCCATATGATAAAAAGGGTTGGGGGTTGCCATAATGGCAATAGGGTTGGGGCAATCTATATATAGCTACTAGGGCTTGACGTGACCAGCCGATTGATCGGAGGGGGCATGTGCGACCGCCAGTCCTTAAGCATCACGGGTCGCCACCCACGGCCAACTGGTGCAGTCGTTGCCTTCTAACGCCTCACCGACAAGGTGGTTAGAATATTAAGTGTAGATTCATTGGTTATGTTTGTTGAAAAGAATTTCATGTATTTAAAAAAAAAATTGGTTAGTCTATCAAAAATTTTAAATGATGTGGAATCTTTTGTCCATGAACAGTTAAATGTCTTTAAAGGTTTAAAGTACGAAAGACGTGGTCTCTGGTGTTCAGGCATCAAGAACCGAATTGCAAATGGCTGCTTCTATTACTATTCTTATGTGTGTGTGTGTGTGTGTGTGGTCAAGGGCAGATAACCATGTTCAGCTTAGACACAAGGGCAGATAACTCTATTGTACTTATACAAAAGGAAGATTTACTTTTAAGCGAGTGATTTCAGTGGTAATTTTATTTTTTGGCAACACAACCCAGTTCCAATTTGGGTTGTGTTGCCAAAATCTTGGGATTTTTTGAATTTTGCATTGTTCAAGGTAGCCATTTTTGACTGGCTATAGGTTACTCTAAATCAAAGGTTTTACACCTTTTTTTTAACTCATGGACCATTTCTACTCTTAATTTTTTGTGGACCTTCCACATTTTTTATATTTTTGACTAATAAAAAAGTAATGGAATTGTATAAAAAATTAAAGAAACAGTAAATGATTATGCTTTATTTTGAAGAAAAGCTAATTTATTGCAAATAAACATATTTAACAATTAAATTCTATAGAGCATTTACCAAGGTAAACTAGATTATAATCTCTCTTTGACCTTTGTTAAAGGGAAGGACAGAGAGAAAGAGAGAGAGAGAGGGGGGTAGATATTCATTAGGAAAACGAACATCGATGTTCGCTACCTGAGAAAAAATGGGTGATTTATATCTCCGTTTGTTGTAGGTAACTTTAAATTTACAACACTGTCAAATGTAAAGTTTTTCTCCAACTTGATTGCCATAAAGAAATCATAGCTACATGAATATTTCTACTTTTAGAATTTTTATATGGCGTAGATTACTGTAGAAATTTAATTCTCAGTACTAACAATCGTTCTGAAGTAGAATTGCTCTATGGACCACTAAAATATCTACAATGGATCTCCAATTTGGTATTTTTGTGTGGTGACCCCCAGTAATGTTAGATGAATCACCTGGATTCATGCGGACCCCGGGTGATAACCATTGCTCTAAATGAATAAAGATTTTTGTTCCTTTTTAATTTTACTTTTATTCTTTGAACCTAGCGCTTTATTTGAAATGTTCTGTTTTTAAACACTTGACATTGTGTTTCGATGGGGAACACTTTTGGTCGCTACTTACCTCTTACAATTATAATTTCGTGCATGATAACCAATTTACGCGCAGGTTCACATTTTTTGTCTAGGTAGAGTTATTTCTAAAAACATTTTTTAGTGTGATTTTCTAATTAAAATGCATTTTCCTATCAAAAGCTGCCAAACAATTTGGCATTAAATATATTTAAAATTTCGTTATTTCATTAATTTGCATTACGCATGCGCAGAACTTGGAATGAATAGAAAAGTAAAATAATTGCAGAAATAACATTTCCCAAAGGTTCAAAAAGTCTGAAGGATTTTTTCATTGCAGATTTTGATAAGGATGATGCAATCTTTTTCCGTATCGGACATCTGATGTTTTCTCAACTGCAAAAGAATTGTAAAGAAAGGACGCTGTCTGAATTTCAACTATGTGTAGGAAAACGTTGACACTTGAAGAAAATAATATAATTTTGAATAAATTGCATTTAATGGAACATTTTCAGAAGCATTTCAACAAAAGTTAGAGAGCTTAATGGATTATGATTACATAGGACAGGTATCGTGATGAAGTTGTCAGGGAGAGAGCTGGTGTGCTAAGAATTGATTTTTTAAAACTCGGATTTCCTGCTAAACCGTGTGATAAAGATTCATTTACATGGATGTAGAGAGTTTAAGGTTTATTTAGCTTCTTTATCAGTTATCATTTCTCCAATTAGCATGCCATATCCCGAAGACGACATGTCAAATCCTAACACCTGGGCTGTTGGAGAGGCTACCTCCGATCAATTGGCTGGTCACGCCAAACCTTAACACCTATATGGTTGTCCCGATTCTATTGCTCTTCTGTCAAATCTCCAACGCTTTTTATCATATATGTGCTAGAAAGCGATGACTGAGGGTCTTAGTGCCCTGTGTATGACGTTAAACAGCAATTCTGTAACTCTGTGGAGTGTGGAGTATCCCTTCATCACGATTACTCTCACTCGGGTCCACTCTGACCCGGAATGGTAGCACCTGTTAGGGGTCAAAAAGTTAGTTCTAAGAAATGTGTTTAAAAAATGATTTTGTTTTTTAAATTGAATACCCAATAAGAATGAATAAAGCAAAAACATTTTCGGCATAAAACAACCCAACAAGGGTTGACATGCCGTAAAATCCAATCATCGAACCAACTCGAAGACGATCCTAGGTTAATAGTTACAACAAAATCAGTATATAAATACAAAAAAAACGAGAGAAGGAAAAATCTGTTAGTCTACAAACCAAATTTATCTATACAACCAAGTGTGTGTGTGTGTTTGTGTTTGTGTCTCTGTGTGTCACAGTCAAATTATCACAAGATAACAGAGGAAATGGCGTTAACTGAAAGGTCAAATCAAATATCATCGTTGTTGTTGTCATAAAAGAAGAAAATGCAAATCAAAACTTTTATTACAAACAAAAATGAATATAAATGCAAAATATACTGAAAAGCAGACACGATATAGAAGTACATTTTCTATCGACACTAGAAATATGTATGCGGGTCAGCGTAAACATCGTGAATTCGAACGTTGATTTTCAAGGCGGGTAAACCTTTCCGCTTTATTGCAACAATCCGATATAATTCGAGAGACATTTCTACATGAGAAAATATTCATGCCTATACATATATAAAGGGCAATTGGTGTGTATGTATGTATGTATGTATGTATGCAAAATTTGTTCTAAGATATACAAATCGCTGGCAATGCTAAAAAGTCATCAACGAGCTCACGAATGGACAATGAATGAAGGAGTGGCATTCATCTGACATGCCGTTGCAATCAATATGTATGTATGTCCGGATGAAACAACGAAAATATAACAATTAACGACAAAGTAAATATATATAGATATTGAATATCCCCGGTTCTTGCTTTATTTTATTTATATATATATTTTAAAAAAATGAAGATTTGATTTATAATCGAAGATATCTAAAACTAAAATATGCATAGAAATAGAATTGAAAGTCTAGATAAAAATGTCCAGCATTTGTAAATCTCAAAAGTAAACAAATCAGCACAGTAGTGTCCCCCCCCACACACATACACTATACGCAGACGACACTGAGGCGTAACACAGATTCTCAAAGATACGTGGCTCAAAGTTAACTGACCTGAAAAAATGTAAAAGGTTTTAAATAAAATAACTGGTGCATTATATCATTTATTCATTAATATATCAACAGTAAAAATTTCATTAAATTCGGTTAATTCCCTGATTTTTGGTATTTTTTTCTTTCGGCGGTGTGACATACGATGGTGGAATTTAGGTCCGTTAAGTTCGATGTAACCAGCAAAAATTTCGGAGATAAATCCTAAAGGAAATCCATTAACAAGAAGGAGTAACTGTAATTTTATTCTTTACTTCCTATTTTAACTAAATAGTTATATTAGGAAAATTTTGCAATGAAAGACGGGAGTGATGGAAGAGTAATTTTCACTTATTCTATTTTTAGATCATCCCTCCCCTCTATTTCAAATCTTTTTATTTGTATATTTATTTAGTGTCATTAGCGTTTTTAATTTAATATAATATTTTATTACATAAAAACTTAAATACTTGCACCTGGACAGTGCATATATTTGCTAGTCGGAATAAATCAACAAGATGCATAGATGTTTATTTACACATTTTTCGTTTCCTTTAGGTTTTCACGAAATCCTCAGATGTAGTATGCTTGAAAGACAAAGACATTTCTGACATGTAATTTCTGACGGCTATACTCAGAACCGCAACGCGAGAAAGAAACTCGAGTACGTGTTAAGTGGACAGAGCTGCTAGAAATTCAAAAAAGTCCCTACGGTTATCTCATTATAATAAAATAGTGACATTTTATTGACATTAACCAAATTCACAAATGCCTACTCGAATAAATAAAGCAGACCTGCATTTTTATTTGGAATGGTCAGAACAGAGCATTTCGAGAATGTATCTCACTGATCGATAATATTAGATAGTATGTCTTTGATTTTATCGCTGTTACTATGGACGTTTGGACAGCAAAATACACGAAGGAAAAAATGTCGGAAGTAAAACTCAATAAAAGGCGCGAAAAATCTCACAAAATAAAACCCATATATTAGTATTAGGGCATATGCTTTTATATATCCACATCTACTTTTGTGTATACATTTTAAACATACACACACACACACACACATACAGACACACACACACGCACAAATATATATAAACACATACAAACACACACACAAATATATGTATAAATAATAAATATTATATATATATATATATAATATATATATATATATATATATTTCCAATTGCCGCTTTAATTTTTCCATTGCAGTGGCATTAGTAATTTATTCAAGAATTCTCTACATAAAAGCACACACACGCGCACACTCACACACACATACACACACACACACACACACACACACACATATATATTATATATATTATATATATATATATATATATATATATATATATATATTGGTAATTTTTCCGAGATGAAATAAAGGAAAATAAAGTGCTCAATTACAAATGTTAAAGCTGTATTTATTAAATATAATTGTTTATACAGAGGTTTTAGGGAGCATTTACCTAAGGTTTCTGGCTATTGCCTTCTTCAGAAATGCGTCATCTCATGTCTCTAATGTGTTGTCATGAGAGACATGAGATGACGCATTTCTGAAGGTGGCAATAGCCAGAAACCTTAGGTAAATGCTCCTTAAAACCTCTGTATAGATAGCTATATATATATATATATATATATATATATATATATATACATTATTTTGTATCTTTCACAAGGGTATAAGCGTTATGTGAAATGCAAACAACTTCGTCCAGGATTTGAACTCGTTCCATCGTGCTCATTTCCGACAATGGTAACCATATGTATATATATATATATATATATATATATATATATATATATATATGTATATATATTGTGTAAGTTATAAAACATTGAGAAAGGTATGCATCCAACTATTCTCCCTCCAGTTATGGGTAAGTGTTAGAGCAGACTAGGTTCTAGGTGAAGAACAAACTTTGAATTCAAACCTCTTATATGTGTTTATGTGTGCTCCTGTGTGTGTGTGTGTGTATGTGTATACGTAAGCACTTGTATGTGTATGTTTAGATGTTGATATCAATACTTAAAAATATAAGTAAGCGCGTTTGCACAAACATATATACACATTCGACCACACAGAGTCCCGTCAATGATATATATTCTTAATACTTTTTAATGCAGTGTACTATGTGAGCTAGAATATCTATCTAAGGATTATTGACTGTAAAGAGAAGTTCAAGATACTGACGAGACATAAAATTGAAATTAAATTCGTAGTAGTGATGCGTTATTGATCGGTTGATAACACAATACGCATCTAATTAAAGTCAATATATTGAAATATGATTGCATGGGAATATAGACACTTATAAAAGAATTAGACGACCTATTTAAAATACTAAACTCCATTTGCGATAAATCGATTTTTGTATAACGTCCGTTCTTTTTCTGTTGACCAATTGTTTGCCAATATTATAGCTAGTCACTTTACACAATCGTTTCCTAGCCACATCTGCAATTCTTATGCAAAATGGCCGCTACTGAACAACAACCAACAACTGAAAGATGTTCTCCTGATCCAGACTCCAGATATGTAAAACATGAGACAAAATATCAATATTTTATCAAAAAGAATTGAGCTTCATGGTTAAATTACTGCAGAACTTGCTGACATGAGAGATAACAATAATCTTTCAATTAAATATTAAACAGATCTTGTTGGGGAGTCAGTTTAGCTCAGTCGGTAGAGCATCCGCCTAGTAAACCACAAGGTTCCGGTTTCGATACTCCCCCTCACCAACTAGGTACATGTGTAACACAGTTGATGATTCGTGAAGTGATCCACCTCAGACGCAAACATAATCTCCCTAGTCTAGTGTGAAAAGGGGATAGACTCTCTCGCTTCCCGACTGATACTAACAATAGGCCACTCCGCTAACTTTACTAATATATATATATATATATATATATATATATATATCATCACGTTGCGATAGCAGCATGTATAACCCGTCGGTCCTCCCACGAGCTGAAGGGCTCACAGAATCTCCGAAATTGGCCGTCAAGATCGGATTTTCTGCATCAACCACGGATTGCAGGGTATCTATATTTGCTGGAAATCTAGCCGAATGCCCCACGTTGTGCTAAGATCTCAAACGACTAGAAATCTGCTATAGAAACTGATTTCCGAGATTAATGGCGGCCGATTGGTCATATGAAAAAAAGAATAACGAATCTTTTCTTTTTTTAAAAAATCAACGACATTTATATTCGAAAATATAGGAATACAAATAATTACTTCTCAAGGTTTGTGGGAGTGATGTGCCCGTAATTAAATACTTCTGGTCTTCTGCAGAGTATTGTGCAAAACAGTTCGTAAGTTGACTAAGTTTTCAAAGTGGTCTTAGCTGAAGTCAGTTACTCTCGGCTCTCAGTATTGCGTTAATCTTGTCAGCTAGCCCGATTCTCAAGCGATCACAACTTCATCTGCCCGTTTGGCCTCATCTGCCCATTCGGCCTCCTCTGCTCCTCAAGCCAAAAACGTCTGAGTTAAATAATACCCCGACCGGAACAATTTTATTTCCGGTCGGCATGAAAACATTGGGAATTTTTCTGCTCCACCCACCCAAGAAGGGTAACCGCCTTCCTCTTGTTCAACGAGCCAATCAAATTTACTTCCGCCCACCAATCTGGGTACCATCTCTTCCGGCCACTTGAATGTGTTTTTTAAATACATTCGACCCTTTTTTTTTTTAATGTCGATTTCCAACAAGAGTTTATCTCAATTCTCCAGCAATAGGGAAACATAAAAACAATAGATTCTCTTTAATCCTGGTTTCTTCATGTTCCGGTAATCTATAAAACAAGATTTATCTTTTCCCATGAGACTCAAGTCTGATCACATCAAAGGACTCGTCTAGGGACGGCTTCTCTCACTTCTGGGAGTTCCGACCTACTTGAGATTTTACTACTGATATGGTCTGCCACCATCCGCCTTGACTCCCCGGTCGAGGTCATTTCAGGATCGCCCATCTGTTTTAAATCTACGGCCGAAGTCGGCCAGCGAGTTATATTTCCGTTTTTTTTTTCTTTCTTTCTTCTTCTATCTTCCAAACCTGAATCAGGTCACACATGGATATCCATGACAATCTCTCATCAACCGTCCCTATCGGTCATCACCCCCGGGAGGTCCTCTGCGCAGCATCCAGAATCCATACAGAGCTGATCTATGTAGGTCATTGCTGGACGGACCACATTGGCGTGTCTGCGTGCAGGTTTCCACAGGAGAACGTCACTTATGAGTTCGTCCTTGCGTGATGGTTTGTCTAATATGGGGTAAATGTCGGTAATGTTGCTCTCATGAGGAGTGTTGTTTCCACGATTTGTTTAATACAGCACACATCATTCATTTATCTTATTCTCTAGGCTCTATGTTAGGATCCAAGTGGTGCAGCCGTACAGTAACACTGACACATCTACGGCTTAGAAGAATTGCAGCTTTAATTTGTCAGATAGATTAAACTTCCATATGAGTGGTAGTCTGACCATGCCTTTCCTTTGCGTGCATTAACATCGCTTTCTGTGGATGAGATAAGGTGCGATAGGTAAATTGTCGTATAAATTGCGCAAAAATGAAAATAACATTGACATTTTTCTTTACGGCTATTCTAATAACAAGATTATGCTTTAATAATTATATTCAAAACTGACAGGAAGTTTCGAGGATTTCCGTTTCCGGTTATGTTCTCATTATGACAACGGAAAGCAAGATTCTGGAAAGCTAAATATTTGGGTACAATCCAGTAAATATCGCAGTATATTTCGCCGTTTATTTTTTTCTATTGAAATTTTCGTAGGCAATTCTTCATCAATTTAACGGAGGGGTGCATTCAACGTTCAATTTCTTTCCAAGTAGCAAATAACTTATGATGTCAGTCACTATTTTCATGGCTATATCATCATCATCATCATCATCATTATCATCATCATGTCGCGCTGTCAGAACGGATTCCCATGACTCTCTCTCACCAAATGTTCCTAAAGGTCATCGCACCCGGTAGGTCGTCTGCACAACATCAAGAATCTGCACAGAGCTGATTGATATATGTGTTTGCTGGTCGGCCTTCACTGGTGTTTCCATGTGTAGGTGTCCAGAGGAGAACGTCACTTATGAGTTCGACCTTGTTTCTCCAACAGTGTCCAGCATGTCTTGTTCGCTCCACCTGGATGGTTTGAAACCCTGTCAGCTGGGGCTGTAGAATACATCGACTGCACCTCGGCAGAGGATCACCTCCCCCCCTCCAATGAGGCCACCTGTTGGCCGTGGATGGCAACTCGTGATGCTTAAGGATGAAATCCTGGTGACTGAGCAGTCCATCACCTGCAAAATTCTACTTTAGCTTTTACTTAGGATAGACGTACAGTCGAATAAGCTCCCTTCGACCAATAGGCTGGTCACGTCAAGTCCTAGAACCTATATGATTATATCAACCCTATTGCCATTATGGCAAAGCTCCAACTCTCTTATCTTATACTAGCAGCGGCTACCCGGCGAAGCCCGTGTAGAGGAGATAAAAACATGGTTTAATAATCGTTTACAGATCTATTACTACTGAATAGCGAGTTAGGTCCTCGTATGATGACCCATAAAAACCACTGCGTAAAAAAGATCTTAATTTAATCCGGCCTGGTGGGCTGTCAGGGAATTTTCTTTTCGTCAGATTTGAGGGAATGACATCACATGGCTAAACTTGCAAATCGGTCGGAAAATTAAAACATATCACAGGGGAGAGCCCCCCAAAACAGAACCCAAATTATTTATTTATTTTCCCATTAAACTAACCCTAAACCCCAACGCTAACACTAACCCCTAACCCTAACCCTAAACCCTCCTAGTTAAAATTAACAGTTTTATTACAAAATGTGTGGGTTCTGTTTTTTCTGGGTCACTCTAATTTTCCGACCGACTTGCAAGTATAGCCCATCACATAATGATATAGTAAGAAATTTTAATTCAATGATTAACTATATTTTTTAAATAAAATATAAATGACGCGATTTGCTAAACTTAAAATTAATATTTGAAAAATAAAGAATTAAATAAAGTAATCAAATTCATGTAAAACGATAAATAATCTTAAAAAAAAAATAACAATATTAATTCAAAGCATAGCCGATCGAATGTCAAATTATTATAATAAAGTATACTATACTATAAATTTTATAACAATTTGAGTTTTCAGGTATTTCCGTGAAATGTATTAGGTAATCTAGTGGTATTATCGCTTGCGCACTATTCTGCATTAGTATCATGATTTTATTTGTATTTCTAATATCAAAATAAATAAATTAACGCGATTATGAAAAACAAAAAAGGCTTTGTTTACAATTGACGAACGACGGAAATTAATAAAAATAAGTTGAGTTATCGTTAAATGTTTTCGTTTGATTTGTTATTTAATTCGCTGTAAAAAATAATTCAATGTATGAATAGACAAACTAATTACATATTTAGAAAGATTACCAAAATAAATATTTTTAAGAGAGGAACAGAAATATGCGATAAATAAGATCTGATTTTATGTTAAAATTTAAGTATGAAAAAACTATACTACGAATTCTAGGCTGACATAAGCGAAATATTATTTTTTTAACTCGCTGTAAAAAATAATTCCATTGATAAAAACTCAATCAAATTACATATTTAGAAAGATCATTTTATTTCCTTTCTAACCATATAAATATCTTAAAGAAGATTGAACCGTAAATAGGCGAGAAAAAAGAATTTGTTTTTTTCCTTAAAATTTAGTATGAAAAAAAAAATCATTCTTATCAGCTCTCCGAAGCCATTTTTTTTTTTTAACTCGCTGTAAAAAATAATTAAATAGATAAAAACGCATACAAATTACATATTTAGAAAGATTATTTTCTTTTCTTTCCAACCATATAAATATTTGACCAAGAATAAGTGATAAATTCCGAGCGGAACGGCTTAGACTGCGAAATTTATCCACTAAAATTAAACTTCACTGCTGGTATCGCTGTAAATCGCTGTAAAAAAAAAATCAGGCAGCGAACAATATTTTATTATCAGCAGGTGTTGGTATACGGACAGTTCCGCAAATTGGGTGATTTTGGCTTAATTAATTAATTATATCCCTTAATTAGAAAAAAATCAATAACCAAATTTGGCATGTTTCTTAGTTAGAAGGATATTAATATATATGCAAGATTTCAAATCTGAGTGACTCCTCTTTTCTGAGTTATAGTTCGACACGTACATACCAAAATCTTTCTTATCTAATACTAGTTAAAGTACCCGGTCCATGACCGGACTAAAATGAAATTTGGATCACCAGGGAGTGAGAGAGAAAGTGGAAGACAGTAGTTAGAGAGGGGATAAGAGGAAAATAATTCTTGAAACTAAAATCATTGAGAATTTGTATATTTCAGGATTTGTATTTTCTGTTTTATAGTTTAAAATTATTTCATATTATTATACAACAAATTGAAAGTATTCGTTTGTATATTTGTTTGTTATTGTTTTAAATTTTTTGTACATGACAACAATTCACATTTAGTTCTTAATTGTATGTTGAGTTTAAAAAGAAGCTGAGAATCGAAAATTTAAATTCTTCGTATTGCAATATCTATTTTTGCTAAAACCTAAGATAGTATTATAGGGACCACCAATTGATCAGTTTAGGCCATCTTGAATAAAACAGAAATATTTTGTTATTATTTATAATTAATTGATTTTCATAGAATTTAAAAAACTCTTATCGTAACTTGTTTTTAGCTACGTTAATTTTCAGTTGATTTAACAGTGCAAAAATGAAAACATTGTTTTTCAATCATAATTTTCATTATTTCCGTAAGCTGAAAAAAAGTTAAAAAATCATCAGGAGTTTATTTAATGTTTTTTCTTTCAAATGGAAAAAATTTTTTCAAGAAAATATTAATTTTTCTGCAAGTTTCATAGTGTTAAATATAGGGGGGGGTAAATTTCACAGGGTAAAATTGGTGGTACCTAGTATTTTAAAAACATTGTTTAAAAACGTTTTGGTGGACCTGATTATCTGGACTCCCCCCCCCATCTATTTTTTTTCCTTCAGTTGATTATTATCGATTACACACCAATCTATCAGATTGAAAAAAAAATTCTTAAAAGTTCTTTATTATTTGAGTATTCACGGGTGCTCATTTCCTCGTATAAGTTTATAGTAAATTGATCCCCCATATCGGAACCGCTTGAACGGAACCCAAATTATTTATTTATTTTCCCATTAAACTACCCCCCTAACCCTAACCCCTACCCCCCCCCCTAGTTAAAATTAAGTTTTATTACAAAATTTATATTAATTACAAAACATCAATCTTCATAAAAGTTCAAATGTCACCTATGAAATCTCTATTTAAACATGCCAATTTTTTAGAACTTTTTGTTTTTAGAGTGAAGTCTCTTTTGTTGTAACAGCAGACCGACTTACAGACAGATGAAAAATGAGAGTCAGCATAGTATGCTTCTTTATGAAGACAAGACGATTAAAAACCTTTTGTTAAAATTCATATGCTCCAATTTTAACAATATCTGTGCGATTTTCATGTCTTACAACTGTTGTATTGAACTCCATAAATACAGCGTGTTGAAATATTTATGAGGCCACTTTCGCCCAGATTTTTCGGACTGCTGTCCTCATCTTTATTGTGGAATACACATACACAACGTTTCGATCGATCTTCAGGTATTTCTTGTAATACGACGTATCAGCCATCTTCAGATGTTTCTTATAATCGGAAGATTGTTCTCATTCCTTCAATGTTAAGATTTTATTTATCCGAGTATAGAAATGATTCAACTTGGGAAATCATTTTGGAAAATTGTATGTGTATGTTGCGTTGGGTATGTGCATTTCACAATAAAGATGAGGACAACAGCCCGAAAAATTAAAATAATACATATTATCAAACCTCATCTCAAAAATTCCGACGAATGGAATCCTATTGTTTATTATTATTAAGAAAACAGTTTTTTGGTTATGTCTTTTTTCAAATAAAATAGCGCGTTTACAACATTACAGTTTGATAACTGTGTTGTCGTCAAAAGGAAACTATGCTCTATAACTTCTGGCCTCTTGTCGGTATCAGTCGGACAGCGAGGGAGTCGATCCCCTTTTCACTGCGCTAGACATGGAAGATTGTTTTTTGCCTCTGAGGTGGATCGCCACACCTACCGTCAGCTCCCCACTTTACCGTACAGATCTACACTGTGCTATTCATGCGCTGAGTTGGCGTGTGCCGGTATCGAACCCGGAAACTTGTGATTCACTAGGCGGATGCTCTACCGACTGAGATAGGCTAAAAGAAGATCGATTTTATAGTAGTAGTGTTATTAGTATGAAAAGAAAACGCTGTATAATTTTTTCAGGTAAAAGACACTATATTAGTTTGATGACCAAGTGATTATAAATATTTTTACCAAGCCTCATATTTTAAATATATATTTTACATCATTTTTAAAGGCAAAATATTAGTAATAATTCATAGAAAGTATTGTTTGATTTACTCCATTCGACACTATTTATTTAATGATGATGACGATTATTCATGTAATTTATTTATTTTAAAGAAAACAACAAAAAACAGAAATTGGTTTTCAGTTAAGCATTAAACTATCATTAGATTATTCAACCAAATAAAAACAAAACAAATGATTTTAAATAAAGTATAGAGAGATCTGTAGAATGAGCTCATGTTTTGTATTTGAAACTCCAAGAAGTTTGCATTGATCTGTTTAAATATGGCTTCAGATAATACTTTATAATTACAATGGGATATGATGAAATACAAAAGAGACACAGGGGATTGGAGGTATTACAGCTATATTGGAGGTATTTATGGTATGATAGTTAATGTCGTATGAAATGGATAATTTCAATTCCTGTATGAGGCTGTATGCATTTCACATAGCGCTAATCCTCTTGGGAAAGGTATACATTCAACTATTCTCCTTCCATCTACGGATAAATAGTAGGGCAGACAGGGCTGTTTAACCTTGCTTAGTCAACCGGTCTAGGAGAAGGAAAACCTGTTAAACTCCGCTTAAAAAATCAACCTTGTGTTGCATTTTCCTCGAGCGGAGAGGTCGGGAAAATACATATTGTCATACATTTTTGGAAATGGATCTAAAAACAACTTTTCGTATTGGAGGGACATTTGTTATTAAAAAAAATCCCAGTCCAACTGTTATCATTGAACGTAAGCTAATATTTTAGAGATTACAAATCATAATAATGAAATAGTATCTAAAATATTATTCTTTCTTTTTTCTTTTTTTTTTTTTACTTTTTCTTTTTGTTAGAATTTTTTAGGATAAGGTCACTTATCTATTGCATTAACAGTGCGCCACATGATGATGATGATGATGATGATGATGATGATGATGATGATATATCCAATTAAATTTTGTGAGGACTTGTTTTTTTTTTATAGACGCTCTTTTCTGGATTTGGTCTCTATCAATAAGAAAGGTATCATTAGAAGACAAAAATAAAAACACTTCCACGAAAGAAGAAAAAAAAAAGAAAACAGCATCTGTCATTAGCTTTTTTTGAAAAAGCAAAAACAATTTGTTTGTTTTTTTTTTGCTTCTTTTTGTTTTGTTTTTTTTTATTCTGGTGGGTGTGAATAACAACGTTCATTTCTTAATTAGACTTTTTTTCGAATCAAACACGCAGAGTTGATCCTGAAAAATAGTTTTTTCTAGTTTGACACATTCATCGCAAAAGAGATCATTCGATCTACTTTGATATTTTTTTTATTGTTTTAGAGAATAAACAAATGAAGAGTCATCTGACTGTAAATAGTCAGGTTTTATCAACACTTTTAGATTGTTTATCACTTTCAAATATGGCCGGTCTTTTAAAAGGCTTCTGAATTAATCAGCGGGAAAAGAAACGCTTGAATAAATCACTAGAGAATGCAAAACATGTTTGTCATGCTGTTGTGGGGATTAAAATAAAATTAGAATTAAATAAAAAAAACTAGCAATCTCACAGGAACCCTTAGCAAGGAAGAACCGTCTGAAAATTGGCCCCTTCCTGGCACCAAAAAGATCCCTCGGCTATTCCAATACAAACCTTTACTGGGAATACACGCTATTGACTGGCTCAGGAGAAAATTTCCTCTCCAAGAAATAGCTATAAAGCTAGGAATAAATTCTGAGCCTTAAAAGCATATTTTGTCTTTGTTTCTTCTTTTCTCTTCCTTAATTCCTTTTCAGCCTGAGCACCATCAAGAAAGAGAACCATATATAATGGGGTTTAAGAAAAGAAACTAGCAACACCAGCCGCAACTCACACATCAAATAAACAAAGTCTAATCCTACCCAAAAACTCACCCCATAGTGTCTCGACACAGATTTATTTAAAAACTTAAATATACGAGGGTATTGTCAAAAGTAAAGTCTTCAAGGTGCTGGGGACATCGGGAAACAACAATGTGAAGTTTGTTGTACATGCAACTGCGGTTGCACCTGTTCGCGCCTCACTGCCACACTCAGTCTTGGCAAGTGTGAAGTTCGCGCATATTAACTTTTTAAACTCAGAAGACATTGAACAGATTAAAATGTATCGCATATTAATGGAAGTGTAGGCGAGTCGTGCATGGATGCCAAAAATGTCCGCAATTGATGTAAGGAGTTTGTAACGACGACGTTCAACGTTTCATCAATGACATGAAGGCGAGCTAGTATGACATGGGCAGACAAAAACTCTCACAGTGCATACAAAAATGCATCGACCGAAATGGCGATTATGTTTAAAAAATAGATTGATTTTCAAAGTTTAAAATGATGTAAAAATTATTAAGCATAAACATTAAACGTTTCTGTGATTTCTAAATATTTTGGAAACTTTACCTTTGGGGTTACCCTCATACTTAGGTTGTCTACATGGTGGATTGAATAGCAGCGAATTTGTTAACAGGAAGTCCGAATTCAGTCCGGGGTAATGTATGATATTGAATGTTTTTTTTAGGTCAAGTATTGATGGAATTTTGGGCCGGTTTAGATCAGTCGGTAGAGCATCCGTCTGGAAACCGTAAGGTTCCTGGTTCAATACCGGCCCTCGCCAACTCAGCGTATAAGTAGTACAGAGATCTGTCCGGAAAAGTGGGGAGCTGGTGGTAGGTGTGGCACTCTACCTCCGACGCTAAAAGAACAATCTCCTTGGTCTAAACACTTTCTTTTTTCAACATAAAGTAAAGTAGGCAGAGTGGCTTCTTGTCTGTATCAGCCTGACAGCGAGGGATTCAATCCCCTTTACACTAGAGTTAGACCTGGGAGATTGTTTTTGCGTCTGTGGTGGAGCGCAACTCCTACCAACAGCTCCCCGCTTTATAGCACGTCCAAGCTGTGCTGAGTTGGCGAAGTCCGGTATCGCACCCGGAAAGTTGTGCTTCCTAAGCAGATACTCTACAGACTGAGCTAAATCTGATAGAATGTTCTGAAATAAAGAAGACGTCTGCTTGAACTCTTCACACTACGTCAACAGTTGCACAGAAAAAAAGATAAAAACTTTTATAAGACGAATTCTTAAATTTATTTATAAGATTATATATTGCTCTTTTATCTATGATAAAAAGGGTTGAGGGTTTGCAATAAGGGCAATAGGGTTGGGACAATTATACAGCTACTAGGGCTTAAAACTTCACCATTAGAAGCAGTTTAAACAGATTCACAGGAGAAAAGATAAACTTTTATAAGACGAATTTCTAAATTTATTCATTAGATTATATATTGCTCTTTTTCTCATAAGTCTGACTTTTATTCAAACTTCTGAACAACTTATTTTTGTCTAGATTTTTATGTTCGTTAAATTCTTGTCTCTGCCTAGAGACAACGTCAAAAACATTTCATTTCCTGTTTAGATACGGTCTGACTGCAACACCGGTAATAGAAACTTTGAACACGCTGTCATGTCTTCTGTGATTTCACAGACTAAAAATGTCCTTGTCTCGGCTACCGGTCGACTAAAACGCGTTGAAACATTGAGATATTAATAGCTAGTGACAGTGAAGCCATTACTTCAATTGATCAGACGTTAATAACATACAAGATAATCTGTTCTGAATATATTTCTAACGTTACCTCAGGGAAGTAAATTTACTCAAATGAGTTAAATTATCGCAATGGATGAGACAAAACACAGAGTATAACAAAAAAAAAAAACAAGTAATAATATGTTAAATGTCTAATGACGCAAGGTTTATCGGAGATTGATCATTTTACAACAAACTTTTTAAAGACCACCCAAACATTCATCGGTCTTCAGGCTGCAATTATTGGAGCGTGCTGTCTGTTCATGTTTTACAACCGTCTTTGGTTGTGATGCAGTAAAAAAGAACGAGGCAAACCCGGTCCTCGGGACACTGACCGCAGTTTCTCACCTCGTTTTATTATGTATTGCATACTAGATTTGTCCCTTCAAGTAGCACCTGCACCTTAATCTAAAAGGGTCAGGGCCGGGTTTATTACCCGGTGCCTGAGGTGCCCCAAAAGGAAATGCCGAAGGGATCACGGTCTTTTTGTCCTGGTTACTGCATGGCTGGCTCCCCACGTTTAAAAGTCATTCTGTCAATCCGATATGGTGGGAGGTCGGGAAAATTCTCAGTACGAAACAATATGGTTAAATATTCACTTAAAGGCCGCTTTCAGTGACAATAAAATTTATTGTTGAGTCACATTCTATTCATAGATTTTATATCATAATGAATTGAAAAAAAAATGGGTATAAGTTCTTTATGATTAATATTCAATAGTTATCTAGTTAAGAAAATATAATGATCGGGTGAGCGCGAGCACAGGTTTCCGTATATTATTATTGTTGAAATTTGGATTGGAAATTACTTCATTCTTTACGTTAGTGTATTTTGAGTCTATTGCGCAACTAAAGATATCGATACAATGTGCTGTTTTTGCTGCTCTAAACTTACCTCTAAGTTTAACGCTAGTGAAAAGTGGATAGATCCCCTCGTTTTCCGGCTGATACCAACAATTTGCCATTTCACCTACTTTACTTTTTTATTACAAACTAATAGAAAAATATAATTAATATACCTCTTTTCTGTTTTGTGGTTGTATCTTTGATAGAAACAATTACCGTTTGGTGCAAATATTTTAATTGACAACAACAATTGTAAAATAGTTATTTACTAATTTTATCCTCGTTGTCGCACAAGTATAGTATTATATAGCCGTCTTATTACATATACCGTATATCTATATTATAGGACACCCGTGGTTGTGCCATTATATTTAATCTTCTATTTCTTACGTTCTGAGTAGCTGGGCTGGTATTTCTTATTTCTGACTGTTCTATCTATCGGCCTGGTTCTGGCTTCTTTTGTTCCGGGCAATTTCTGCTAACTTCACTTAACTGGAGTCTCAAGATGCTGGTAACGTTCTCTGGTTCCAGCTTCTTCTAAGATATTGGTTAAGCCTTGATTTTCGTGAGTTTTAGGGACAAACTCAAGGCATATAGTTTTGTGAATTCACATTTTATTAATTATTAACACAAGACCTTAAACCTTAGGATCCTTAACTCGTCTCGTCGTGTCCATTTCCTACGACGATAACCATTACACAAGACGCCTCCATTTCTGAGACACTTTAAGCGATATTATTTTAAGGATTTTCCCGTTTTAGTTTTATAAAATAAAGTGCTGTTACAGCAAATAAATTGAAGAGAATAATCTTTGCAAGAAAGTTAAAATAAACGTTCCACTGGAACACGTGAGTCATTAGATAATACAATTAGAAGTTAGAATGCCTGTGGTATGAAATAGTAAATCCATAACAATATGTCTCGAGGAAAATTTGATTGATTAAAGATAATTCTATGTAAAACATTGTTTTCAAAATACAGAGCATAGAAATTCAAATTGCAGAATTTAGGTTAAAGCATTTAAAGCACTATTGTTGTAAATTCGGTCGTTTATATGTGATGAATATCTTAGATGAATATTGTATTTGAGTTTTTTTGTGTTTTTGTTTTGTTTTTTATTCCATTTAGACATAGTTGAAATACCAGACTGAAGCAGACTGTGATATTTAATTGTCAGTGAAACTGTTAGTCACGACAACTACCGTCATTAAGAAAGGATGAGACTGATATATATATATCAAGAGATTTTTTTTTTCGTTGATGCCTTCTTGAAAGAGACACAATAAAAACAGGTTGTAAGTTGCTGCTTAACCATCAAGAATTTCAACTGCAACAGCGAATATGTTGAAATTAATTAAATCCTTTAAAGCATGCTGAATAGAAAGCAGACACGTTTCTGTTCAGCTTGTAGAAAAACGATTTTGACTAATAATATAATTTTAGACAACAAATCTGCCCTAGATCAGAATGTAGTATCTGCGGTCTGTAGTCAGAAAGTACTGTTACCCCGGAGGGTCCGGTGGCTTCGGCCCTGGACCGCATAAGTTAACATCGTTGATCCCAGCGCCCCCCCCCCAGTCAACACATGTTCCCTCGATTTAAAGGAGCAGGACTGGGTTTATTGCCCGGTGCCTGATGCGCCCCCTTGAGGGGGAATGCCGACGGGATCAACACATTTTTTGTACCCGCCTCCCATGAGCTTCAGTTCGTGGTCGGTCCCACATTAATAGGGCCTTGTGCCTAACCCGTACACGTGGGGTATTTGGTAAATATCCAGTTACCCAGCTGGGATCAGTGTGTAGTATGTATTCTGAGTCCTCATATAATATGCAATATAATATAATGGAGAATGAATGTGAAAAGTATTAGCATATGAAGGTGCTCAATGCTAAAATAGCAAAGCATTTTTATAATCAGAGATTAAATATTATGGATTTAATATCCTGTAACTTCAGTTT
Source organism: Doryteuthis pealeii (assembly GCA_023376005.1). Classification (NCBI taxonomy): domain Eukaryota; kingdom Metazoa; phylum Mollusca; class Cephalopoda; order Myopsida; family Loliginidae; genus Doryteuthis; species Doryteuthis pealeii. The sequence goes on from CM042139.1 coordinate 116,559,907, forward strand.
CATGTGTACTTGCAATCATCAGACGGTCAAAATGTTCAGATATTTAACAAAAAATCGGTGGCATTGCGTGAATACGCTTCACGTTATATAAACGCTACCGTTTTAAAAAATATATTTTTAATAATCTTTTATATATATATATATATATATATATATATTTATATTATATATATATATATATATATATATATATAATTTAAACTCTCTGTCTTTTTCTTTTTTACTGCCTCTTTCTTTAATTGAACCTGTAGCTTTAATCCTGTTGTTGTAGATCACCAAATGAATAGTTGGCAGGCTAATACAAAATTAAGTGCAAAATGACAGGTTTTTTTAAAATAAGATTGCTTAAGATACTGTCTGTTACGCCAACGGCACTGAACAATTAATTGATCCAAACGTGTTGGAAATTCACTGAAATTTTGTCAAAGAAACAAAACGATGAGTTGATCGATAAAAAAAAATAATTGCTTTTCGTCTTTTTACCTCCTGTTCGCTTGATGTATCTTTACATTAGATTCTTAAAAGCTGGCAAATTCTTCTCTTAAACTTCTTTGTCGACTTCAATGAGGTGTTTCGTTAAGTTTAACAATGAATGGTTTTGTCCAAGATTGTCTAGTGCCAAGTATATACATATTCTTAGCTGGAAATCCACAGTCAAATCTTGCTTTTATCTAATTCAATTTCTCGCTACTGGTGCAGAAGGTAAATTTCTTACTGACGTATTTAGTCACACATACACACACGTACACACACACATACATATATAAATACTCTCTCTCTCTCTCTCCTATATATATATATATATATATATATATATATATATATATCTCAGACAGACACTCATGCACACACACACACACACACACACACACATATATATATATATGAGAATTTGCGTGGTATTAGTTCGAAGCTAACAACCACATTCCTATAATGCATTAGGTTATCCAAAAGACGATAACACAACAGAATATTCGGTAGGGAAAAGACAAAGTCAATTTATACAATATAACCACATTCAAATAAAACAACACAGATAAAACATTGTTCCAATCCCAAACCTTAAGAACGACATAAGGGTGTTCAAAGGAACATGAAGAAGTAAAAGATACAAAAAGGGTGAAACCACTTACAAATTTTTCCTTTATCTAGGCGCTGTGGGAACAAGGTAGGCACACATGCTGGTTAAAGAGGAATACCCCAGAGCTCACCTTGTCACGTAACATAAGAACTCCAATATAAAAAGGGAGAAAATTCTATTTTGTGTCCCAACACACACACACACACACACACACACACACACACACACACACACACACACACACAATACACTCACAAATACAGATAGATTTTTGGTAGAGCAAATAGACAATTGTATTTATGAGCTGTATTTGCAGCCTTGTGCCAAATTTGTTGTAATATTTTACTGCAATATTTTACAACAATAAATATAGAAGCCAGGAACGAGACGGTGTACGTGTGCTGGTGACCACAGCGGTGAAACTCCGACCCCGACGGTGAAATTATAGATTAAACATAGTTTGACACATTTGTATTTCGATTATTCGGACTATTGTCCTCATCTTTATTGCTATCTACATAACGTTTTGGCCGATGTGCCCTCCGGCCTTCCTCGGGTGTTTTTGGTCGAACTCGGGAACGTTCCTGTCAAACTCAGGTGCCTTTTTGTCGAACTCTGACTCCAGTTTGATCCGTGTTAAGCAGAATCCTTGTCCGTTGGTCCGTTCGTCTGTGGTAAACACAAGCAACTGAGTCCCAGTTGAACACCGTTTTTAAATAGTTAACCAACCACGTGTTCGAGCGGTTTGATTGGCCGACTCAGTCCACGCAGCCTAGAAGAGTCTATAAATTTAATTTGTTATCTCCAGCACACCTCATGTGTTGTAATTGTTAGCAAGCTAGATTTGCAGACTATTGTTAAGTGAGTTCGATTCTCACTAGGCGCCCCATACTTCTGGCCTTGTGCCGCATCTAAGCTACCCTTAGTAAATAGCCATGTGGTGTAATGGTTAGCAAGCTAGATTCGCAGACCATTGTTAGTGAGTTCAATTCTCACTGGGTGCCCCATACTTCTGGCCTTGTGCTGCATCAGTAAATAACAATATAAAAAATATTCCAACAGGGTTACAAACTAAATGATAATCTATGGAACATAAATATCTAATTTCAGTTATCATAGACATAATCTCTTTTATATTGTTTTTGTGTATACTTTTTCACTGCGCTACATTTCCCGTCACATTAGTGTGCCGTTGTGCACAGTTTGGAACCTCTGGTTTAAAGGAATGCAATAATGCAGAACTTGTACTGTCCGAGCCTGCTTACTTCACATATAGCCATTCTGACGGCTATTTTAATTTCTTCCCGCTGGCAATGGCCGCCGCTACCTGACACTCTTAGCGGTAGCGGGGCGCAACGAATGTAACTTTGAAGTCGATTCTCGTGATAGAAGTTGCAAGTTCTTCGTATTAGGATTCAATGCGCATGTCTAGGTCGTATATAAGGAAAAAGAGGAAGGATAATGTTGAAATAGAAAAAGAAAATAGCTACGTCAATTTATGCACGAGTTATCCTGTAAATAACGTATCGAAACATCTGTAAAACCAAAGCTCCAATTGTGGCTTCATATTAAGTAGCAAGACGCTCGAGAACTTGAATTATTGAAATGGTTTTTTTATCTATAATTTTAGTGACTATTGAAGGAGAACAAGCGGAATCGACAAGTGTGCTATGCTCGTGATGACGAAAGACAAAATTTGAAACAATGAACGGAATAGAACTACCGAATCAAGAAGAATGTAAGGGGAAACTTCAAGAGAGAAACTGAATCTCTCATAATTGCAACACAGGACAATGTCATAAAAACAAACTATATCAAAGCAAAAATCTATAAGACGCAACAAAATAGCGAGTGTAGAATGTGTGTTGGAGAAAAGGAAAACTACAAATACTTGAGAATTTTGGAAGTGAACGCCATCAAACAAACAGAAATAAAAGAAAAAAGTAAGAAAACAATACCTCAGGAAAACAAGAAAGCTTCTAGAAACCAGGCTCTGTAGCAAAATCTCATAGAGGGAATACACACCTGGGTAGTCACTCTTGTAAGATGCACTCGACAATTCTTAAATGGACAAGAGAGAAACTTCTACAAATGGACCAAAAGACATGGAAACTTATGAAAATGCACAGGGCACTACACCCGAGAGACGACATAAACAGTCTATATGTACCAAGAAAAGAAGGGGGCAAGGGACTCGCCAACATAGAAGATTGTGTAGATGCGACAATTCGAGCACTCGAACAAGACACTAACAAAAGTAAAGAAAGACTAATTGCAGCAGCCAGAAAAAAAATAACTGCAACATATGAACAAACAGAAATACAACAAAAACTAGAAAACAGAAATGGGAAGAAAAACATCTACATGGATACTTCACGCGGCAAACTGCAGAGATTGCACATGAGAAGACCTGGGCATGGTTACGAAGGGGAAACTTCAAGAAAGAAACTGAATCTCTCATAATTGCAGCACAGGACAATGTCATAAGAACAGACTATATCAAAGCAAAAATCTATAAGACGCAACAAAATAGCGAGTGTAGAATGTGTGGAGGCAAAGACGAAACGGTTAATCATATTATAAGTGAATGCAACAAACTATCACAACGAGAATACATGACTAGACACGACTGGGTGGGAAAGGTGATCCACTGGGAATTGTGCAAGAAATTCAATTTTCCCCATGCTGCTGAATGGTATATGCACAAAACGGAATCGGTCCTAGAGAATGAGTCGCATAAAATCATTTGGGACCTTGAGATACAGACGGACCACTTAATCCCGGCCAGAAGACCAGACCTAGTATTAAGTAACAACCAAAAGAAAACTTGTCATCATATGGATTGGAGATGAAGGAAAAGGAAAAGATAGACAAATACTTGGACCTTGCCAGAGAGCTGAAAAAACTGTGGAACATGAGGGTGATGGTCATACTAGTCGTAATTGGGGCCCTGTAATCAGTAGGAATTGGAAATCAGAAGAAGAGTTGAGACCATCCAAACAACAGCATTGTTAAAATCAGCTAGAATACTCAGAAGAGTCCTGGAGACCTGAGAAAACTTAGATGGGTGTGAAAAACTATCATAGAGATAATAATAATAATAATAATAATAATAATAACAATAACAATAATAATAATAATAATAATAATGATGATGATGATGATGATGATGATGATGATGATGATAATAATAATAATAATAATAATAATAATAATAATAATAAACAGAGTACAAGTCTAGGCACAACTGATGAGATGATCCCCTGGAAATTGTGCAATGAATTACATTTTCACCATGCATCTAAATGGTATATGCAAAAACTTGAATCTGTCCTGGAGAACTAGACGCAAAAAATTATATGGGACTGTGAGATACAGACGGATCAACTAATCGCGCTTAGGAGACCAGATCCAGTGTTAATTAATAAGGAAAAGAGAACTTGTCATCCCGTGGATTTTACCGTCCCGGCGGATCACAGAGTGAAAATGAAATAAAATGAAAAGAAAGACAAATGCTTGTACCTGGTCAGAAAACTAGAAAAGAAAACTGTGGAACATGAAGGTAAAAGTCGTACCAATTGTAATTGTTGCCCTTGGAGCAGTCATCCAGGGTTTGGCAAAGAGTCTGGAGGAATTGAAAATCAGAGGAAGAATCCAGACCATCCATACAACAGCATTGTTATTATTAGCAAGAATACTCAGAAGAGTCCGGGATACCTATGGAAACTTAATCCAATAACAGCCAGCTATGATGGGTGTAAAAAAAACTATCATGGAGTAAAAGAATAATAATAACAATGCACAAATCCTGACACTCGAGAGTTGACATAGACAGAATTTGGAATTGAAAAAGGTGTCCTGCTTATAATGAAAAAAGAAAAAGAGAAACAACAGAACGAATAAAACTGCTCATGAGGAAAGAACCGAGACATTGGGAGAAAAAGAAAATTACAAATATTTTAGAAAATTAAAAGCAGATACCATCAAGCAAACGGATATGAAAGGAAAAGTTAATAATAATAATAATAATAATAATAATAATAATAATAATAATAATAAATAAATAAATAAATAAATGAATTTTTAAAAAATCTACCTCTGAAAAACAAGAACATTTCTCGAAAAACTCTGCAACAGAAATCAGATCAAACGAATAAATATTTAAACAGTCCCACTTGTAAGATACTCTGGACCCTTCCTAAAATGAACAAACGTGTAACTCAGTAAAATGAACCATAGAACAAATAGATTTATGTCAATGCACAAGGCTTTACACCCAAGGGGACGACATACACATAATCTATGTGTCAAGAAAAGAAAGCGGAAGAGGACGCGCCAACATTGAGGATTGCGTAGATGCAACAATTTGGTGAGTCGAGGAATATACTAAAAAAGCCAAAGAATGTCTAATTACAGCAACCAGTGAAAGCAGTAGCAGCATAAGAACAATAAGAAAAGCAACAAAAACTAGAAATGGGAAGGAAACAACTATATAGATATTTCAAGAGATTCCATACGAGAATACCAAGAGAAACCTCAAGACAGAAATGAATTATCTTTTAATAGTAGCATAGAATAATGTCATACGGACCAATCATATCAAAGCAAAAATATATAATAGCAAGTGTAGCTTGTGTGGAGACAGATATGAAACCTTATATGCGAACGCAGCTAACTAGCACAAAAGAAGTACAAGACTATGCATCTCCTTGGTCTGTCTCTCTTTATTATAGAGGCACGTTGTGTAATGGTTATCTTCTAAGGAAATGTACACGGAGAGACGTGTTCAAATCCTGGACGGGTTTCTTTGCATTTTACTAATACCCTAGGGAAAGTTACAAATCCAACTATTCTCCGTCCAGCTATTGGGTAAATAGTAGGGCAGACTGAACTCTTTAACCTTGGCATGGCAACCGGTTTAAAAGAAGGAAAATTCTGAATTCAAACCAAACTTTTTAGTCAAAACTACTTTGAGAACTCCTTCACCACCTCCCCCCGATTAGGAAGCTCAGATTGTTGGATAGAAATCCAACAATCTCAGCTTCCTAATCGTCAACACATCTTGCGCTGAGCGATTTTGTGCACTGCTAATATAGATTCTTATCTTACATATAGAATCAGAATGTATTGATTTGTAATTTTCTTTAAAAAATGGAGGACAGGGAACGTATGTACATCTCAGATGTTTTTATTTTATGCCGCCCATTTTTTTTTGTTTTTTTGTTTGTTGTTGTTTTCCCTAGAAATTTGTAAAATGCAAAAAGACTCTCCTAAAGTAAAAAATCTCATATTTATTTCCACGGAATCTACAACAGGCAAGTTTTCAGTTAAAAGACATTTTTACACATAGTCACCACAACTGGCTGATGCATTTTTACCGCCGATCGTAAAAATCTGTACCAGCAGAAACAACCCCCTTTTTTTACTGTGTTGTTGTCAGGAAAATCTTATGAGTCCGAGTCAGAGTGGACATGAGAGTAATGGTGATGAAGGGGTACTCCACACTCCCAAATCTCCAGAATTGAAACTTCACCACCAGATGCAGTTTAGCGTTATAGCCAGAAGATAAAGCATTATAAACATTGATCTAAGCAGTCGGTTGTGCTACGTGACAGACTTGTCATGGCTTCTTTTTTTTTTAGTAAAGATTATTCCGTTGACACTATTCGTTTGGAAAGGATAATGATGGATGGCAGATATGACAGCTGTGTTAAGAAAAGGTGTTAGCCTATTTAAACAACACTGTGGAGACAGATCATATTTCGATACAGATATAACAATGACAGCCAATAACTACAGCAAATTGTAGCATATACAACCTTGAAGGAAATACAAAAATTTATAAGTCCGAAAATATATCTATCTATCTATCTATACATATATAAAGGACAGTTGGTGTGTATGTATGTATGTATGTCCAGAGGAAACTATGAAAATAAAACAATTAACGACAAAGTAAATATACACATTCACTATCACCATATCTTTCTTTTTGAGCAAAACTAATGAAGAATTGATTTATATTCGTGCAGATAATTAAACAATAAAATTTAAATGATAACAGAATGGAATTCTTTTATCATTTTTTTCTTTTTTCTTTTTTTTCTTTTTTGCATTTAATATTCTAGATAGGAGACATTCCTTTTTCTTTTGTCTGTGTCCTTTTTTTCTGAAGCCCCACGTGACCGGATCAAGTAATAATGGATCTGCGGGACTAACATTTTGCCCCACCCACTCTATCCAGGTAACGCTGGGTAGCCACTTTTATTAAATATATAAAAGGGCGGTTACATATCATTAGATTACGTATAAAATACATGACATTTCATGGAAATACCCGAAACCCTTGAGACGCTTGGGTAAGGGTTTACCCTTATCTAAGGTAAGTGTTATTTCTGGAGTCTCCGTAATCTATTGCTATTTATACGTAAAATGTAATTCTAATGATATTATTTCTTGCGCGTTATTCTGCATTTGTATCAAAATCAGTACTGTAATTTGATATTCAACTTTTAAGCATATTCAAAATTCTTTAAAAAAAAGTAAGTTTCAATTTTTTTCCCTTTAGGAGACATTAATTTGTTTTTCGGAGTGGTTGCATGTCAGTACACTTTTTGATTTAAATGATTATATACTATAATTTGATATTCGATCACCTCGCTTTGAATTAATAATGTTATATTTCATTGAATTTTACATATTACAAAAACAAAAATAAGAATTGAGAATTATCTTAAATTCAAATACTTTATTTATTTAATTTTTTGCATTTTTTTAATTTGAAATCAATTTAACAAATTGCCTCATTTATATCTTTTTTTTAATATTGTTAATTATTAAATTAAAATTTCTTACTATATATTTATATGTGATGTCATTTCCTCTTCCCTGGCTCCCCACCAGACCGGATTAACACAAGGTCTTTTTTTTACGTGAGGATTTTTATGGGACGTCCTGCTAGGATCAAACTCGCTATTCAGTAGTAATGGATCTGCAGGACTCGCTTACTAAACATTACACCACGTTTATCTAATTAAGTTGTGCACGGTAGTAGGAATAACTACCAAGTTATTAACCGTGAAAAAAATCAGACATATTGAGATATTTTAGAAAATAAATTAAAGTGCATTTTTACATTCATGTATTATAGGTCAGGTTACATGTTACCATGCCAATGTAATTTCTCATTTCTGGGAGACCAGATGATGTAATATATATATATATATATATATATATATATATATATATATATAACCGCGAAATGGACAATTTTAAAGCATTTTTCTATACCTATTATATTGCTCTGTTCAATAATATTGAACATCGAGCTCTCAAAATTGGACATTCCACTGTTGGAAGAGAGGTCCAACTTAAAATCATCCTAATACAAATTAACCTGGTAACCCACCTATGAATATATATATATATATATATATATATATATATATATATATATATAATATATATATATATATTCTCCCAGCTGGAAGGGGCAATGCCAAAGCACCTGAGATTGTTCTTGCAAGCATCCTTGAAACGCAGCTGGGGCGACCAATCTGTCTCTTACCAAACGAAAGCTCTGCATAAAGGGCATCCTTCGGTTTTCGTCCATCATCCAGTCGGCGGACATGACCCAGCCATCGCAGACGACACTGTCTCAGTAGAGAATACAAGGTGGGGAGTTGAGCTCTCTCTAGAACTGCTGTGTTTGTGATTCTGTCCCTCCAGGTGATGCCCAATATACGTCTAAGGCAGCAAAGGTAAAAGCCATTTAGCCGCCGCTCTTGGTGGGAGTACAGGGTCCATATTTCACTTCCATACATGAGGGTGCTGATAACACATACCCTATACACTTGTACCTTTGTACGGCTAGTGAGCTTGCTCTTGTCCCAGACTCGCTGTGAGGTTCCCAAAAGTTAAGGCATTTTTCCGATCCTGCAACTGAGTTCAGTATCAAGTGACAGGTTATCGGTGATGGTGGATCCAAGTTAGTGAAGGTTTCAGGGTGTAGTTGTTGATGGTGACCCATCATCTTGGTTTTCTTTATACTAATGGTCTGGCTGAAGTTCTGGCAGGCTTGGGTGAACTGGTCCATGAGTGTTTGCAGGTGCTCCTGGGAGTGTGCTACCACTGCTGCGTCATCAGCATATAGCATGTCCAGAATGACAAACGGGCTGACTTTTGTTTTGGCTTTTAGACGGCTAAGATTGAACAGATTACCATCTGTCCTTGTGTGAAGGTAGACTCCTGTTGCTTTACCAAACGCTTGGCACAGAAGGAGGGAAAAGAAGATCCCCAACAGAGTGGGTGAATAGGTGTGAGGTGAAACCATCAAACTAGATGGTGCCTTGCATGTCGGTGTGAAAGGACTGAAGGAAGTGGGGGAGTTTTGGGGGCAGCATATTTGTTCAATCAACTGGAAGAGACCACTCCTGCTTACAAGGTCGAAAGCTTTCGTGAGGTCAATAAATGATATGTAGAGTGGTCTTCTATGTTCTCTACATTTCTCCTGAAGCTGCCTCGGAGAGAAGATCATGTCAGTAGTGGACTTTTCTGCTCTGAAACCGGCCAGTGATTCAGGGTAAGTCTTCTCTTTGAGAATCTGGAGTCTATTTAGTGCAACTCTAGCAAAGAGTTTACCTGTAATACTGAGTAGAGAGATACCACGGTAGTTATTACAATCACTCCTGTCTCCCTTGTTCTTATACAGTTAGGATAGTTGCATTCATCATGTCTTGTAGGATAACCCCTTCACTCCAGCATAGGCAGAGGAGCTTGTGGAGTTTGTCTAGGAGAACAGGCTTCCCACACTTTAGAATTTCAGCTGTGATTCCGTCGCTGTCTGGTGATTTTTCGCAGGTTAGTCTATCAAGTGCTATGCAAAGTTCTTCAGTTGTAGGTTCCATATCTAGCTCTACCGCTATTGGTTGTCGCTCTACTTGACGAAGGGCTGCATCAGAAACAGTGTTGTCGCTAGCATAGAGTTCTGAGTAATGTTCTACCCAGCGATCAAGTTGTTTAGATCGATCTTTTATGATTTCTCCTGAGGCTGATTTCAGAGGAGCGATTTTACGATGTGAAGGTCCAAGCGCCCTTATTATGCCGTCGTACATACCTTTGATATTACCAGACTCAGCAGATGCTTGAATGCTTCTGCAAAGCTGTAACCAGTAACTGTTAGCACAGCGACGTACAGTTTGTTGTAGCTTCTTCCTTGAAGCTTTAAGGGCATGTAAAGTCTTGTCATTTGGCAAATATTTATAATTAATGGAGGCGATATGTTTTTCTTCCAAGATTGGTGTCAATACAGAGGCATTGACTTCGAACCAATCATTAGACCTACGCGCTCTTTTGTCGAAAACTGTCAGGGCCGTGTTATGGATGGTGGTCCGTAGGTCATTCCAATATTGCTGGCCAGAGCAAAACTGTGTTAGGTGGTGGAGAGACTCCTCTGGAGCACAGAGGAAGGCAGCAGCTTTGGTTGTGTCAGCTGCTTTGGCACTATCAACACGAGGGAGTCCATTTGATTTGACTGTGGAAATTTTTCATTTAGAGTTTGACTCTACAGCAGACGAGGGGGTGGTCAGAGTCACAGTCTGTGCTGTGAAAGCTACGAGTTTGGAGGACACTTCTGAGGTCAGAGCGCCGTGTTATGATTAGGCCCAACTGGTGCCAGTGGCCAGATTGTGGATGTCTCCAGGAAACTTTGTGGCGAGGTTTTGATTGAAAATATGAGTTGGTGATGCAAAGGTTGTGATATGTACAGACTTCAAGAAGAGGTTGTCCATTCTTATTAACTCTACCAATGACATGATAACCCAAGCAAGATGGCCAGGAGTCGTGATCAGCACCAACTCTTGCACTGAAGTCACCAAGAAAGTAAAGTTGATCTTGTTTGGGGATGTTTTTAAAGCCAACTCAAGTTCATCATAAAATTTTTCCTTTGTTTCTTGAGGGGCGCTAAGTGTTGGAGCGTATACTTACCAGATGGACAGAGTTCAGGCGGAGGGTCAAAATTCTCTCTGGGTCACCTGTGGGTGGTACTATTGCTCCCAGTAGAGTGTTCTTGACTGCAAAGCAAACTCCATGCTCCCTGGCTTCACCAGGAGGCTATCCTTGCCAGAAAAAGGTGTATTCTCTTCTTTCAGTGAGCCTGATGAGGGAATTCGAGTTTCTAGAAGAGTAGAAATGTCAACTTGTTTCTTCAAGAGTTCTTTATTGATGATTGCGGTTTTGCGGGCATCTCTTATATCTAATACGTTGTCAGTTTGTCCGGGCGTCATGGTCCTAATATTCCAGCATCTTCCAGCATAGAGTCTTTGTTTTGTTAGTTTTCTTTGGTGCATATGTTTTCAACCCGCGTGTTAGGATAGACCCTTAGCTACATGCACCCAATAAAGCAGGCAGGTTGTGGCGGGACAGCACCTAATTGGCTGAGGGCTGCCCAGCTTGAGGCGAGCGGTAGCTGTCCAGTAAGATGAATACATCTCTCACACCGACAGAGATCGTCCCTGGCGCCAAACGAGAAAGGGCTTATAACCGGTGACTGCTGAACTCCCGTGCTGTGTCCTCACAGTATAGTGTAGAAGGAGTTTACCCTCCAGGGAACAAAAAAAAAGCCTGGGCAAGATGTATGGTCCTGGGTTGCTCAAGGGACAGGGCTCCCTCTCTGCCTCGCTGGCGTGATCCGAAGGAATGGTGAACCAATACATTCGGTGTCAGTTTGACTGCAGAAGTTGCCAGAACTATACCTTGCCAATCGGCCCTGTCGGTCATCTCTTAGTAAGTCTTCCATACGGCATCCAGAATCCGCTCAGTGATAATTTATGTTTTTGCTGGTCGACCTACACTGGTGTGTCCATGTGTAGGTGTCCACCGAAGATGTTACATATGAGTTCATCATTCTTCTCCAGCAGTGTCCAGCATGTCTTGTTCGTCTGACTCAGATGGTTTGTGAAAAAGAAGGCAGGTGACTGTACAGCTGTTTCCTTGTGGGATGTTGCTTTCAGGATTTGTTTAAAGCAGCACGCAACATCGTTGTGCAGCACGCAACTTACTTCACATACACGCACGCCCCCCCCCCATATATATATATATATATTAGTACTTTTAGAGGGGATCTCAACGGAATGGAAGAAAAGAAAAGAACGAACGAATCGCTGTAGTCATTGTCGGAAAACGGAAAAATCCCCGAGATAATAGCTGCTCAATACATACTTGTAGGGCCGGTTTAGAGACCCAATCAGCGACAGAAATTAACTACTCAGGTTTCACTGAAAGTATTTTCAGGATAATTCTGACTATATAAATAAATAAATACATATAGTTTGTGTGTATATGTGTATATGTTCTTGTAAGGTTATGTTGTATTTCATATAAAAAGAAGTTTCTTTTTGTATTGTAATATTTGCTTAATCCACACGAAGTTATCTCACTAAAATCTATACAGAGAGAAAAAGAAAAATACATGTTCTCCTTTTCACTCTGATTATATATGCCAGCGAAAATTCCCATCTTTGTTTACAAATTCTATATTGGATTCCGAACAAAGATTCTATAACTATCGGTATTTGTTGAAATTACTTTCTATAAAATCAATGCTTCGAAGATTTCATAGAAATCGATAAAGTAAATTATTTCTCCATCTGGTGTAAATTCTCTAAAGACTAAAACCAAATATGCATTTAAAGCCAAGAGAATCAGAAGCTAAGACAATTCTTTCAACTCAAAACTTTTCCCAATAGATACGAGTGCAATCCTAAGGGTAAGGTCTCCAAAATATTTATAAATCACACAAACATTTATTGTTTATTGTCAATGATGTCTACATAATTTTAATGTCTGGACCTATATCTATTTTTCTAAATAATCGCCAGTTTAGTCGATGCTTTTTTGTTGGCGCTGTAGCAGTTTTTGAATGTCCCTGTCATACCAGCTCGCTGCCATGTCGTTGAGGAAGCGTTGAAAATCGGTGTCGTTTCAAACTCCCTAAACCGTTTGTGAACGTTTTTGATATCACGACTCGCCATACATTTCCGTTAATTGGCGATGTATTTCAATCGGTTTAATGCCTTGGTGGTAGGGTCAGTCGACAGTTCTATCAGAAATGACTGCTAAGCAAGAACAACAGTGTTGCCAATAGCCGCTCGAACAGTTTCCCTGCGTCCCCAGCGCTTTGGAAACCGTATTTTGAGGGGGATTACTCTCGTATATTTCTTGGAATAAGAATATTTTTCAGTATTTATTTGGAAAACTAATTTGGTCTTGAGTGGTTGATTGGTTGGTTGGTTGGATTTTACGGCATGCCAACCCTTGTTTTATTCATTCGTGATGGGTATTTAAAAAAATGATAACTCAATTTTTAAAGCACTTTTGTTTAAGCTCATTTTTTTCTATTTAACCCATAGGTGGGACCCTAACTGGCACTACCACTCCGGGTCAGGGTGTACCTAGGTGTAATAGCGATAAAGGGGTAGTTCAGATTCCTCAGAGTTCTAGAATTAGAACTTCACCACTAGATGCAGTTTAACGTCATACCAAGCATACGGTAATGAGCGGGGTTTATGGCATGCTTGTAATGTTGAAATAGAACTTTAGAAGATGTAAGTAAAAAAGTAAGTAAAGTTGTCGGGGTGGCTTAGAGTTGGTATTAGCCAGACAGCGAGGGGTCTATCTCCTTTTCACTAGCGCTAGAACAAGGAAATGGTTTTTGCGATTGGAGCGCCACACCTACCATCAGCTCCTTATTTTACCGTACACGGTGATTAAAAAAAAATGAAGATATTTGTTATTTACTAAGAAAATATTGTAGCAAGTATTTTCTTTAGAAAAAAACCCAACTGGGACTGGAACATCTGCAAAGAAAAAAAGTATTTGCCCTAATGGTAGGAGTTGACAGGTCACAAGTAAGAGTCATCCAGCGATAATCGAACTCGCTTTTCAGTATTAACGGATCTGCAAGACTAGCTTGTTAACCATTACACCATGACGGGACGCTATAGATCTGCATACAATCAAATAGCCGATTGAAAGACACTTAGATTTCTTTACGAATGACAAAAGATGTTTAATTAAATAGAATTAAATAGAATTAAAACCCAAGAATTAAGGATTCTTAAACTAACAAATGTTCATTATTCTCATGGACATGGGAGTGACTGCATTTCTTAGTGTCTTACCTCCACATTTAAGCACATATTCTCCCAAATATTGTCGGTTGAAAATAGCCATATCACAAACATCGTCTGTTTGTTTACGTCTCGTAAGTTCGTGTAGAGGTCACTTAAGAGGAATATAAATACTACTACTTAACAAAGCGAAGAAAATCTTGCTAAGTCCGTTTGGTGTGGAGGTAAGACACTTGCCTGCTAATTTGACAGACAGGTTTCGAGTCACACACGGGGCGGTCTTCGTATCTATAGCTCTGCTGATGAGGCCTAATAGGCCGAAATGTACATACAGAGATTGATTTTTCTCGATTTGTTTAGCCTTACATTTAAATAGTTTAATCCCGCCTAATTAATTATTAATGAATTAAATTTCAAAAAATAGGTTCGACTTCATTTAAGCACATATTCTCCCAAATATTGTCGGCTGAAAATAGCCATATCACAAACATCGTCTGTTTGTTTACGTCTCGTAAGTTCGTGTAGAGGTCACTTAAGATGAATATAAATACTACTACTTAACAAAGCGAAGAAAAACTTGCTAAGTCCGTTTGGTGTGGAGGTAAGACACTTGCCTGCTAATTTGACAGACAGGTTTCGAATCACACACGGGGCGGTCTTCGTATCTATAGCTCTGCTGATGAGGCCTAATAGGCCGAAATGTACATACAGAGATTGATTTTTCTCGATTTGTTTAGCCTTACATTTAAATAGTTTAATCCCGCCTAATTAATTATTAATGAATTAAATTTCAAAAAATAGGTTCGACTTCATTTAAGCACATATTCTCCCAAATATATATATATATATATACGATTAAAATCCGAATAGTCAAAAACTTCAGCGACTCGAGTTTCTTTATTATTGTTCTTTATAGAAGTGGTTTATTCCCACTTTCAGGGTAGGGGGTGTTTCTACCCAACCGTCCTTATTTCCCTAAGTGATACCCGAATTTACAAGGTAGAGTGTGTATTTATTTTTGTACCTGCACCTATTTGTTAATTCTGATCGAGTGTTCAAGAGCTGCTCTGGATAATTGAATACGGCTATTTTTAATTTTTCTTGTAGGTACAGAATAAAAGTTTGATCGTTACTATTGTGTGAAGGTGCTTTTTATAATTCTTCAGTTCTCCTCTGGTTCTTTTTCATGTTTTTCTTTTAAAGAAATGTTTTTCTTTTATGCTTTGCGATTTTAGATGCCTCTCAATATTTTTATTCCCTAAATGAAAACTTGTGCTGTACAAAGGTGAATTGGAGAAGTATACTCGTACTTTTTACACATTAAACTATTTTGCAATAGCTCGTAAATATACAGAGAATGATACTCGTAGTTTTTACATATTAAACTATTTTGCAATAGTTCGTAAGAATACAGAGAATTATATTCGTACATTTTATACATTAAACTATTTTGAAATAGCTCGTAAGTATACAGAGAATGATACTCGTACTTTTTACACATCAAACTATTTTGCAATAGTTCGTAAGTATACAAAGAATTATACTCGAAGTTTTTACATATTAAACTATTTTGCTCTTAAGTGTACATAACAAATGTTGTTATAGTTATAATAATATACATTGGTATATTAACAGATTCTTGTTAACAGTAATATCATAAACGCAAGAACGCAAATATAAACTTAGATTTTAATCAGGTTGAAGAGCTTTCTTTCTACTATGATTCGTAAGGGGTTTCAAACTTAGAAATATAAAATTCAGTCACGAAAGGGATTCGTAACTGGTTTCATCTGAATGCACCAATGGCCTGCTAGGGTTAATGACATTTTCGTTTTGTTCACTCGTATCTAAGTACATAAAAGTTTAGAATACGGGTGAACTCTTATAAAAGGCAATTGCATGATAAATCCCGTATCTTACAATCCTCAAGTACACCTATTACTGGATTTGGTCAGCTGGATAGCTTCAATTCTGATAGCTTGAAATAAGAAATCAATTTCCGTGTTAAAAGTTTAGGCAAGTGGCTGTACGTAGATAAGACACGAGAATGTAAATGAAAAAATTGTTTCTTTGTTATTGACACTTTACGTGCAAAACTTTCTACATGTTTTATAATCAGTTAATGAATTATTAAATACTAGAAGCGGCTATCCGGCATTGTCTGAGTGGATAGGGCTGGTAAAAAAGTTAGTCGTGCAGATCCAGTGATTGTTTTGCGCTTCCATAATTGATTTGTTTATATTTTAATCGCGAACGCCACCAATGACTTTCCCTTCTCTTACTATTCAAATTCTAATTTTTAAATATCTTCATGAATATAAATAAAATCTTCATCATTTTTGCACAAAAGGCGAACTCTGGTGATAGTAAATGTGTTTATATATTTACATTGTCGTTATTTTCGTAGTTTCCTCCAGACATACATACACACAACTGCCCTTTATATATGTATAGATAGATAATTAAGTATAAACTGGCTCTACAAGGATTTATTGAATTATTAAGTATATTACTTACGTAAACATTCATTCTTTTTGATTAACACTGGGCTGACTTTTTTCCCATTGCAAACTCTTACTAACTTCGAGTTATTACTTGGAGACTGTCTCTGTCTTGGAGATGGTTTCTTTGGGTATATCATCCCTAGCTCTGTCTTTCGCCATTAACACACGAAGCAACAGGTTAAAATCATAGAAATGATAAAATAAAATCGCTGATAGCCAACTAGACATCAAGCAAGGAGACTTCACAATGAACGAACTATATCAATCACCTCTGTGCAGATTCTGGAGGCTGAGCGAAAGACCTGCCAGGGGCGATCACTGATACAGTTAGAGTGAGAGACGGGAGAGAGAGAAAGAGAAAGAGAGAATCCGTACTGTCAGCACAAACTAGTGATGAATGCTGTAGGAAGATGATGATGTCACGAACATACTTCTATTTGTTTTTGTAAGCCCCCAGGTATCCCCCCCGTAAATTTATTCTTAAATATTTACTGTTGTTGTTTCCAAATCAAATTTTCGAAATTCAATTATTGTAAAGGAAACAGAATACGACAAAACAGAAAAGCGAAATCAGAAAAAATATGTAACTCTTTCTCTTTATGTTTCTTGTGCATATTTCCTTTAAGCTTTACTCCTTTATTTAAAAGCTCTGTTGGCTGGGGCTGAAGAATACGCTAACTCCGATCAATCGGCAGATCAAATGAAGTTTTTTTATGGCAAACCTCCGACACTTTTTTATAATATATGTGCTAGAAGATGGTGGCTGAGGGTCTTAGTGTCTTAAGTATGACGCTAAACTGCATCTAGTGGTGAGGCTCCAAATTTGGAGATCTATGGGGGTGAGAAGTATCCCTTCATTACTCTAAGTCCACTCTAACACGGAATGGTAGTATATATGGGATCAGAAATGTGTTTTAAAAGATTGAATACCCAACAAAAATGAATAAAACAAAAACGTATTGGGCATAATATAAATCAAGGGTTGACATGCCGTAAAATCCACACAACCAACCAACCAACTTTTATCTAAATTAAATTTTACTTTTGTGTGTATATATATATATATATATATATATATATATATACACACACACATATATATATATATATATATATATATATATATATATATATATATATATATACACATATATATATATATATGTGTGTGTGTGTGTGTGTGAAAATTCAGTCAGGTTTCGCTCCCGGCTGGACGTACACTGCTAAGTCTAGCCATATTGAAGAGACAAGAAACGTCAAACACGGTGTCTGTAGATGATTATATATATATATATATATATATATGTGTGTGTGTGTGTGTGTGTGTGTGTGTGCGTGTGTGTGTGTGTGAAGACAACGCTTCTAGGGGAAGTTGACTTCTAAATCAAAATTTAAGAAGGAATATCCAGCATCAAACCTCTACTGACTTGTTGGTATCCATTGACGAGAAAAGTCTTAGAGAATGAACTCTGAAATAAAAACCTGCAGTTTGTATAGTCACCAGTTTTTCATATTGCTATGATTGTCACTTGGTTGTAGCTATGTAAACCCATAAGGTGACATAAGAGTCGTACAGACATATGAAACTATATTTACTGACGTACTACCTTATCATCTTACACATTTTGTATATTTTTAATATGTTGAATTAATTATTAATCAAGATGTTTGAGTTGTAACCTAAAGGTGGTTATCATCTGTCAATATTTGGCAGTCATCATATAAGTACTGTGCTTTCTTTCTTTCTTTCTTTCTTTCTTTTTCCTTCTGACGTGTAGCACCCTCTTTTTCTCTCCTTTCCTTCCTCACAATTATAACGATATGGTCCAAGGCACATCACGTGGTGTCATCATCATCATGTCGCGCTTGCAGCACGGATATCCATGACAATCTCTCGCCAACCCTCCCTATCACTCATTGCACCTGGGAGGTCCTCTGCTGAGCATATAGCATCCTCGCATAGCTGGTCAATGTAGGTCCTTGCTGGGCGCCCCACACTTGCATGTCCATGTGTTGGCTTCCACAGGAGAACGTCGCTTATGAGCTCGTCCTTGCTTCTCCAGCAGTGTCCTGCATGCCTTGTCCGTCTCACTCGGATAGTTTGAGAGAGGGGGGGGCAGGTGACCGTACAGCTGTCTCTTCGTGGGGTGCTGCTTCCACGATTTGTTCAAGACTGCACGTAGCATTCTTGTGCAGCTTCCATCTGTAATGGTTAGCAATCTAGATTTGCTGACCATTGTTAGTGAGTTCAATTCTCATTGGACGCTCCTTAATTGTGGCCTTATGCAACATCAAAGCTAAGCTTAGTAAATAACTATAAGTATTGTGCTGCTTCTGTTCGTCTCAGACTTTCAGTGCTGATGTTCACGGTGAAATTTCTTAGAGGCCACAAAATCAGCAACTTAATCGCGTAATAGAAAACAGTAATAAACTGATAGTCAAAGTGCTACCAAAGTAGGTTGAAAAGTTCTTTGGCCACTGGTTCTCAACCGGGGTCCGTATGATATTTAAACATTGAAAGGCTATGGGGGGTCCACCAGAGTAAAATAAATATCAACGGGGTCTATAGTTTAAAAAAAAAAGGTTGAGAACCACTGTTCTTCGGCTGAAAAGTTCATACGATGACGTCATGTCTGCTATTGATGAATTTTTTTTTTTACCAATGGGATTCAAGCACTGCGACACCGATGGAAAAAGTGTGTTAGCCGCAATGGGGTCTTTGTTGAAAAATAAACCATATTTGGTCACATTCTATGAGAGCATCTTTGTATGCCTATGAACTTTTCAGCCTATGAATCTTTTTGTTAAACTGAGCCATAGAATATGCTTAACTGACACCGTTGTGTAAAATATGTAGAAATAAAAGACAAATGGGAACCAGCTAAGATGATTACACGAAATTTCAAGTTGAGCAAACCATTATTATCACTTATTTTTGGATATCTGCCACTGGCGCGTGTGTGCATCCGTGCTCACACGTATGGAAAACATAACGAAGCATATTTTAACATATTCACGTAAAGGATATAAATATTTCTGTATGGATGAATAAAATGAAGTATTTTATCATTTCACGGATACAAATCAAAGAAAAAATGAGAAAACATTTTTTTTAAATAGAAAAGAACACAAAATGATAGAGTGGAATGAAGGATGACAGAAATAAAAGGTAAATATATTATATTTGATAGGTCGTACTCCTATAATCATATATATATATATATATATATATATATATATATATATATATATATATATGCATGTATATAATTTATATATATATATACATATAAATTTATATATAATTTATAAACATTACATATATATATATATATATATAAATTTATAGAATTTATATATATATATATATATATATATATATATATATATATATATATATATATATATCTTTATGTATAACTTATAGAAATAAAAAGTAAATATCGTTTGGTAAAAAACGATATATATACATATATATATATATATATATATATATATATATATATATATATATATATATAAAAATTCTATAAAAAATGTTCTATAAATTCATATATATATATATATATATATATATATATATATATATATATATATATATATTGCCTGTCCTTATCTTTATTGTTATATACACAACATTTCAGCAGATGTGCCATCCGTTATTCTTCAGGTGTTTCTTGTCAAACTCAGGAACTTTATTTATTTTTCAATCAATTAATCTTTTTGTTACACTGAGCCAGAGAATATGCTTAACTGACACCATTGTGTAAAATATGTAGAAATAAAAGACAATGGGAACAAGCCAAGATGATTACACGAACTTTCAAGTGGAGCAAACCATTATTATCACTTATTTTTGGATATTTGTCACTGGTGAATGTGCACATGCGTCCACATACGTATGGAAAACTTAACAAAGTATATTTTAACATATTCACGTATATGTAAATATTTATGTACGTATGCATAAAATGAAATATTTTATCATTTCACGGATACAAATCAAAGAAAAATGAGAAAAAAAATCCAAAAAGGGCAAAAAAATTCGAAAAGAACACAAAATAATACAGTGGAGAAAAAAAAGAAGAAAGAATGACAGAAATAAAAATTATTGATCGTTTGGAAAAAAGAACGACACACACACACACACACACACACCCACACACACACACAAAATATATATATATATATATATATATATATATATATATATACATATAAATAATACATAAAAATGTACATGTAAAAAATAATATATATATTTATATATATTTGATAGTTCGTACTCATATGATCAATACACGCATACACACACACGCGCACACACATATATATATATATATATGTGTGTGTGTGTGTGTGTGTGTGTATTGATCATATAAGTAAAGTAGTCGGTGAGGCCTAAAGTCGTTATCCGTCAATCAGCGAGGGAGTATATCACCTTTTCACTAGCGCTAGACCAAGGAGATTATTTTAGCGTCTGAGGTGGAGCGCCACACCTACCATCAGCTCCTTACTTTACCATACAGATCGTTGTGCTACTCATACGCTGAGTTGGTGAGGGTCAGTATCGAACTAGGAACCATGTGGTTTCTAGCTGAACGCTCTATCGACTGAGCTAACCCGAACTATGAAATATATATAAATATATTTGAAAGTAAGTAAACAAACGATGTGTTTATTTTTGATATGGCTTTTTTTGCCGACAATTTTTGGAGGATATGTGCTTAATTGAAGTCGTACCTAATTTCTGAAAATTAATTAGTTAATAATAAATATATATATAATTTTTTACATGTACATTTTTATGTATTATCTAGATTTTTTTGGACTGTTGTCAATCCTTATCTTTATTGTTATATACACAAAGTTCCGGCCGATGTGCCCTCCGACCTTCTTCGGGTTCTTCGGGAACCTTCTCGTCGAACTCGGGAACCTTCTCGTCGTCGAACTCGGGAACCTTACTCTTGAACTTGGGAGCCTTTATGTCGTAATCTGTTCAGTATGCTATGTTATTTTCAGAAGTCAAAATTGAACGTGCAACCTACAGATGATTTTCACTTAGAACTATATTAACTCAACCCTTATATCCGTTGTGCCATGTGTTCAATCAATGAGTAGTCTTTCTCCTGTATAAATTAGGTCATTTAGTTTGCTGATCTTGGCTGTTGGGATATTATGTAATACCTTAATTACCTTTTGGTTTCAATCTTGACATTTTTCAGTCCTGATTCGTTAGGGATGGTAAATGTAACGTTCCTTTCAGCCATGATTTTAGTACTTATGGCAAGCGCCAACCGTTTTTATCATATATGTGCTAGAAGGCGGTGGCTGAGAGTCTTATTGTCCTGGATATGACGTTAAACACTATCTGATGGGAAATTCCAGTTCGGGGGTTCGAAGAATGTGGAGTACGCCTTAATCACCATTCCTCCCAGGTCCACTCTGACCCGGAGTGGTAGTACCTTTTTGGGTCCCATCTATAAACTAAATAGAAACAAAATGAGTTATAAACATGTGTTCTAAAAACATTGAGTATGAATTAAAACGTCCTCGGCATAAAATGACCAAATGGGTCGACATGCCGTAAACCAACCAACCATTCAACAGTCAATATTTGTCTTATTGTCTCAATATTTTTTCTTTTATCTTGTGTTAGAATTGATGTTGTGGTGCTGGGTTCTGTGTTGTTTTGGTTTTCAGTATGTTGTGCTTCATATCGTTTAGGGGGTTCATCTTGAGTATATTCCTCTCGACTTACCTGTTTAGATATTTCCCTTATCACGAAAACCAGCCTTTCTCTAAGATCATCCTTGCATGGTCTGCATATCCTTGGTTTGTCACACTGAAATTCGCACCTTCTCTCCAAATTCTTATCATCCTTTTCCAATAATAAGAAAAAAGAAAAAAAAACAATAAACAAACACCCCCAGAAAGTGAAAGAGAGAGTGAGAGGGGATGAGGAAGAGAGAGTGAACTAATAAAAATAAAAATAAAACAAAGAAAGAAAGAAAGAAAGAAAGAAAGAAGGAAGGGAGGAAAGAAAAAGATATTTGAAATCTGTGATGATCAGTTGATTAAATGCCAGGAAAAAATCAATAAATTTTTTTTTTTTAAAGAAATACCTCGTAAAATCTAGACATAAACCGCCAATATACCGACTGTACCTCTACAGAGGGTTAATTTCCTTCAATTTGGTCATCTATTGGCCGTGGGTGGCGACACGTGATGCTTAAGGATGGAATTCTGGTGGCTGAGCAGTCCATGATAGGCAAC
This sequence comes from Doryteuthis pealeii, assembly GCA_023376005.1. Classification (NCBI taxonomy): domain Eukaryota; kingdom Metazoa; phylum Mollusca; class Cephalopoda; order Myopsida; family Loliginidae; genus Doryteuthis; species Doryteuthis pealeii. The sequence goes on from CM042139.1 coordinate 116,582,895, forward strand.
ACTCCACGGGCGGTCGGAAAGGCCTCCTCCGAGCAATTGGCTGGTCACATCAAGCCTTAGCACCTATAAGATTTTCACAACCCTATTGGCCTTATGGCAATCTCCCAACCCTTCTTTGTCATATATGTGCTAGTAGGTGGTGTCTGTAAGTTTTAATGTCCTGGGTATAACGTTAAACTGCATCTAGTGGTGAAATTCCAATTCTGGAACTTTGGGGAATGTGAAGTACCCCTTCATCACCATTACCCACAGGTCGATCCAGATCCAAAGTCGTAGTACCTGTTAGGGTCCCATCTATGGGTTAGATAGAAGGAAATGAATTAACAAAAGTGTGTTTAAAAATTGAGTTTTAAGAAATTTTCAGTAACCGTCAAGAATGAATAAAATAAAACGTCTTCGGCATAAAATAACCCAACAAGGATTAACATGCCGTAAAATCCAACAAACGAACCAACTAACTAAACATAAAATAAAATTCTTTCAGCTTATAATGACCCCTGGGGGAAATGATACGAATATAACTTAACAGGTCTTGCGCAGCATCCAGAATACACATAGAGCTGATTAATGTAAGTTTTTCAGGCCGGCTTACACTTATGTGTGCATGTGTAGGCGTCCATACGAGAACGTCACTCATGAGTTCATCCTTGCTTCTCCAGTGGCTGTAAAGCTGTTTTTTGTTGGATACTGCTTTCAGGATTTGTTTAAGACATCATGCAGCATCCGTGTTGTTCCCATCTAGCGTTTTCTCTAAGCATTTCAATGAATAGTGAGTTCAAGTGCTACTGCCACACAGTAGCACTGATACGGCTACAGCTTGTGAATAATTCTGGCTTTATCTTATCAGAGAGATCAGATTTCCATATGATCGATAATCTGTCTATAGCAGTCCATGCCTTTCCTGTGTGTATATTGAAAAGGGAAAACGCGGCTGAAGATATACCCCAAACGGGAACAGTCTAATCCCGTGATTCAAATAATGGGTCAAGTTCGTAATTCCCACAAGGTTATCAAGTACTACAAAAGGCACCTGAAATAGGCCGGAGAGTATAGTTGCTAAAATGTTAAGAATATAGCAACCAAGATGAGTATAGCAGTCTGCAGTGTGTTGAAAGCAATAATAACAACGCATAAACTCAAAAATATAGGACTAGAAACAGTCGCCTGGGTAGAGGGAGTGGGGAAAATGCTTGGAGTATCAATTTGTTTACTTCTGAGATTCACAAATGCTGGACATTTTTAAGTAGAATTTCAATTCTATTTCTATGTAAATTTTGATTTTCAAACATCTTCGAATATAAATCAACTCAAATTTATGCACAAAAAGTAAGAACCAGTAATATATATATATATATATATATATATATATATATATATATATATATATATATATATATGTGTGTGTTGTTTTATAGTAGTTTCATCCGGACATGCATACATACATACATACATACATACATACATACAGTTGGTGTATATACACCAACTGTTCTTTATATATGTATAGATAATAAATAAAATATTAAACACTTTTGCAGTAATTTATCAAAAGTTAAAAAGTGTTGATCATAGCTGTGACTTAAGCACTTTTTTAAAATTAAAGTACAGGTTTTCTCTTTCTGGTGTAATTGTGACACTTTCTCTTTTATCGATTTTGCCTTATCTCAAAATACTTTCTCAGTTTTTTTACAAGTATATATGACCAACTTCATTACCGCCGATTGGGTGGCTTTTAAGCTAGTTAACTAATAACTTTTGTTGCCATCATTCTAAAATGTTTAAATTAGACAAATTTGTTGATTTACGTTTAATTAACAAAAAGACGCCATTAGATTCCAATACTCAAGTTATGGGCTTCCTAAATTTTCTCTATAAGGGAGTTTAACCCCCATAAGGATGTCTTAATATTATTGTAATTTTATGAAATTTTATGAATAGGAATCATTTCTGGTCATTTACTTATGGTTCAAATTTCAATTTAAATCGAAGCGAAAAAATTTCAGTGGGATTTATCAGCTCCTTTGGTCAAAATGAAATATACTTATCCAAGTAACCTAAGTAATTTACTTTCAAAATATACATGGTTATGGGGTTCTATTTCCAAAACCCTAGGAGGAGTTCGTGAACAAACAGACAGGAACTACAACTTTATACACATAGATTAGTAATAAAAATAGAGACATAATGACGGAGACCGTAACAATATGCTTATAGTGAGAACTATGCAATCTTTGTATAATACCAACTGTAACGTATGATTGGTAAACGTGGGAATTAACTAAATAACCAGAAACAAAGATAGAGATTAATGGAAAAGGAAAGGCTAAAGATAACTGTAAGAGATCAAAAGAGATCAGCGTAGATATGAGAGAAAAATGATAAGAGATATTGCAATTATTACGCAAGACAAAATGGAAGTGGGCAGTCAAAAATACTATCGATAATAGATGGTTCTAAATGTTAAAAATAATGGTTGCCAAATAACAATTGTAGCAGGAAAAGACCGGACAGAAGTTGGAGATGGGAGAGAGTGGAGTTTGCTAGTAAGACATTACAAGAAATGCACCGATCAATAATTGATAGGTTGATAATAATTTGTTCACATACACTTTACATATGCAAATTGTCGTCTTTATTTTTGTAATGACGCAAGTCTGCAGTCAAATTAAATTAACACGCATTTCTTTGTTCTCTGAAAAAGTTTGTTCTCTGCAAAAGTCCGCGTAGCTGTTTCAAGGAAATTCATTTATTCTAGATTAGCTTTGACTCGTGAGATGGAGAGAAAAAATATTTGACATGAAAAGATTCGACAGTTTAATGAGCGATCACCAAAGATCAGACGGATTTTTGATTTTTAGACATTAAGTTGCTCTTATCGATTTTGCTAACAGAAATCAATACATTCGTTACAAAATCATACAAGTTTCTCTCCGATCAAAGAGACAGACGATTTACGATAAAATATAATGAAATAAATCGTGTGTATCGATTAGCATTCACAAGTTTTCAGAACTTGTATTTTTATGAATTATTACGTTAACGATGGAAACGAAATATATACATTTACCATTCCACCAGAGTTCCTAGTTGATGAGATTCTCAAGCGGCTTGAGAGGCTGGAGGCGAATGTTGGCACGCATATAGAATTTTAAATAAAACTCCATGTTATGTGTGTTTTTCTCATATTCCTTCTCTGTAAGAATAATGATTCAGAAATAAATTATAAGATTTTTAAAATAGGGAAGGGTGTTACATTTTTCCCCTCTGCAGAGGTGCAGTTGGTATATTCTTCAGTCCCAGCCGACAAGGCGGGAAGGAATTTAGTAGGCAAAGAGTTAAAATAAGTACAAATCCTTGTTGTTTGATGACTGCACGGAATAGAACATTGCAGTAGATTTATAGTAGACATAACGTTAACCCCTCAGTGTCCGTATCTAGTGATCTGCTCAGTTAATACAACAAAAAAGGTTTGCATCATTTAGTGTTTCTTTTTTAGGCAAATATTAATTGGGCATATCAATCATACGAAGATCTGCGAGAGAATTGCTTAAGAAATGGCGGGATTAACAATATACTGGGTGATTGAAAAGTAACTCATTATTTCAAATTATCTATAATTTTTTAATATGCAGTTACATTTTTCTCAATTATTTGATGTATGTTCCTTGATTACAATTAATTTTGTTCTTTTTCTTTTCTTCTCCATATTTTGTGATTGTTGTTCATGAATCACCATTTTCCTGGGAGATGGATGGGTAGACGTGGTCCACATAAGTAGCTAGCCAGACCTCCGATTTAACACCTTCCGACTTTTTTCTTTGAAGTTGGTTGAAGGAGCCTGTCTACTCTACGAAACAAACGACCTTGGAAGAACTTGAAGGACGAATACGAAAGTTTATTTCTGCCATTCCACAAGAGTTTCTAGGAAGATTAGTTGATGCAATTCCTGAGAGGTTTAAGAGGCTGGAGACTAATGCTGGTTAGTATATAGAATTTTAAATAAAACTCCATGTTATGTGTGTTCTTCTCATATTCCTTATTTGTAAATATAATGATTCAGAAATAAATTATAATGATTAAATGTGCTTGTCACAAATTGAAAAATATATATTTCAAAAGGTTCCAAAATCAAACAGAAGCTGCATCTGCATTAGGGTAGGTCGATTTTCAGCTTTTTTTTTGAATATCAAAAGATTCAACCAAGGAAAGTTGGGTATTGGTATGATAAGTACTGACACCAAAATGTAGATTTCTAACTTACACCAATTTTTGAGAATTTAGTTTTAAAAATCTTCTAATACGAAGCCTCCCAAAATCCTTGTTTATAATACATTTAGATATAAAGTTGCTCAGAAATGTTATTATTTCTATCCAGAAAAGATTATCAATTTATTCTATTCAAATAAAATTACTAAGATATATCAAACAGCATTTAAATTTAAATTATAACCCCACCCCCATCCCCACCCCAAGAGGTCAGATAAGCTCCATTTACCTCATTAATTGGGATACGGCAAGGAAAAACTTTGCAAGATATTGTAAAACAGTTATTTTTTTCTGTTAGCAATGGAACAAAAGCAAACAAGTATAAAATCTGCTGGGAACAAATTAAAGAATGATAATTTTGATATAAACTACCATTGTAATTTGAACACTCCTCTAAATATCTACTGGTTACTAATAGTGAGTCTTTTACGTTTCTATTTTATATACTAATTGTAAGGCACAAAGTTATAAAAGACATGACAAAATACATGAATGTTGCGAGAATAATAATGATTTTTATCATGTCATCATATTAAACTTCTCTATGTGATATCTTATATAATTTAATTTGAATAGAATTTTCTTTGAAAAGAATGAATTGATAATGTTTTTCAGGTTTGAAATAATAAGATTTTTTAGCAATTTTATATCTAAATGTATTATAAACAAGGATTTCTGGAGGCTTCGTATTAGACGATTTTAAAAACTAAATGCGCATAAATTGGTGCAAGGTATAAATTTACTTTTTGATGTCAGTGCTTATCATACTAATACCCAACTGTCTTCGGGTGAATCTTTTTGATATTCAAAATTTTTTAAAGATTATGACGAACCAACTGGTTAACAGAATGAGAACAATCTACGCAAATGGATTATATGAAGGATTCGGTTCGAAGTTTCGTGAAGGCTCCCGATTACGACATGAAAGCTCCCGAGTTCGACAAGAAGCTTCCGAAGTTCGACAAGAACATGTGAAGAAGGCCGGAGAGCACATCGACCGACACATTGTGTATATAACAATAAAGGTTATGACAACAGTTCGAAAATCTAAATAATACAACTGAAGGCAGTTTTATCTGAAGACTAACTGCGCTTTTTCCAGAAATGGGGATAGTGTCTTTGCCAGCGAGTGACTTCCCAAGAAAAAATATTTGGAAGGAGATAATCACCAGCAAGTTGTGCTAGCAGAGCATTGAATGTTCGATTTTTAGTGGATGCCCTTTATTTCCGGCCTTGTGCCAAACAAAGCAAAGCTTAGCAAAGCTTAGAATCATTTGCCCCTTTTTAAATAGACTGATCAAAAGGACCGATGTTACAACAGAAACATAATCTTGTCACATCTATGGGATTATGAGAAGGGGAAATGCGTATATATGAGTTTCTATTTCGCTATCACGCGAATCAGTCCATCGCAGTTGGTGTAAAGTTGTTGCTATGCTAGTATCAAATCTCTCTCTCTCTCTCTCTCTCTCTCTCTCTCTCTCTCTCTCTCTCTCTATCTCTCTCTCTCTCTCTCTCTCTTGTTACAAATTGTTCATATTCATAAATGTCCAACCTAATCAAAATTCTGCGCCAGGAGAAAAGAAAGATTAATCATGCATAGTATAATTTCTTATTATAATGGAGATTATGTAACTATCTGTATGTAACCGAAACAACGTTACCACTGACGTCACGATTTCCTTAGCTATTTAACTTATATTCTCCACGTTTATGAAATAGTTATTATTTAATATTAAATAGCATCTTATTTATTAACAATGTCTAGCTGAGTTAAGTTTGCCGCAAAACTGCCCATATTAGTAATGCATTTAAAATCCTGAAATATGAGTTATATATCTCTGAGAAATAAAAATTCACATAGTACATGGTCTGAATAATTTGCATAATGAGTTTAACAAAACTGGGTTTAATAGATAATTATTTGCTGTTACTGACTTCTAATACTATCATGTTATTCTTAAATGTATTAAAACCAATCCTATATATAATCTTATATAGAACTCAGTTGAAATAACATCAAATAAGTGTAATATTTTTATATTCGTTTTTATTTAGTTTCGTTAGTCTTCGTATTCAATATAATAGATTATTGCATTGAAACTTAAATACTTGCACTCAGGAGGTGCATAATTTTGCCAGTCTTTATAATTTTCTTCAAATCTCCATGAATGTTGTTTACTGTTTCATGCTTTAATGTTCTCTACTTGAGTGTTTGGTGAAAGACTTGATCCCTTTCGTGAAATATGACATTATATTTATTCCTCTGATTCGATTTCTGAGAAGCTACAATAGTTCCAACTTAGATTTGTATCACCGTCACCTTCATGTTTCACAGCTTTTACAGTTCTCTGGCAAGGTCCAGGTATTAGTTCAACTTTTCGCCTTCCTTTAATTTCATTCCGTAGTCCAGTGGAACAGCAATATCCACTAGATGACAAGTTATTTTCTTCTAGTTAATTAAAACGATGTTTGGTCTTCTGGTCGGTATTGGGTGATACGTTTGTATTTGAAAGTTCCATCGTATTTTCTCGTAGAGATTCTGGTTTGTGCATATCCCCTTTGTTAGTGGTCAAACTTCAGTCTCTTACACAATTCCTACCCAGTCGTTCCTGCTCTTGTATTGTTATTGGGTGGCCTATTAATTATGTAAAATAAGTGTAGAATTCAAAAGTTAATGGATAATTCTATTAGAAGAAAAGTCATGGAAAATAACCAGTAATAACCAATGGATTCATGTCAGTATTATGAAAAATGTACGAATACTATGAAAAATTATGAAAATTATGAAAGCGATAAATTTTGGGTACGAAAATCACTTAACACCGCTTGAAAAGAATGTAACCAAACACAGATCGGAAGTGAAACGGTCGACAAAGTTCAAGAGTGTCAAATAAAATAGCTCTTTTTGCCTCTGATTGAAGTATTTGTGTTTTGATTAATGAGTTTAGCCATCTTCTTTTACACCGTCTGGCGATGGGAAAATAATTCATAGAAGAAGACAATGAATTATTGTTAGAATATCAGAAGGCAAGATAGTCGAGACAATGTCTCTTTCATCTCGGCAAGCCTCAGGAAGTAATTTAATCTCGAATTTAATTAGTGGTCTCATAAGAATGGCGGTTTGTTGTGTGGATGGAGAAAAGGCTTTTCCTGGCCAGGGCTCATTACATATACAACCGTGCTTTTTGGCTATTCCATTTTATGTCAGTTCAGTTAATAAATTAATGAAGCTAAGAAGTTAATTGGAGCTGAGTCGAGAAGCAAGCACTCGTCGTTTTGTTAGCCAAGTTGCAGGTAAAGGAGGGAACTATTATTATCAACGTCTGGAAAAATTGAAGTATTGAAGGCAATCCAAATGTCACAAATCTCATGAGAAAGTGTTAGTGATACTATCTGTAACTAGACATGAACAAAAGCATCTTATACATCGAGGATGGACATTTTTAATCATTTCTTGTTGTTGAAAAAAAGATGAATCACTAAGAACTACAGAAATATAACTTTTACTGTCATAGCCACTAAGGGTTATAATGCCCTGTTTCTCAATTGTATCCGACCTGAAGTCGAGAAAATTCTTTAAAAATATCATAACGGATTTAGGAGAATCGTCGAAGGAGTACGTTCAAAGATATCGAGTCAACAGTTTTTTTTATCCCGTAAATTTTACTCCATACACAGAGAAAAGACAGAACAAATACTTCTAGCATATAGTCTCCCTAAAGAAACTTATCGCTATAATGATTCACTACAAAAACACGAAAGAAATGGTCCGCTCACCCAAATGATGGTGTCTTGCAAGAAGGTACATTAGCACCATATCTATTTATAATCTGCCTGTATTACGTACTAAAACATCATTAGATCTAAAAAAGGCAAAAATAGTCTGCATCAGTAATAATTTCTGTGGCTAACAGAAGCGCTTCTCATAAATACACCTGCCCAAACCGAATCTCTCCTACACAACCTGGAACAGGCAGCAACAAGATGGGGACATTACCACATTAAATGGCAAGCTTCTGAAATTAGTAAACCAGTTCATATAGCCAGGTAGCAATATCTTATCTACAGAAAGTGAAAGCCTGGATTGCTATTGACAGGGTATCGATCAAATGGAAATCGGATCTCCCACATAAAGTAAAACGGAAAAATATCAAAGCTGTAGCCGCCTCAGTGTTACTGTATGGCTGCACTTGGACTTTAACGAAACATTTAGAGAAAATTCTATATGGGAACTACACAAGAATTCTTATTATTGAACAAATCCTGGAAGCAGTACCCCACAAAACAGCAGCTACAAGACCACTAACCTCCTATTACACAAAGTAAAATAAATGGAGATGTAAGGAAAAATTAATTAAGTGACGTGGACACACTAGTGTTGGCCGACCAGCAAAGACTTACATACATTTCTGTGCGGACACTGGATGCCATGCTGAGGAATTGCCATGCCCGATACAGACGATAGTAAGTCCGTGATTATCGACACGACTTGATCATAATGATTATGATGAAGATGATAACAAATTTATTTCATGTGAAGATTGATTACAACAAACATCGAGATGTGTAGAATAGAATTGCTGGTTGGTTATAGAGAAAAGTAATTCCTTTCAACTATGCTCGTCACACTTGTTGTTGTAATGACATTTACCCTGGGTTGGTTGAGCCGGCTACATCCAACGAATTCACTACATTCCAAATGAACGAGATAGTGAATTCATGAAAAGGGTAGTAAGGGAATAGGAAACCCTGCATGCATATCCAGGACAGGGGAAAGATTTTCAACGGACGCAGTGACAAGTACGCCAAAAGCCGTTGATTCCTGGCGATGATGGAGGCTCCCTTTGGATTGTCACTAGAACCCCTTTCGCCGGGTTGTGGCCCTAATACCATTGGGTGACAGACCAGTCTGCCTTGGGATGCCCTACCAGGAACTTGAGTTCTGGACGGCATAGCTCTGAAACTATCACGTTGTCACCACCCTGCCACGGTGAAGAGGGGTTGGACTTTAGGGTCACACTATTTAGAATTGATGAATAGTCTCTTTATTATTCTTATTATACTTATCTTGTATATATCTTGTATCTTCTATGAGTTGAGTTCTTAATCTGTCTCCTTTGTCTTCGTATGTTGACTTGTGTTGCTTTAGGTGTTATCTTAGGTTGTTAAATCTCTGCGTGTCCATTTCTTGTTCATATTAACGAACAAGAAGATGTCTTTTATTTGCCCAAGATCCATAACCTCGCGCATGGAGAAAAGCCATTACGTCAGTTCGCTTAAACTCCTGGGACTAATCTGATTAACTAAATTGTTCTCACGGACTAGGTGGTCACATGATCAAACCAACCAATGAGAGGTCAATCCGGTATCAAATCTTGTCTATCATACTCACATGAACTTTTGTTGAGTTAGCAATTAACCATTATTTTTAAATTTAGTTTACATGAATAGGCAACCTATTCATTATCTAACAGAATATTATTAAATAACAAGTGTAACAAATTGCTCTGTTGGTAGTCATCCGCCTCGGAACCTCAAGTTTTCGGATTCGATAGCGGCCCTCGCCAACTCGGTGCGCATGGCTGAGATCTGTGCGGTAAAGTGAGGAGCTGGTGGGACGTGTAGCGCACCACTTCAGATACAAAACAATCTCCATAGTCTAGCACTTGTGAAAAGGGGATAGACTCCTTCGCTGGCCGGTTGATAGTCCACTCCACCTACTTTACTTTTTACTACTACTTGTTTAAAGGTCACCTTTCGACTACATTCTTCATAAAATGAATTTTATAAATAAAACCGACGTCGGACTTAATGACCAGGACTTTCTTTAGCTTTTCTAGAAACCACTTGAACAAGTAGAAAGTATGTTGTTGTTATTGTTGTTGTTTTATTTTTACTTTTTTTAGGGGTGGGGGGGTTACTGTCTAAGTTTGCAGGACCATTAATTTGACAACTATTCCAAACAAGCATTGTGAGTTCACCTTTTTAATCTACTTGGTCGATTCTGAATAGAATTTTAAAACAATTGAAAGGAAAAGCTTTTTTTGTTCATTTATCAATTTGATTGGCGATCCATCGAGGTTGAGGATAATGGTCTTTTACATCCCGTTTCAAATTATCAACAAGTTGACATTTTTTCAATTTCTCCAAAAACTACCAGTCGGAATTTAACGAGATTTTCAAATATGCGATATCTGTATAAACATGGTATTGTTCTGCGCAATAGTAAACATACGGTGGTCATTTGCAATATTAACACGATATAGAAGTGCTTCAAGCTGTAAACGAGTATCATTATAATAGTGCAATTATGGGTCGTAAATGTGACTTGACTCCTTCTGAACCTTCCAAAGGCAAATGTACATTAGAAATATTCGAAATAATTGGAAGATATCACCAAACTGTGGAAATATTTGTTGCATCTCCTACGTAGGTACGTAAGAGGGTCGATAAGGGTCACTTGAGCGTTGTTTCTTGACGTTCTTTGCCAAGAAAGAAACCTGAAGCTGGAGGTAACACAGGGCTGAAAAAGGGAGTATTTTTCAGGGGCATTGAAGAAGCAACAGTGTCCAGAAGCACTCACTATTGTCTTCTGAAAAAGGTCAGGACATCCGTGAGACCAGTAACAAAATCTCGATTGACAAAAGCACACTTGTAAATGCATTTTAAATCGGTAAAAAATATGAAACGGTCGATTTCTTGAAAGTTATGTTAATAGATGAAACATTTGATGGCCCTGATAGTTTGAGCTAATGTTGGGTTGTGAATGGATGAGATCGTCATCAAAGCTTGAGGCGCCAACAAGGAGGGGACGTATTATGATTTGGGCGGGTATTATTAGAGGTATCATCATTGAACCATGGAGAGTACCTGACTGTACGAAAATAACCGCAGATGCTTATATAACCTTCCTCAAAGATCACCTGGAATTTTGTCTGAAAAATCAAAGTATCACCTTCATGAGAACCATCATATGTATGCAAGATAATGCTCCTTCGCATTAAGCACATAAAACTACGAAATACCTGTAAAAATTAAACTTCTGTGGACCTCAGAAGATGAACTAGCCGACCAATTCTCCAGACTTATACCCAATAGAAACCTAGTAGAGCGTTCTGACACAACGTATTTATGACAATGTACGACAATTCAAAAGCAAGGATGATTTGTGGCAGGGAATAGTAAATGATGCAACGTGAAATTACATTTAGATGAAATCCCGAAATTGATATGTTCGATGAACCATCGTCTTTTACAAATCATTTTAAACAAAGGATCACACATCTCCTATTTACCAACTTCTCTATCATCTTTTTTTAACTCGATTTAATTTTTTATTTCGATTGAATTTCATCTTAGGTACATAAAATCTGTAAATGAAGCACTTAAAAGGGTTATTTTCTTTCTTACAAGTTTTTTTTATTACACCTCTCTAATAATTTGACTCAGTAATAATTTCAGTAAATTAGGTAAATGACCGTAACTTCTGTTCCCTTTTGTAGAACCATACAGTCTTTATGGAGTAGGTGTATATACATATTATCGTCATACTCTGATAATTTCGTTCAATTCCAAAGATTAGTGTTTGGATAGAATGGGAGTGTCAATTCGTTAATGATTTGAAACGCAATGTAGTCTCAATTCTGTCCATGGGTCCTTAGGTGGCTGATGAGGCCGATTTTAGTTCTGATACTTTGGTTACAGTGTGAACGTGTTGTCCCTCGGGGCACTGCTGGTCGATAATACTGTCTGCGCTCCATTAATATTTTTCACCTTTCCTTCAGCTCTGCATTTCGTTTGCATTCGAAAGTACCGGTGCCATATCTAATAGTGTTTCTCCAACACATTCTGTCTTTCGCTGCTGTCAACCAGGTTTTGACGTCGATTTCGCATTTCTTGAGATTTACTTTCAAGACTTCCTTAAATACGCTTCTTGGGTATACCTTTACTCTGTTTTCCTTCTATCATATTGGGAGTACAAGATCAAAAAATGTTTCCCATAAAGACAAAAACAAACAAAAAAACAAAAACACGACACATGCCTTATTATATCAATTGCAATACATTTGTTATTCTTCCATAATGTGCCAAGCTAGTCTTGCAGATCTTTTACTACTGAAAACTGAGTTCGATTCTCACTGGATGTCCCATACTTGTGACATTGTGTCAAATTCTTTGCGTAGGATAAATTTATTTTTCTTCCATGATGTGCCTATTTTAATTCCTCAAACCAAGCAGTTAAAAGTAAATCATCCGCTAATGAGTAAAATAGTAGCAGAAGAAGCCTTGGGAGGCAACCAGTCTAAGAGATGAGCAATTTTGAATTCAGAACCAGGAGCTGGAGTTCCTAATTCATCCAAAGAGTGCTGGAGACTTGCTGCCACTTAGACTTCTTTGAAAGATCACCCCTTAAAACTAGCTTGAAAATTTGTAAGGTGTAAAATAAGAGAGTATAAGAGTAGGCACTACTGAGTGGTGAAAGTGATCTACGGGTAATTGTGCAAATAACTAAAATGTGGTCATACAGACATATGGCCAACAGATGATGATGATAATGATGATGATGATGATGATAATGATAATGATGATAATGTTGATGATGATGATATATTTGCACTTGTCACCACACATCAATAAGTTTATCAGTATTTGTACATTTATGAGAATTCAAAGAATGCGTGTCTCATCAATTACAGGTTGTTCAATCTGATATTTAAAATGTTGATGAATGATGTTCCGGGTGACTATCATTTCCTCAAACGGTATATTATATATATATATATATATTATATATATATAATATATATATATATATATGTACATACATAGAGAGATAACAAATTCCGACGAAAGTGATAACAAATAGACTTTACTTTCTGAGAAAACTTTAACAGAAACAATACAAAATAGGATAGAAGAATACAAAGAATATATGTGCATAGAATAAACATCCAAAGGAGAAATAGGGTCCTTGCAGATATTCCTGAGGCTACTGAACAGAAAATAAAAGTCGTCACTTACTGATTTCGAAAGGCCATCGCGTAACAGATACGCGGAATTCCTGTGAAAGGCGAAGGCTTCTGTCCTGTAGATAGAAGACACAACTGGTTTGTGTAGCCTCAGTGAATCTGGAGGATGGAAAAAGTGCTCGTATAACAGGTATACACAATGTCCCGTTCCAGTCCTAAAGGACAGAGGCGCAACTGGTGTGTGACCTATAACGGCTGGAGAGTCTAAGTGAAAAGAGGACTTGACTTTGATAGTACAGCCTATTTATATTACTGGTCGCAACGTCCTAAATTTGCCTAATGGAAAACCGTGGCAAGTAAAGAAAATAATCCCAACAAAAAGAATATTGTCTCCTTATCCTTACACAGACAAAAATATATTTGCCCTATAGGCAGGATTTGACACCATGTCACAGGTATGGGGCATCCAACGATGATCGTACTCGTTTTTCAGTAGCAACGGATTTGCGAGACTAGCTTGCTAACCATCACACAAAGACGGGAGACAAATGTACATGAAATCTTCACACAATCTGTGCAATAAATGTTCTTTTTATCTTTCCTACGATTTTTCCCAGTCCTCTTTTCTATTAGCCTTATACCAGACAAGTCCGAGCTTAGCAAATATCTATAACTACTACAACCTGAAACTGTCGCATAAGCATGCTAAATACTTTCTTGTACACTCTGATGTATTTCTCTATATATGAACGTATTAGCTGATGGTATCTGAAGAGGATACGTTTTGCCAAGTGGATTTTTACATAAAGAAAATATCAGAAATAAAGCCTCCAGCTTGGTCAGAAATTCGAGTCTATCGCATTAGCCTATCACAGGCAATGTCTTATACACTTAAAGGTTTTTACAAACTGTCTCTATCACTAATAAATTATTATTTATACTGCAAAAATTATTTTCAAGACGGTTCGAATTCTATTTTCCGGTACAGGTCAGACAAAATTACTATCTCAGTTGGCTAGACATAGATTAATAACATTTTATATATATGATATCTTAAGAAAATGTAGTATTACCAGTACCTGCTCCGCTCTATCGGCTGGAGCGTTAGAATACCCCGACTGCACCTCTGCACAGTGGTAAGGCTCCCCCAATGGGGCTACCTGTTGGCTGTGGGTGGCGATCCGTGATGCTTAAGGAGGGAACCTTGGTGGATGAGCAGTCCATAGCATGCAACACTCCAATTAAACCCTTACTTAGACTTACTTGGGCGGTCGGGGAGACCCCTTCCGATCAATCGGCTGGTCATGTAAAGCCCTAACACCTATATAATTGCCTCAACCCTATTTTCCCAACCCTTTTTATCATATATATGCTAGAAGGCGGTGGCTGCGGGTCTTCATGTCCTGGGAATGACGTTAAACTCTATCTGATGGTGAGGTTCCAGTTCTGGAGGTTTGGTGAATGTGGAGCACCCTTTTATCACCATTGCTCCTAGGTCCACTCTGACCCGGAGTGGTGGTACATGTTAGGGTCCCATCTATGGGTTAAATATAAAAATGTTAATAAAAGATTTGAGTCGCCATTAAGAATGAATTTATTTCAAAACTTTGTCGGCATTAAATGACCCACTATGGTTGATATGCCGTAAAACAAAACAAACCAAACCAGTGAAAGATCACCATCTAAATCTAGTGTGAAAAACTCGTAAGGAGTAAAATAAGAGATTGTAAGAGCAGGTACTGGTGAGTGGGGAAATAAGTGATGTACTGTGAATTGTGCAAACAACTAAAATAGGACCACACAGATATTCGCAAATTCATCATGGAGAATGAGACATACAAAATTCTTTGGGGTGTTGAGATACAAACGGATCACCCAATCCCGACTAGAAGACCATAAAAGAACTTGTGATTTCACAAGTATACAAATATATACCAAGTTAATTAAAGAAACAAGAGAAAACAATTTGAATAAATTGAGATTTTAAAAGTAGATTAAAGTAAAGTCAACATAGTGGTCTATTGTCGGTGTCAGCCGGACAGACAGTGAGTCTTTCACCTTTCCACTAGCGCTAGACCAGGAAGATTTTTGCGTCTGAGGTGGAGCGTCACACCCACCATCGGCTCCTCTCTTTACCGTATAGATCCAAGTTGTGTTACACATGTGCTGGACTGGTATCGAATCCGGAATCTTGTGAATCCTAGATGAATGCTCTACTGTCTGAGCTAAATCTTTGCAGTAACAAAAATTGACAAGGAAATGTACATGGTTTTCGAAATGAACACGATTTTTATAAAAACCAAAATGGAAATGACATTATAACCTTTTATTGTTAATACAGAATAGACAAACATGACATGTTCAAAAGTTTTATTATTCAGGTTTGTAAAGGTGAGTTTAATACATTTTGGACAATAAGAAAAACATGTCACTTTTCTGTTTAGGAAATATTCTTATTTGACAGTTAAAATTGTGAATACCAAAATAAAAGGGAGAAAATTTATCTTTGGAGGAAAAGAGAGAAAGAAAGAGAGAAAGAAAGAGAGAAAGAAAGAGAAAGAAAGTGAGAAAGAAAAATCTAAGGAAAATAGAAATATGAAGAAGACAGAATAAGAAAATGAGATGAAGGAGACGAAAGGAATAAATGAGTTATTTTTAAATTTCGTTTCGACTAACTTCACATCTAAATGAAAACAGTGGACATGGAATGATAAAGGACAGAGTGAAACGAAAACAAGAGATTTGAAGTGATATGAATTGAATTTCTTTTTTAATGTTACATTCAAATCTGAATAATTATGAGCTTTATTTTTAAAAGCCAATTTTCGTTTGTTTTTGTTTTTTTTGTTTGTTTGTTTTTTTTTTTTTTTTTTTTTTTGGGGGGGGGTCAGTTTTCTGCCGAAGAAATAAAACAGTCCTGAAGAGATAAAATTTAAAACTTGTTTTATGAAAAACTTAAATCAAGGTAAATTACTTTTATTGATTAATCCAGTCAAGTCATGATGAAATGATTCTCAGGTTTTATGGTTGGTTCGCTGGTTGGTTGGTTGATTAGATTTTACGACATATAAATATGTAATATGTAATATCGCATTAGCCTACCACTGGCAATGTCTTATACACTTAAAAATATGTACAGACTGTCTCTGTTATTAATAAATAATTATTTACAAGGCAAAAATTATTTTTGTGACTGTTCGAATTCTATTTTCCAGTACAGGTCAGACAAAATTATAAACTTACTAGACATTGATTAATAACATATTCTGTGATATCTTGAAATGTAGCACCCCCCCCCACCGTGCCTTCTTTTGGAGATAGCTTTATGGTTAGTGCGTCGTTTGCGTGTGGGAATTATGAAAATAACACCAGAAAGCTGAAATGTGGAACATAAAGGTAGCGTTGATACGAGTTGCGTTTGAGACACTTGGAAACGGTCTCCAATGGTATGGAAATTTGAGTTTACAGAAGAATTAAACGTTAACCTTACAACAGGTGTTTGACATTTGCACCAAATTGAAAACTTGTTGGAATATCTTAGTATAAGATTTATGTCAAATATCAACCCTTATTTACGAACTTTCCCAACATAAACAGCAGGAATTTCCGGTAAAGATTAGCCAATGATAACCATATACAGAACGCATTTAAGATCGTTGTCCTGAAATCAGTTGCAAATTGACCTTTCTGCGATCATGACCTACAGACAAGAATTACAAGAACTACTAAGACTACACTCTTTTCAACTTAGGATTTCAAGGAATACTACAGACTTTCTCACACAATGAGTATCTACTGATACTACAATCTTTTCTACATAAATTTCAAGGAACACTACAAGACTAGGATTATAAGGAATAACCAACTGAACCAAAACTCAATACCGATTTGGATTTACCAAAAAAGAATTAAACGCCTAAGATGGCGACCAGAATTTTAACAAAATAAAAATAAACTCGACAAACCAGTTCCACATGAACTGGAGGAAAATTAAAAATTCGCCATTACGAAGTTTTCTCTGTGCTTCTTTTGTGCAAAAAGGCGTTTATACTTACCGTCAAAAGATGATGCATACATTTACAGAGAAACGGATGAATGTTTCGCGAGATGAGACAGTTTATTGTAATGTCCTAATGTTTTGTATGCATGTTACTGTAACACTTAAAAAATGAAACATCATAGCGATATAGCGTTAACATAATAAATCAAATTCAAACCCAGTTTGCAACTTAATAATGATAATGTGGGGAATGCGTTCGTGTTCATCCTATTATTATAATTTATCAAGGGAGATAACTATTAAAAGCTAATGACAGATTACTTTCATTTATGGAAGAGGTTATTTTGCGGTGCTAGTAAAATAGACAAACCTACTTTTATGCTTATTTTACCGGCCCTGTAAATATATTTATGATAATGATATGATACTTTATTATAAGTAATGTTAAAAATAACAACACAGATTTAAGATAAAAGTTTATTTATATTCATTTATATTTATATTTTGTGAAGGATAAAGATACAAAAAATACTTCTAAATGAAAAATATAGATACCGTTAAGGACTTTGTGATCAGACATGTTAATTTTTACAAAACTATTTTTTTAAATTAAAGGAAATGATAAAGGTAAATTTGACTATCATGAATTTTTCCAAGGTGGAAAAATAGCATTTTCTACTATCAATTGTTAAAACATAGAATTGTAACCCTAACCTTAGCCCTAAACCTAACCGTAACCCTAAACCTAACCCTAACCCTAACAAGATGAATTCTTGTCACGTACCATTTTAAGAAATTAGCTTTCAGAGAGATTCTTTTAAAGTTTGTTTATATCACAGAATTGCACAACAACTACTTTTAATCAATTAACTTTTAGATAATCCGACATTGCTCGTCAACAAACATTTTAATTTTCTAGCTTTGAGATAGTTTGAAATATATCTAAATATATTTCAAATATATTTGTTGGCAAAATTGTTTGAGGTCTATTTTTCTAGTAAAATAAGCTCAAAAGCATGTTTGTCTATTTTACCTTGACTGGCAAATTAGCATATTCGTTCATTCATATATCTTCAATTAGATATAATATGAATTTTATAAATTGAATGTGACATAATCGGTCTTTAATTCTATGCTAAATAATAAATCCTTCAACAACATTTTTTTTTCTAAACGTATGCAATTAATTATCTCCAAGAAGTCAGTTCAAAATAAAAGGTTAGTCAAAGGTTATTGTCACCGCAAAAAATAATCTGCTGATATTTGATAAGGTCATCAGGTGCACATTGAATTAAATCGGAAATTATAAATTGAAAAGGTAAGGATTGGTAAATTTGATGAGAGTAATGAACGTGATTTCATCAAAGTTACCAAGCATTATCTTCACATGTTATGATTTTTGTTGTTGACAATCGTTTCATATATTATAAAGGTAAAAGTCAATCTGTTTGGCTTTTATATGGATTCGTTTATTTGTTCGCTTTCTTTTTCTTTTTCTGAATTAAGGTGTGGATACGGCGAAAAGGACAATTCCGTAAAAGTGACTTTAGGTTAATTACGTACAAGTTCTTTTAATGACGTCAATCGGCTGCTGTCCTTTCTACGTGGGCTCAAGCAAAATAAAAAAAAACAAGTCTTTCATCATTGACTGAAAAACTCGACCTTTGCTTTTTGTTAGCCTTTGGGTGATGCAGGAATGGCCTTCAGTCTGTTTACGGGGGGGGGGGGCATTTATTACTTAAAATTCGTTATCAACAAATGTAAGGCTTATTTTAAATGCTTTATGACCTTTATTATATAGTACGCGACCTCTGAACCCGTTATGTTTCCGTTGTAATACCGCCTATGATGCTTCCATTTATTGAATACTCTTATTCTTACTCTTGTTATGATATCCATCTTATCTTTTTATATATTGAAAGCTGGCAATATTTCTCTGGTTTCTTCTTTTTGGGTTGGCTTGGGGTAATCTTGAGTTTGTTCTAATTTCTGTTCACTTCTATTTGATTCTTATTTATAAATACAAAGACGTCTTTATTTTCCCACAATCTCACTTCAAAAAAATCATAACGCATAAAATGGCTATTATTTTTATCCGTACGATAACGAAATAGCCATGTTATGCATGTTAGCTACTGCTCGTGTGACTACTCAGATTAACTCACTTGTTCTCACGACTGGGAAGCCCATGACTAAACAAACCACTCAGAGAACTGCTAACAGGTCTATAAGAAGTCAAGTCTTGTCTATCATATTTACATGAATCCTTGCACGGGATTCACACTTCTAAACCGTTCTTTTAAATTCTACACGAACTTACAAAATGAATAGGCCAACGTATTTATTATGTAACATATTTAGGAAGGAGTAAAAGATTCAAATTATTTCCATTTCTTAGTTATTAATATTCTATCAAGTATTTGAACAATTGATAAATAACGTTTAGCGTACAATAAACACTCAAAAGAATTATCATTGATTTTCAAACTGGACGAGAAATCATTTAATTCTTAGAGCATATTGAGTGCATTTCTCTAATAAAAAAAAGTTTGGTGTCTTCGTTTATTTGTTGCTAGGATTTGCTTACATGGCAGATTCTGCTCTGTGCATATACCATTTGCTTGTAGGGTCAATAATCAGTCGCTTGGACAAATGTTTTATTCTCACCCCACTATCAGCAAAGGAGTCTATCCCCTTTTCACTAGCGCTAGACCAATGAGTTTGTTTTTGCATATGAGGTGGAGCGCTACACCTACCATCAGCTCCATGCTTTACCGCACAGATCCATGTGCGACTCATACGCTGAGTTGGCGAGGGCCGGTATGGTTCCAAGCCGAACGCTCTACCGACTGAGCTAATCCGGCCTTTATATATATATATATATATATATATATATATATATATATATGTGTGTGTGTGTGTGTGTGTGTGTGTGTGTGTGTTTATGTATCCGTTTGTGGGAGGTACATATATCAAGTTTGGGCATTAGTGTGAAGCATTAAAGAAATTAAACGTATAAGAAACTCGGTTGTTTGAGAGAAGAGTTTCGTTTATTTAGTAAATTTTCAAGATTGTGATACTCTCTTCATCAGACTTGGCAAAGAAATGATGCTGGTCGCTGGCTGTTCCTTACTGTAGGGTTGTCAATCTTCTCTCAAACAACCGAGTTTCTTATATTTTTAATTTCTTTATTTTTAATTTTTTTAATGCTTCACTCTAATGCCCAAACTTGATATATGTACTTCCCATAAACGGATACATGTACCTACATAAACACAAATATATATATACTTACGAGAAGCATACGAAGATCTTTCGACAACAATTATATATATATATATATATATATATATATATATATATATATATATATATATATATTATACTAAAGCTGAGATAATCACCTTTTATTTCCTAAAGGTTTTTTCCTGTTTAGTTTAATGACACAAAATCCATACTAAAATATACCTTGTTTTTAGGATTAGGTTATGTTTGAAAAAAATCCATTTTAATTGGTTCTAATTAGTCGTAATTAGCAATTAAGTCAAAAACTGACCCGTCCCTCACTGTCATTATGCATATTACTTTCACCCTCTCTATGTATATTTGATTACTTCCTCCTAATATAATGTTAGTCTCTCTGTGTGAGTAAGAGCAAGAACGGAGAGTTATTGTGTTAGAGACATTTAACTATATTAAAATTAATTTTAAGATAGGGATGAGCAGGTAGTGGCGTAATTACCGTAGACCAGTAGTGGAATCGACCTTCCTATAACCCTCCTCTCCAGTAAGCATAAAAAGGAGGTTTGTTACTGGTACGAGAGATTTACAATACGGCCGGTTTAGCTTAGTCGGTATAGCGTTCGACTAGGAATCACAAGGTTCCTAGTTCGATACTGGCCCTTGCCAATTCAGCGTATGAGTATCACAGGGATCTGTGCGGTAAAGTGAGGAGCTGATGGTAGGTGTGGCGATCCACCTCAGACGCTAAAATAATCCTCTTGGTCTAGTGCTAGTGAAAAGGGGATGGACTCCCTCGCTGTCTGGCTGATACCGACATTAGGCCGCCGACGACTTAATAATATGGAAAGAGTAGAAACCTATACCCCTAATATCTTAACTTGCTACAAATGATAAACATTCAGTCACCACAAACCTTCATGCCTAAAATTTGGACACAAATATTCCAATCACCGATCAAACGAATGCCAGGAACAAATACACTGTGCCAATTTTGAAGAGGGTCACTCTGAATATTCTAAAAATTGCGAAAAATGGAGAAGAGAAAAAGAAATATTCATAATATGATACACGAAAAATGTTTCCTTTATTGAAGCACTCAAAACTGGGAGTAATTTACATCAAAATACAAAACGGATTAATCCATAGGAACAATTCAGAAAACACAGTTAAACATTTTATATAAACACTTATAAGAATAGAAAAAAGGAACGCGTATCAAGAAGAGAAACAAAGATGAAACAAAACAGATAATGGTTCAATAAAAACTGCAAATAAGCAATAAAACAGCGCCAATAGAAATAGCAAATAATATAAGTGAGGCATTCTCAAAACAGAAGGAAATAAACAATACAAAAGCATCAAACAAAAAGCAGAGAAACACAAACTCAACTTCACAGTGAACAACTCTGAATAATACATTCAGCGTATAGCAATTTTATTTTACGTCGATAATGTGCTTTTGTTTTTTGTTGTTTTTTGGGTTGGGTGTTTTGTTTTGTTTTGTTTACCTTATTTGTTTTGTTTTGTTTTTTCATTAAATCACAAATTAAAAACGGATTTACTGAAACATTACTCAACAATTACTGCAACTTAGTAAGTAATGTAGTAAAGTCGACGGGGTGGCATGATGTCAGTATCAGCCAGACAGCGAGGGAGTCTATCCCCTTTTCACTAACGCTTGACAAGGAGATTATTCTTAGCGTCTGAGGTGAAGCTACACCTACCATCAGCTCCTCACTTTACCACACAGATCCCTGTGCTACTCATACGCTGAGTTGGCGAGGGCAGGTATCGAACCAAGAACCTTGCGATTCCTAGGCAAGTGCTGTACCGACTTAATTTAATTATTTAAAAAAAAAACTAATATCTATCATTGAGATCCACAAAGTATGCGGAAACACATGCCTTCTGTTAGTTAAATTTAGATTTTTTGCGTAATGAATCCGTCTTAAGCTCTCAAAACTAATCGATTAGGTGCGAATTCTCTGTTTATTCAAATACTCTGACCCGGAGTGATAGTACCTGTTAGGGTTGACATGCCGTAAGATCCAACGAAACAAAATCAAACCAAAATTCTTTCAAACTTCGAGACGATACGAAAGATGCATTTAACAAATTAATACAGGTTTATGGATGACAAGTTTGTCATATATGAATAAAGTAAGACAATATAGTTTGAACACCAATCGCCAGTAAACGAAAATGGCAATCCATATAGTACAAATAGAGATACCATGCTGTTAGAGGGGAGGACTTTAGTCATAGCTTGGTCGGTACACTCTGGTGTTCAAAGTGATTCTGTTATTGGTCATTTCAAAAATTGATGAGAATGCGACAATATTATTAATTAATCTGATCAACGTATGATGGTGAGAATAACAGATGATGAAAATATAGCGTAGTCACAGCGCTATAAAAGCCTTATGTCGTATAGTATTAGGACCGGTCAGTTAGTAGGCCACACACAAGCAAGCACATTCCACATAGCTAATAGGTTAAAAAAACAACAACGAAAGAATAGTGGGATGAAGAGGCAATAGGGGCTGTTTATTTATCGCTCGCTCCGTGCTTTTTTTCTTTTTCAGAGAGAAAGAGTAGGTCAAAATTATCTATTATAAATTCCATTGATTACCACTATCTCGCGATTCACGGTCAGTCAAAACACCATCCCTAGCGGAACCCGAAAATCGATGGCTGTCTTCTTCGTGAGACACCCAGCGAAAAGGAATCAGTCCCCTTAGTTCCGTTTGTGATCCCGTGGTGGGGGAAGGGACATATCCGTTTTCGCTCTTCTGCAGAAAATTTGGGACTTTCGTTTTTTTTTATGTATTTCAGGGGTAATTTTCACTGGCTGGCATATATTGAATGCTTAGAATCTTAGTCCGCTAAAACTTTCTTTTCTTTTGTTTTTCTTATTTTTTTTTCTTTCCCTTTACCCAGAAATTTGATTACCGTTTTCTTTTCAATTTAGATTTTCTATAGACCGTTCTAATTACGTTACAAAAATATTGATCAGCTGAATTTCAATTAGGGTTGTCAACCTGAAAAATGAGATCATTTTTAGCGTCTGAGGTGAAGCCACACCTACCATCAGCTCATCACTTTACCACACAGACCCCTGTGCTACTCCTACGCTGAGTTGACGAGGGCCAGTATCGAACCAGGAACCTTGCGATTCATAGGCAAGTGCTGTACTGACTTAACAATTGTATTATTTGAAAAAACTGATATCTATCATTGAGATCCACAAAGTATGATTTTTTTGTGTAATGAATCCGTCTTAAGC
Source organism: Doryteuthis pealeii (assembly GCA_023376005.1). Taxonomy (NCBI): domain Eukaryota; kingdom Metazoa; phylum Mollusca; class Cephalopoda; order Myopsida; family Loliginidae; genus Doryteuthis; species Doryteuthis pealeii. The sequence continues at coordinate 116,606,662 of CM042139.1, forward strand.
TCCCAAAACTAATCGATCAGCTTTCTTAGATGGATTTCTGTCTGCATATACTTAATTAAAGGTGCTGATTTAGATCAGGTGGTAGAGCATCCGCCTTGAAACCACAAGGTTTCGGATTTGATACCAGCCCTCATCAACTCAGCGCAAGAGTAGCACAGCTTGGGTAATTTAATCTGTGCATAGAGTAGCACGACTTGGATATTTGCGGTAAAGTGGGGTGCTGATGGTAAGTGTGGCGTTCCACCTCAGACGCAAAAAACAATCCCGGTATAGCGATAGTGAAAAGAAGATAGATTCCCTCGCTGTCCGGCCGATACTTGCAATATAATTCGTTGGGTTGCCAACAAATTATGACTGTAGTGTACTAAGATTTAAATAACGGTATGTTGACTCGATTCGGATCGAAGCAGATGTGGGCCTTCCTCGTTTCCTGAGCGAATAAGCACAAGTGTCCAAAAAACTGTAAGTGAATCCAACCCTTATCTTATGACACTTCATTGTGTTGCTTGGAACAGCATTGTACCCATTTTGTGGTTTCGGACTTTTCTTTATCGAAATAGGTTATCATTTCGATAGCCTAATGCATTCTGAGCATACCGATGTTAGCTTTAAACCAATACCTCGCTAATTCTAAAGAGAATGCAGACTCACCATTATTAGATTAAGAATCTAGCTACAGACTCACTTTAGCAAAGTCGGTAGAGCATCCGACAAGTAACCACAAGGTTCAAGTACCAGCCCTCAGCGCATGTGTAGCACAGCTTGGATAACCTGATTTGTTCAGTAAAGCTAAGGACCTGAAGTTAGGCGTGGCACTCCACCTCAGACTTAAAACCATTTCCCTGGTCTAGTGCCAGAGAAAAGGGATATACTCACTGGCTGTTCGGCAGGTACTGACAATAAGCCACTTTGTTGAATTTTTTTAATTAATATATCGTATAATCTTAAAGATTTATAATAGACACGATTGCATTTCCTCATATTCTACTATGGCCATCTTGTACATTTATCCTGCTAAAACTGCCACCCCCCCCTCTCTCTCTCTCTCTCTCTCTCTCTCTCTCTCTCTCTCTCTCTCTCTCTCTTCCCATACTTTTCTTTCTTTCTCTCTTTCTTTCTACTGTTTACTCGAGTGAGTTCAATCGACCGATATTATAGTCTCTCTCTCTCTCTCTCTCTCTCTCTCTCTCTCTCTCTCTCTCTCTCTCTCTCTCTCTCTCATTAGAAATAAATGAAATTTTCTATTGTGCACACATTCAAACATGACAGCAAGCAGATGATGACTGTTAATTTATCTTCTTTTTTTTTTCGACTCGCCATTCCGGAAAATTGGCTTGGCCAGTAACAAAGGTAAAAGCAGATTTCCCGCGGGTATTTTTAATGTAAGAAGCAATTTATTACACATTCATTCAACGATTTGAGGCTTTTAGTAAATATGCATCTTTACACTGGCTTTCATAAATATTTAAAAAAAGAAGAAAGAAAGAAGATACTTTTAAGGTGCCAAGTAGATTATACACACACACACACACACACACACACACACACACTAACACACACACACACACACACACTCTCTCTCTCTCTCTCTCTCTCTCTCTCTCTCTCTCTCTCTCTCTCTCTCTCTCTCTCTCTCTCTCTCTCTCTGATTCGAAATATTGCATACACATTAATATTCGTCTAAGAAACACGCCAAATTTGGTTATTAAGTTTTACTGATTAAGGGATATACTTAATTAATTAAACAAAAATCAAATGATTTGCAAAAATTGTGGCATAGCTGCTGCTGCTAATATAAAAAAAACATTCCGCTGGCTGCTGTCTGTATCAACAGTAAAATGGCGCCGCTGCTGGTAATTTGAAGTTGACAAATTTGTGCCCAAATCGTTTCAGCTCGGAATTTCTCGCGTATCACCGGTCTAATCTTAGAAATATTTATTTGGTTAGAAAGAAAATAAAATAATCTTTCTAAATAAGTAATTTGTATGTGGTTTTATCGATTGAATTTTTTTTACAGCGAAGTAAATAATAATATACGAAAACATTTAATTTAACGATTAATAATAACCCAACTTTGTTTTTATTATTAATTGGCAAAAGTACCGCGTATTTAATTATAATCAGTATTTAATTTTTTTCGTATGTACAAAAGAGTTTTCGAAGCCTTTTACAAAAATCTAGACATGAATTAAAAAATACGAGATAGTTAAGTTATATAACTTACTAACAAAAGTACCTGGTCCATGACCGGACTAAAAGAATAATCAGTATTTAATTTTTTTCGTATGTACAAAAGAGTTTTAGAAAAAAAAAATCTTTTACGAAAATCTAGACATAAGTTAAAAAATACGAGTTGGTTAAGTTATAACTTATTTGAAGAAACTTAGCTTACATTTCGTAAATAACAAACACTGTTTGTTTACTTATTTACGAAATTATTTTACTGTTTGTCAAACGGTAAAAGAATAATAAAGAAATATCTAAATAAATACATACATATAGTTGTCGAAAGTTTATTTATCTTTACATTTTTTTAGTAACACTTAGCTGAAAATTTAAATGTGAAATACAATGTACTGCATTTGTTACGATGTTTTAATGCTAAACAAACATCTCTCTATATAAAAGTTTTTTTTTAAATTACAATAACAAGTAAATGTATAACAATAATAACAGTAACACAATTTTAAAAGTGAAAATACGAGGTAGTTGAATAACTTATATGAAGTTTAGTGTTTAAACACTAAGCATTGAACAAACATAAAATAAACATGATTCTAATGTATGTAACTTGAATAAGAAAATTTATTTAATAAAGAATATGATTCTAATAATAAATAAATAGACAGATTTTTTTAAAAATTAAGTCACCGTTAAAATTGTTGCGGGGCCGATAAGGATGTCGACCCCACAGACTTTTGAATAAGTGAAACGACTGGAGGCAATGAAAGAGACAAAGGCAGAGGATTTAGATGGCAGGAAGTAACCAGGTGGTCAATTTATTCACGAGAATTGACAAAGGTAAATCGGCAAGTTGAGTTTTCGTCGTTCGAGGTTGGTCGCTCAACGTTCGGTCAGTCTTTCGTTAATCTGGGTGGATAGGTCGTCCGTTGTCGGATAGGCAGCTGGAATCCGGAATCGGGATACAGTGCGTCTACGGGTTTCGGTTGACGTCGTGGTCGGTCGGTAACGGTCTCGGCTTGCGGTTGTATCGGCTGCGAGCCCCGGTCGTAGTCCCGTCGAGGACTGTTCGGGTACGAGCGTGAAACGTAACAGCGACGGACCGTTCGCTTAGCACGTGCGTTGCTTGGGTCTGATTGGCCGCGGTTATGCGGGATTTCAGACCAGGCTGGTACGTGTGCGCAAATGCCTCGAGTAGCTAGGTGTTTGCTCGGCGGAAGATCGAGTCGGATCTACCAAGCTAGGACCTAGCGTACTGTCGGCGAGGGACGCCTATCTGGTCGTAAGATCCAGATCTTCTAGGGGTTTCGCCCTAGGATCGCATTCGTGGTTAAGGAAAGACTGAGGTGAAAAGGGCCGACTGGTTAGCTCTGAAAAGAGCTGGGTTTGTTTAGCCTTGAAAAAGGCTGATATTGCTGGACTGGAAATGTTTGTGTCATCACAGCGTCGTCTAGCGTCAAAGAAAGGCAGGTCGTTCCAGCAGCGTAGAGAGGCAGGTCGTTCCAGCAGCGTAGAGAGGCAGGGCGGTCAGGAATCTGGAAAGGCCATTTGTTCAGAATAGGAAGCAGGATCGTTAACTGTCGGTGGCTGGCTGGAACTGTCCTCGTCATCGCAAACGACTTTCTTAAATACCCGAAATTTGCCGGAAATATCAAATGACGTCAGGGAAAAGTTCGTTAGAAATGATGATGACATAGTTTTGGCTACGTGACCCAATACACGTGAAAGGGGGTGGAGCTTAAAGGGTTAAAGCTGGGCAAAAACTGGATATATCTGGTCAGAAATGGAAAGGGGTTTGCTTACGTGCGAAAATGCACACGCGTGCTCTGATTACGTGCGTTCGTTCAGAGAAAGGGGTCAAGGGACAAGGCCCCCTCCTAGAATCAATTAAAAGAATCGATAGTCGCAGAGTTTTTTTGGAAAGGTGACTCTGCGGCCTGATTTGGTTCGCTGTACAGGAGGCGCTGGGGTGTCTTCGATCGTCGGCGGTGCGGGTTCTTCGTCGTTTGCTCCGAGTCGCTCCAGAAAAGCAGGTTTAGTTCGATCAAGTGCGATGGTATCAGTCGTGTTACCACGCTTGATCGTAAGGTGCTTGTCGGAACGGCGAATAACTTTGAAAGGTCCCTGGTAAGCAGGTGTGAGTGGTTTCTTCACCGTGTCGTTTCTGATGAAAACGAACTCACAGTCTTGCAGTCGTTTAGGGACGTATGTCGAAGTCGATTGTTGTCGTGGAGGAGTGTATCTTAGTCGTGCCATCTTGTGGCGAAGTTCCTCGACGAATGGTGTCGTTGCTTTCGTGCTCGTAAGAGAGTCGTTGAAATATTCTCCGGGTAGCGAAAGAGGCGTGCCGAACACGAGTTCGGCGGGTGAGCAACCCAGGTCGTCCTTAACGGTATTTCTCCAGGCGAGGAGGGTCAGAGGAAGGTTGTCAACCCAGTTGGTTGAGTCGGTTTTCGTGGCCAGGGATGTTTTGAGAGATCGGTGGAATCTCTCCACAAGGCCATTAGCGCATGGGTGGTATGCCGTCGTCTTGATGTGCTTGACTCCGAGAATGTTGGTAAATTCCCTGAAGAGGGACGATTGGAATTGTGCGCCGCGGTCAGTAGTAATGACCTGAGGTGTGCCGAAGAAACCGATCCACTACTTCAGGATGGTCTTGGCAACGGTGCTGGCAGTAATGTCCTTGATGGGCACGGCGGTTGGCCATCGGGAGAAACGATCCACCACTGTCAAAAGGTACTGGTAGTCCTGACACATAGGCAACGGTCCCACCAGGTCGATGTGTATGTGTGAGAACCGTGCGTCAGGGTTGCTGAAAGTACCGACGGGCGATTTGGTGTGGCGATGGATCTTGCATTTTTGGCATGCCAGGCACGTCGAAATCCATTCTCGGATGTCCGCGTTCATGTTCGGCCATACGAATCGATCCGCAATGAGCTTAAGAGTAGCTCGCTTACTCGGGTGAGATAGTCCGTGGAGGTGTTCAAAAACCTGTTTTCGTAGCGTAGGGGGAATGTAGGGCCTAGGGACGCCTAGGCTGATGTCGCAATACAAATTGTCGTCGCTGAAGGATGCTGGGAACTCCTGAAGTTTCAGGGACGTGTTCGTCAGAACGTCCTGTAGCGTTGGGTCGGACTTTTGTTCTTTCGCAATTAAGTCCTGACTCAAGGGGTCGTTGCTGAGGGCGTTGATATCCGTTCGGGATAGAGTATCTGCGACAAGGTTGTCGTTTCCCCTCACGTGTCGGATGTCAGTCGTGAACTGCGACAGGTAGTCCAAGTGCCTGATCTCACGGGAGGTGTATTTGTCCGAGCTGGTGCTCAATGCGGTCGTCAGGGGCTTATGGTCGGTATAAATTGTGAAATCTCTACCTTCCAGTAAGTGTCGGAAGTGTTTGATAGCCAAATAGATCGCCAGTAGTTCCCGGGAGAAGGTGCTATACCTCGTTTGGGCTGACGTCAGTTTGGCCGAGAAGAAAGCAATGGGTTTTCGCACAGAATCGATCTCCTGTTCGACCACTGCTCCTATCCCTGTGTCCGATGCGTCGGTTGTCAAGGAAATTCGTGTCTTTGGGTCGTCGTTGATGAACGAAAGTCTAGTGAAGTTCACTAGTGCGGTCTTCGCTGCGTGAAACGCGTTCAGGGCGTCGCCTTCCAACGTAATGCCTTTGTTCTTCCTCTGTAAGAGGTTCGTCAGTGGCTGGAGAATCGTGGAACAATTCGGGATGAATCGTCGGTAAAAGTTTATCATCCCGATAAAACGTCTCAGCTGTTTTATCGACGTAGGTGTTGGAAAATCCTGAATCGCGCTGACTTTAGCTGGTAGAGGTGTGATCCCATTCGAGTCGGTGTGGTGCCCTAGGAAGTCGATGCTGGGCACTCCGAAAACGCACTTGTCGAGGTTTAGCTTTAAACCGTAGTGCGAGAGTCGCTGGAACACTGCGTGAAGGTGTTTCTTGTGGGAATCCACGTCTCTACTCGCTATCAGGATGTCATCAATATACGCGTACACGAACGGTAGACCTTGAAGAACCTCGTCCATCAATCGTTGAAAGGTTTGGGCAGCGTTACGTAAACCGAATGGCATTTTCACGAACTCGTATAGGCCAAACGGTGTTGTAACTGCTGTTTTCGGAATGTCTTCTGGTGCCACGGAGATCTGGTGATACGCCTTCGTCAGGTCGATTTTCGAAAATACCGTGCTACCTTGTAATCCAGACGTGAAATCATGGATGTGAGGTACAGGGTAACGGTCAGGGATCGTCGCTGCGTTCAATCGTCGGTAATCGACGCATATCCGATACTCCGTGCTGCCAGGCTTCGGTACCAGGTGTAGTGGTGATGCGTAAGGACTGTCGGAGGGACGTATGACGTCGTCCTTTAGCATCTCGTCGAACCGTTTCTTGGCGTAGTCAAGTTTCTGCGGTGCGAGTCGTCTTGGGTGCGAATATGCCGGTGGTCCGCTCGTCCTGATGTGGTGCTGAGTTTGATGATTACCTGAAACAATATCTGCAGAAGGAGTTGTGATGTTAGCGTACTGCTTCAGTATATCCATATACTCGCGTCCATGGCAAGTTGCTACGCTGATTCCCGTGGTATTGTGGCGTGTAGGAGTGCCTATGACGTGAAGTTTCGTCAACGTGTCGGATAGGGTCCTAGTGCTCATGTGCACTGCCAGCTCGAAATGTGCCAGGAAATCTGCGCCAAGGATGGGGATCTTCACGTTGGCGAGTGTGAAAGTCCATGTGAAGTCCCGTCGCATGCCGATGTTCAGGGTTAGCGTTTTGTCTCCGTATGTTGTTATGTTGGAACCATTGGCAGCTTGTAGTTTGAACAGGGTGGGCTTAGCGGAGGGTTCGTTGCTGTGAGGTATCACGCTGATGGCCGCACCTGTGTCTACAAGGAATTTTAGCTTATTCCTCCGGTCCCATACATAGAACAGACGACATCGAGAACTTAAACTACCGGGTGAATCAGTCGTCGCGATTCTCCGGTTTAGTCGTTTCCCTGTGCCAATCGGTGGTTGCAGGGAAGACGGCAGTTTTTGGCATCGTCACCAAAGGTTCGGTGGTACCAGCACATATTCGGGTCGAAATCGTTCGTTCTCGGCTGGTCGAGCGTCCTGGTTGTCGATTGGGCGAGCGTCCCTGTCGGCTGGGTGTACGTTTCCGGTATCGGTGAGGTGCTGGGCTTCTCCCGCGTTGCTCCAAGGAGAGTTTTATCTCGCGCATCTGCTTGGTAAGCTCGGCAATTGCCTTGTCCGTAGCACTCTGCTCACACCGTGCTGTGTCAGGTGTGTGTACGGCGTGAATGCCCTCGTCGGTCTCTTCGTAGACGAGGTCAGCAGACTCGGCAATGTCGTCCAGGGCTGCGGATCTGGTCATTGGAGCGATGATCCTCGTGACGGATTTCGGTAGTAAATCCATCCACAGGTCACGGAGAATTCTTTCTGACACCTCATGCTGGTCGAGTCGACCACGTATGTAGCGTAACAGTTGGGACGGTGTCCTGTCACCTCTCGTGACGTTGGCTATGATTTCCTGAATGACGTTTTTATCCGGCTGGATTGTTCTCTTCAGTATAACGTCCTTCAAGAAATCGTATGGCGTGGACTTCGGCAAGTCGGCAAGGACATCTTGGAGCTCGGTCATGAGGGTTGATGGGAGTCCTTGCAGCACCTTAGCCAACTTTGCCTTTTGCGAGGTGATTCCTGACAAGTTGAATATTGCCTCGATTGTCAGGAACCAGCACTTCGTATCCGGGTAATATGCCGGGAGTGCTATCGATGCTGCCATCCTCGTTGCGTTGTCCTCTCCCGAATCCGCCATTGCACAGTCGCTCACGTCGGGGTATCACCACTCGTGGTGTTGTCGAGATGTCGTTCACGTCGTCGGGTCAACACTTGTTGTGGTGTCGATGAATATGTCGTTCACGTCGGAAAGGTCAACACTTGTTGTGGTGTCGATGAATATGTCGTTCACGTCGGAAAGGTCACCACTTGTTGTGGTGTCGATGAATATGTCGATCACGTCGGGGTCACCACTTGTTGCGGGGCCGATAAGGATGTCGACCCCACAGACTTTTGAATAAGTGAAACGACTGGAGGCAATGAAAGAGACAAAGGCAGAGGATTTAGATGGCAGGAAGTAACCAGGTGGTCAATTTATTCACGAGAATTGACAAAGGTAAATCGGCAAGTTGAGTTTTCGTCGTTCGAGGTTGGTCGCTCAACGTTCGGTCAGTCTTTCGTTAATCTGGGTGGATAGGTCGTCCGTTGTCGGATAGGCAGCTGGAATCCGGAATCGGGATACAGTGCGTCTACGGGTTTCGGTTGACGTCGTGGTCGGTCGGTAACGGTCTCGGCTTGCGGTTGTATCGGCTGCGAGCCCCGGTCGTAGTCCCGTCGAGGACTGTTCGGGTACGAGCGTGAAACGTAACAGCGACGGACCGTTGCTTAGCACGTGCGTTGCTTGGGTCTGATTGGCCGCGGTTATGCGGGATTTCAGACCAGGCTGGTACGTGTGCGCAAATGCCTCGAGTAGCTAGGTGTTTGCTCGGCGGAAGATCGAGTCGGATCTACCAAGCTAGGACCTAGCGTACTGTCGGCGAGGGACGCCTATCTGGTCGTAAGATCCAGATCTTCTAGGGGTTTCGCCCTAGGATCGCATTCGTGGTTAAGGAAAGACTGAGGTGAAAAGGGCCGACTGGTTAGCTCTGAAAAGAGCTGGGTTTGTTTAGCCTTGAAAAAGGCTGATATTGCTGGACTGGAAATGTTTGTGTCATCACAGCGTCGTCTAGCGTCAAAGAAAGGCAGGTCGTTCCAGCAGCGTGAAGAGGCAGGGCGGTCAGGAATAGGAAAGGCCATTTGTTCAGAATAGGAAGCAGGATCGTTAACTGTCGGTGGCTGGCTGGAACTGTCCTCGTCATCGCAAACGACTTTCTTAAATACCCGAAATTTGCCGGAAATATCAAATGACGTCAGGGAAAAGTTCGTTAGAAATGATGATGACATAGTTTTGGCTACGTGACCCAATTAAAGGGTTAAAGCTGGGCAAACTGGATATATCTGGTCAGAAATGGAAAGGGGTTTGCTTACGTGCGAAAATGCACACGCGTGCTCTGATTACGTGCGTTCGTTCAGAGAAAGGGGTCAAGGCTGTTTTGGCCCCGACAAAATAAATGGTTTTTCGACAAATATTAAGTACCAACAATTTTCCCTGTGACATTTACCCCCCCCCCCTATATTTGACACAATGAAACTTGCATAAAAATTAATATTATCTTGAAAACAATTTACCATTCGAAAGAAGAAACATTAAACAAACTCCTGACGATTTTTAAAACAGTTTTCAGCTTACGGAAATAAAGAAAATTATGATTGAAAAACAATGTTTTCATTTTTGCACCGTTAAATCAACTGAAATATAACGTAGCTAAAAACAAGTTACGACAAGAGGATTTTTAAAAAATTCTATGAAAAATCAATTGATTGTCCGATTTTCACGAAAATTTCCATAACTATTTACCTTTGGATGTAAATATGTCTGAAAACACTCTCTGGTGTTCCTATTTTTTTTTAGTCCGGTCATGGACCGGGTACTTTAGCTAGTATATATATATATATATATAAGAAAGTTTGGTATGTACATGTCGACTTATAACTCAGAAAAAAGATGTCACTCAGATTCGAAATCTTGTATACATATTAATATGCTTATAATTAAGAAACACACAAAACAATTAAGTGATATAATTCAATGATTTAAAAAATTAAAAAATACCGAATACAGACTTTCACCCCCACTCCACTACCGCCGACACAGTCGAATTTTTTTTTACTTTCAAGACAGAAAAATCAAAAACTACTGTTTACAGACCCTTCAACACCCAGCCGCCGTTGGCACCTTTGAACTGGCGTCAAGTCTGAGTAAAAAAAAAAAAAAAGAATACTAAAGTAAACAAAACTACCGTTAAAAGACACTCCCCCCCCCAACCCTCGTCGGTACATGTCTTGAATTTGCCGTTAAAACAGAAACCTCATTGTATAAAAAAGAAAGACGATTAGCACATGATTTTAGAAAAATGATTTTATTTTACTAATATGTATTTTAATTAGGTATCAACAATTCAAGCTCCAACTTTCACTTTAAAAACGAATTGAAATTAATTTGATCGATTATTTAAGGTCAAATTTTTGTTTTAGTCGAAAACTAGTAACATAAAAAGTTAAAAAAATTTTAAAAAGTAAAATAAAAAGAAAAATAATATTTCATATGTAATTAATTTTTGATACATTTTAAACATTAAATTCTGCCAAAAATTTGTCGAAAACGGGCGCTTTGTGTGAAATAAATTACGTAGTAAATAAACACGTTAAGATTTTAGAACACCAGGTCGGGCGAGTAGGGATGTTGCTCCAGCACAGTGATGTTCTTCTGGGCCAGGAACTCACGAATAATCAGGGCAGTGTGGGTAGGTGCGTTTTCATGGTTAAACACCCATGTGTTTTCCTGACACATCTCTCGCCTCTTCTCGCGCACTGAACGAAGTGAACGCCGCAGTATCTCTTTGTAGACATGCTGGTTGATCGTCTGGCCCTGTTAAAAAGCCCAGTCAGCCCTACCATTTACCCATAGCAGGAGGGAGAGTAGTTGGATGCATACCCTTCCCAATGGTATTAGCGCTGTGTGAAATTCAAACAGCCTCGTCCAGGATTTGAACTCGCATCGACGAGTCCATTTTCTACGACTCTAACCATTACACCACACACCTCCTATATATATATATATATATATATTATATATATATATATATATATATATATATATATATATATATATATAAAAGAAAGTTTAGTATGATTTGGTATGTACGTGTCGACTTATAACTCCCAAACGAGTGGTCATTCAGATTTGAAATCTCGCATACTACTTGATATGCTTATAACTAAGAAACACACAAAATTTGTTTTTTGATTTTTCACAATTAAGCGATATAATTAAAAAAAAAAAATAACGTTTACACACCCCTTCACCCCCACCCTACTCACGTTGACATGAATTTAGTTTTTAACTTCTCAGACGGCAGATTCGGTCTCTTACTGTATAAAAAAAATACGAATGTTCATTTCGAAAAAAAACAAAAACTACCCTCCCACCCCATCTCCTGTCGGCACAAATCGAGACCCTCCCACCCCATCATCTGTCGGCACAAATCGAGACCCTCCCACCCCATCTCCTCTCGGCATAAATCGAGACCCTCCCACCCCATCTCCTCTCGGCACAAATCGAGCTTTGAAGTAGTATTAAGGCTGGTTCCTAACTGTAAAACTCTAAAATAAATAAATAAAAAGCCTTCCATCCCATTCATCGACACAGGCTTTAAAACAGACCCTTACTGCATAAAAAAGTTTTTTTTTTTATTTTAGAATAATTCTATTCTTATCATGTGGTCGTAGAAAGGCAAATGATATTTACTAATATGTATTTTCATTATGTATCAACAATTCAAGCCCCAATTTTCACTTTAAAAACAAATTAAAATTAATTAAATTGATTATATAAGGTCAAATTTTTGTTTAAGTAAAAAAGTAGTAACATAATGAGCATTAGTAAAAAAGCAAAAGGATATTACCTATGCAATTAATTTTTGATACATTTTAAACATAAAATTCTGCCAAAAAATTTACGAAAACGGACGCTTTGTCTGAAGTAAAAATACGTACTAAAACAAACACGTTATTGAGATTTTAAAACAATTTATGCCGAACTTATGTTTGTTTTATTCATTATTACTGGGTATTCAAATTATTTCTAATTCATTTTTAAACATATTTTTAAAACTCCTTTTTTATCTATTTAGACCAATATATGGGACCTGGAGTGGTCGTACTTGGTGGGCCTAACAAGTACTACGCCCGGGTCAATGTGGGCCTGGGAGTAATGGCAATGAAGTAGTACGCCATACTTCCCAGAGCTCCATAATTGGAACCTCACCACTAGATTCAGTTTTACCATCAGAGCAATACGGTAGGGACAATCATATAGGTGCTAGGGCTTGACGGGACCAGCCGATTGATTGGAGGAAACTCTCCGACCGCCTGTCTAGACCAAGTAACGATGCATGGCATGGATTTCTAGGCAAACAGAATGGGTCGTCATCTACGGCCAACAGGTGGCCCAATTGGAAAGTGGTTTTACTCACCAGAGGTGCTGTCGGCATATTGTACAACATCAGCCGATAGAGCTAAATAAATAAGGACACATGTTTAATACTTAGCTACTTTTGATTGTTACTTTTAGGGGTAAAAAAGAAAATGAATAAAATTAATATTTTTTATGACTTTAATGCAACAAGCATTTAAGAAAAATAAGTAATTAGGCACTGAATTTAAGTTTTTGTCATATGTACAGTTTTTGAAAACTAGAATTATATTTCAAAACACTCAAAAGTTAAGGATTACATTTTTGTTTTAATTCTATAAATTACTTTCCTCTTATTCTCTCTTACCCACTCACTACCTGGTGTTGAAATTTTTTTAGTCCAGTCATGGACCGGGTACTTTTGCTAGTATATATATATATATATATATATATATATATTATATATATATAATATATATATTATAATGGAGATTCGGTGTCTGTCTGTCACCGAAAATACGTCACTGCTACGTCACGAATCCCTCAGAAATTATGTAAGTTTATGTAGCGAGGCCGAATGGCAAAACTCACAAATCTGTGATGAGCCAACAACGATCCGACGGTCGAAGAGACAGCTGATGGCATGTTGTACGTGTGGGCGGAAGCAAAAATGTGACGAGTCTGATTTGAGGCCGCTATTTGTAGTGGCAAGTCGCGTAGCTGGCGAGACGAGATTTGTGACGTGTCTTGGCCAGACCGAGTATAAAAGGAGATGGTTGGACAGTGGCGGGGAGGAAAACACGACGGACTCAGTTTGTAAAAATTCGTCTCAGGTGTTACGGTGCCTTTGCTAGAATTACATTTCGTTTGCTAGAAGCTATTTCGGCATTTGTTTCATTATTTTCCATAATGACGAACAAGGCCTTCGACATTAGACTAATCCCGGAGTTCAGCGGAGCTGCGACCGATATGCCGATTGTAGAATAGATCGAAAATGTCGAGTTGGTCTGCGAACTCTGTGCCATGAACAAAGTAGAGCATGTCTTGTCGCTACGCCTGCGAGGCGGTGCTCTCGCCGTGTATCGCTAACTGAGCGAGGAGCGAATGGCAGACCCAGAAAAGATCAAACGAGCCCTAATAACTGCTTCCGGTGCAGATGCATTTGATGCATTCGACCAATTTGTGGCACGGCGACTACGGCAAAATGAAAGGGTGGATGAGTTTCTGGCCGAGTTATGTCGCCTGTTTCGGCTGGTTGGGGATTCGCTGCCCGAACGTTGGCTGGCGTGTGTGTTCGTATCTGGATTACCACAACATGTTACACAGCTTCTTCGGGCCACATCCAGGATGGAGACTATGACCACCGACCAGCTGTTGGCTCGAGCGCGAGCGATCATGAAAGACAATAGGATGAAGGAGGACGATTGCTGCCGTCCGAGTTTCACGGGATGAGACCAAGAAAGATGAGACCAAGAAGCTTCCCACCGGGACTCCGCGCAGCACCATAACATGCTATCGTTGCAACAGGCTCAATCAATTAACTAGAGATTGTAAAGAACCACGCACCGGAGGGCGACCACACCAAATTCGGTGTTACAAGTGCAATGTAGTGGGTCATGTGTCCCGCAACTGTCCGGGAATCGGGCTAGGGGAATAGGCTTTAGTGCCAGTCTGCTCCCTGAGTCCCGTATGAATGAGGCACTGCCCGCAATTACCGTACGCATTGATGGAATGAAGAGTTTAGCGTTAGTGGACACAGGCTGTTCACGGTCACTCGTGTGTAGACAGCTCTGTCATTCCTGGAAGAGGAAAAAAGTAGACGTTCTCACTGTTGGCGAAAGATCTCTCAGGTGTTGCGGAGTCGGTCGTATTCAGCTTGACGTGAATAACAGTTGTCCTATCGATGTTGAGGTTTTAGTTATGGACGGTAAGTTGCTGGGGTTCGACCTTTTGCTGGGATTTTACATTATTAAGAAGTTGGGAGGAGTATGTGTGACCAGTAACGGGACAGTGAGCTTTCCTCAACTTGACCGACCATCATGCGCGGCCATCACCATCAACGAGCCAGACTTCCATGTGGAATATGACCAGAGAAAGAAAATCTGGGTTGCGTCGAGGAAGCTCAACAACAACATCCCTGAATACCGAGTGCCCGCTGATGTACGCCAGGAATACGATGCAGAATTAAGCGAATGGCTGAATAACGGTTGGTTAGTACCGTACCCCGAAAAGAAACTTGGTCCACCGAAAGGACTCATTCGCCTTATGGCAGTCGTGCAGGCCAATAAAAACAAGGTGCGTCCCGTACTCGATTACAGGGAGCTAAATAATCACGTGGACGCCTTCACCGCCAATGCTGATGTATGCGCCCAGAAGCTGCGTGAATGGAGGCAGCAAGGGGCGGAAGTGGCACTGATTGATTTGAGAAGGGCCTACCTGCAGGTTAGGTTTCACAAGTCGTTATGGCCGTTTCAGACCGTGATCTGGAAGGGACAGTGATATTGCCTGACACGCCTGGGATTCGGCCTGAACGTGGCCTCCATGATCATTCGGTCAATCATGACTGCTACACTGTCCCAAGACGCAACAATTAATCGAGCAACATCAGCATATGTCGACGACGTGTACGTTAATGAAAAAATAGTGTCGGAAGAACGAGTGAGGAAACACTTGGAGGATCACGGGCTGACTTGTACGTCACCCGAACGGCTTAGAGATGGAGTGCGAGTCCTTGGCTTACGTGTTCATGAACGCGGGTGTACGTTAGAATGAGAGCGAGGCAGTGAAGTTCCTGATGTTCCTTCCACTCTTACCCGACGACGCGTATTCTCGGTATGTGGGAAAATAACAAGTCATTACCCAGTCTGTGGGTGGTTGCGAGTAGCGACCTCGTTTATTAAACGCCGAGCAACTGCAATAACGTCGGGGTGGGACGACACTAGTCACGATGCCCCCCTAAGACAGATGATGACCGACGTCATAAGTAGATTACATCAGAACGACCCGGCACATGGGACTTGGTGTGTGAACAGCCCGCATATGCCGTGTGGGTAGACGCGAGTTCACTGGCAATTGGTGTCGCCGTGGAAGTAAATGGTCGTCGAGGACGAAAGCTGGATGCGATCAGAACACAACACTCAACATATAAATTTGGCTGAATTAGATGCGATCGTGCGAGGCATTAATCTAGCCCTCCAGTGGAACGTGAGGGTGCTGCATCTTTTCACAGACGGCGTGTGTACAACGGTGGCTCTCTGACATGTTAACCGGAAAAGCGCGAATTACTACGAAAGCCGCCAGCGAGATGCTAATTAGACGACGGCTAGACACGTTTCTGAGTCTCGTGCGGGAATACAGCTTAACGGTGGATGTATCGCTGGTTAAATCTGATGCTAACAAAACCGACCAGTTGACGAGGGTGCCCCAGAAATGGCAGCATAGCATACAACAGAACGTGGAACCAGTGAACCAAACCTGTGGCGTTGCTGTGAGTTTTGAGCACTTGGTGGCCATTCACGCCCAAAGTGGTTATCAGGCATTATGCGCACGCTGTACTTCGCACGAAGGCGGATGTGCGAAGGGTGGTGAAAGAATGCAAGATGTGTCAGTCGATCGACCCACCACCGGTGCGCTGGGACAAGGAACATCTGAGTGTGACGAACAATTGGGAAAGAGTGGGAATGGATATCACACGCTACAATGGTATTCATTACCTTACTTTGATTGACTGCGGGCCATCACGGTACGTGCCCTCTGGGAATGGTATAGTGGAACGAGGCCACCGTAGCATAAAGACCATTGCAGCACAAAAACAATGCTCAGCCCTCGAAGCTGTGTATTGGTATAATGTGACCCCCAAGGATGGAGTTTCCTGCCCCACCGCACCAGCGAACGCAATTCATAACTACTCTGTGCGGATACGCGGCATAGATCCCACGCCCCCACCTGTGCAACCCCAGCACAGCCGATTTAATATTGGAGACAAGATTAAGATGCCGGGCGAAGGATGCACGAGTGTATGCAGGCGGGGGAAAGTGACGGATGTACGCAATGCACAGTCGGTGTTGGTTGACGGGACGCCGCGCCATGTGAAGGATCTGCGTCCGGTTATGGGCTCGAGTTCGTCAGACACGGGGGATGACAGCGAAGAATCCACATGGATTATGAGACTGATCACCATCAGCGATGTGCACGGTGATTCCCCGGAGACAAGTAACTACATGCCTGATGCAGATGCACCAGATGACACCACTACAGCCGAGTCATCCGAAGAGGTAGAAGTACTGCCGCGAAGAAGCACCAGGCTTAAAAGACCTACCCCGGGTTGTCACGTGTGTGATCTGCAGATCATGAGGGAGTGTAGCAAGGTCGAACGGCAAAACTCATACCTGTGATGAGCCAACAACGGTCCGACGGTCGAAGAGACAGCTGATGGCATGTTGTACGTGTGGGCGGAAGCAGAAATTTGACGAGTCCGACTAGTGGTGAAATCGTGAGTGTCCTTGAGGCCGCTATTTGTAGTGGCAAGTCTCGTAGCTGGCGAGACGAGAGTTGGGACGTGTCTCGGCCAGACCGAGTATAAAAGGAGACGGTTGGACCGTGGCGAGGAGGAAAACACGATGGACTCAGTTTGTAAAAATTCTTCTCAAGTGTTACGGTGTCTTTGCTAGAATTACATTTCGTTTGCTAGAGTTTATTAATGAGTATTTAATTAATAGTGAAAATCATTATTATACAGAATAAATATTATTTATCAAATATGTCTCTATGAAATTATGAGTTAGATTAGCCTAAAAATAGCCCATGTTATCAGTGCAATTAAAATCCTGCAATATGTCATATTAGACCTGTTCAAAAATCAACTTTTTCCTTTTTTCATACCCTCCTGCACGGTTTCCCATGCTTTTTGGCCTGGAAAAGCCGAAAATCACAACCATTTTGATGTAAAATGTCAGGAACCTTTGCCTCATTGGACCTCAAGATATTAAGCCCGCGACAGTAGAAAAGTACCAAATTTTGCCTTCTGCCAGACAGTTTTTCACCTGAAACTTCTGTTACAATTGAGATAGAACAACGAAATGGGTATCAAATTGAAGCATTTGTAATACTCTTTCTGTAAAAATAATCCAAGTAAACATTCAAGAAAAAAAAAGACATATCATATTCTGAAAAATATAAAATTTCATAAATATTACAATCTTGACATCAGAAAATGTGTGACAAAGACCCTAAAAATTATTTTCAAGTGGCATAAAAGTCTATTGTCCATGTCAGAAGGACACTTCATAGTCATATGTTCAGAGATTGCTTCTTGAAGCTATCAAATCGCTCATGGTTGTATTCCACAGCTTGAAGAAGATACTCCATTTGCTGAGAATCTGTGGTAATGATGTTTGCAAAATCACTCATCATCTTGACTCCCCGTTCAGCGATGTCATTTACTACGTTTATATTGCTGACATATTCCAGGGCCTTGCTGTAGTCATCACCCCTTGGAGATGTTGCTACAGGTTGCAGAAGCCAGTCAGACTCAATGCCAAGGGTGTCAAGCAGAAGATGACACTCTGGACCAACCAGATCAGCCAGAGTCATCTTGGCTGTAACCCGAGGGAACACAGGTTTCCCTTGTCTGAAGCTATTTGGCTTCTCAGTGGCATGCAGCTTGGCAGCAATGTCCTGCTTCTCTTTGTCACTGAGTGTGCTACCGAAGAGAGCGAACGGCACAACCTCGTGTGTCAGGTACCTGTGGTTTTCAAGTTTTTGTAGCACTGCCTGAGCAATCTCTGGATCTGTTCTCTTGAACTTCATCATGTCCTTCATGAACTGTAGATCACTTGCAGGAGCATCCGCAGCAAGTACAGATGTCATCCACATGGATGTATAGAACAGTCCTAGGAAGAGGTTGAGGCGTTTCAGCTTCACAACAGTTTCTTCGTATTCCAACTGCTCAGCAAACATGAACATCTTCATAGAATACAAGTTTCTGGCCATCCACCTGGCCTGATGAATGGCTGCATTGTTAGACCTGTTCAAAAATCAACTTTTTACTTTTTTCATCCCCTCCTGCACGGTTACCCATGCTTTTTAGCCTGAAAAAGTTTACTTGGATTATTTTACAGAAAGAGAATTATAAATGCTTCAATTTGATACCCATTTCGTTGTTCTATCCCAATTGTAACAAAAGTTTCAGGTGAAAAACTGTCTGGCAGAAGGCAAAATTTGGCACTTTTCTACTGTCGCGGGCTTAATATCTTGAGGTCCAATGAGGCAAAGGTTCCTGACATTTTACCTCAAAATGGTTATGATTTTTCGGCTTTTCCAGGCCAAAAAGCATGGGAAACCGTGCAGGAGGGTATGAAAAAAGGAAAAAGTTGATTTTTGAACCGGTCTAATGTCATATATCACTAAGATGTAAAGGTTTACATAATATATGGTATGGTTAATTTGCATACTGGTTTTAGACAAAACTGGGTTTAATAAATAATTACTTGGAGTTATGGATCTCTAATATTATCGTTTTATTCTCCAACATATCAAAATCAATTCTATGAATGATTTTCATAGAGAAATCAATTAAAATATAATTAAAATAAATATAATCTTTTTATATACGGTCTTATTTATTTTCGTTAGTCTTTCTAAATTAATATATTTCATTACATTAAGATTTGAATATTTACACCCGGAGTGCGTATATTCTTGCTAGTAGATATAAATTAGGATAGTGGGGACATGGAGTCAACGGCGCTTGTTTACTGACAGTTTCTCACCTATGCGATTATTCAGACCCCTTGTCCACACTGCCCTAATTTGAATATAAATGCTCTATCCACGATAGTGAGCACTGTTTACTTATAAATATAGTGCCCATGAGACGTAAACGTGCAAACACATGTCCGTGGATGATTGATATATATGCTCCTTTCCTGGTAGAGCACTCTAAGGGAGACATTAGTTGAACTCTCACCGTTTAGCGTAACGCATTTACTCGCCTGTTGTTTACAGACTTGAGATCTCTGGTGATTGTAAAAAACATATATCCTGTAAATATGTATCAATTAATTGTTCGCCCCTGACTGACAGTCTCTGATGGCCGAAAGGGTAAGGAGCTTGGAATACGAAAATTCTGTCGGGTTTCGCTACCGGCTAGGGGTAGCTGTTAAAAATCGAGCCGCACGTAAACGTCAAAACACGTGTCTGTGGATGACACACACACATATATATATATATATATATATATATATATATATATATATATATATATATAAAAGAAGATACCCGTAGAGTCTGAAAATAATCGTGGGTATCGTGATGAATGGCCAAAAGAAAAAACACCGAAACAGTTTTTAAAGTTAAATATGTGAAAAGTGCTTGATAAACTAAGTAGAGTAAAATTATAAGGACCTAAGGAGTTAGAAACTACGTACCTAGGTTTCACTTAACGGCTCATCAGCATAATTCTATATTCTAAGAGATATCAGTTTCAGTTAAATAAAGCAACAATCTGATTGTGGAATATGCACAATAGCCTTATTTGATTTTTCCGCTAAGAGCTATTACCATTTACCATAAACTAATACGCAAGTGAAAACAGTTCAAACCAGAATAATAGGATGGGTCTGATTCCCGTGTGACGAAGACTCTACACCATTGTTGCTGATGTATTTATTAAATTTCACGTGTACGACCTGGACTCACGAGAAAATAATGAAACATTTCGTTGTTATGACAACACGAGGCATTTTGCAGATGCAAATATATCCATGACTTTTTCACGGGTAATATCTATAATTAGAATACGCTACTTAACATCTCTCTCTCTCTCTCTCTCTCTCTCTCTCTCTTTCCATCCTTTTTTCTTCCCATTCTTTCTTTCTTTTTCTTTCTACTGTTTACTCGAGTGATTTCAAACGAAATCTCTAATATCTACTGTTTACTCGAGTGATTTCAATCGAAATCTCTAATATCTAGTTAGAATACGCTACTTAACATATCTCTCTCTCTCTCCTCTCTCTCTCTCTCTCTCTCTCTCTCACACACACACACACACACACACATACACACACACACACACACACTTTTCCTCTCTTTTTTCTTCCTCTTACACTGACTTTATATTATTCAGTGTTACCCCTTGTCTATGTCACTTAGTCACCTTTCTCTCCTTTTCAATTTCTCTTTTCTTCTGTCTTCATTTTTTCCTTTGCATACATTTTTCTTCCCATTCTTTCTTTCTCTCTCTCTTTCTTTTTCTTCTGTTTACTCGAGTGATTTCAATCGACCAATCTTTTAGCCTGCCCATCCCTCTCTCTCTCTCTCACCCACCCATACACACACACATACGCACACTTTCACTTTCTTTCTTTCTTCCTCTTACACTGACTTTATGTTCTTCAGTATTCCTCCTTCTCTATGTCACTTCCTGACCTTTCCCAGTTTTTCAATTCATTTGCTTCCCGTCTTTTTCTCTTTTCACTTTCTTCTTCCCATAATTTTTCTTCCCATTCTTTCTTTCTACTATTTACTTAAATGATTTCAATCGATCCATCTTATAGCCTCCTCAACTCGCTAACACAACTGATTCCATCATTTCAAATCTATTGACAAGTCAAAGTGTCAATCCAGACGTAAATAACTTCATCATTTACGCAACTTTTTTTTATAAAGCCTATTATAGAAATTGCTTTATCCTCGATTCTTGTGAGTTAAAACAAAGCAGTCTTTTTATCATTTGTCACAGACTTCTTTGACATAGTTGCTGGAGACCTACAAGGAGATATGCTAGCACCATATTTATGATATTCCTAGACTATGTACTTCGAATATCATTAGATCCCATAAAAGAAAAAAGCATTGCACTAAAAAAGGCAAGAAGCAGGCGATATCCCGCACAGACTATGGAGGATATTCTCTCTTTTTTGAGGGAAATAAAATTATACCATAGAATATAGACATGAAACAAATCAATACCATACAACATAATCCCCAATAATGCTAACACATTGTTAAAACCAATTACTAAAAAGTATAAATATAAATACAAGATATGTATAACTTCCTAGGCGTTAGACATGACATAACCCCAGACGGGTTGATATGCCATTAAAATCAATAAACAAACATATTACGGATGCGGACTATGCAGATGATCTGGCACTTCTTGAAAATACACTTACACAATTAGAATCCATGCTACATAGCCTGAAGAAGGCAACATGGAATATCGACCTGTGAAATCCGATAAAACTGAGTTCATATGTTTTAAAAGAAAGGAGGCATCTCCACGGTAAACCTCTAAAGCCAGTAGAACAATTCACCTACCTAGGTAGTAATATCTCATCTACAGAAAGCAATGTTAATGCATGCATAGGGAAGGCATGGTCTGCTATAAACATATTATCAGTCATATGGAAATCTGATCTCACTCACAAGTTAAAGGGACAATTCTTCCAAGCCGTAGTTTTATTAGTGCTACTGTATGGTTGCACTACTAGGACCTTAACGAAGCGCCTTGTACTAGTGTGGAGGAGTTGGTAAATATATATAGTTGTTTGTTGCTTTATATTCTTAACTCTTAGCCTACGTTAAACCGCTCACAGCGGCTCTCTCACCAGTACGATCCTACCGCAAGAAAAGTACAAAAACTGATGGTCAGTTTATCATAATTGAGCAGAAAGAATCAGAGTACAATAATAATAGGACTTTATTTGAATAGAATGAGTTCTGAGGTGAATAGATAGTGAACTTTAAAATATCCCATCATAGAGTAAAAAAAATCCAAAAAAAATTGATACAGCCGTGGGGGAAATTTGGTAGGCATAGAGTTAAGTTTCTGGAACATAGTGTTAAACGTACGAAAAGTTATGGATCAATTTATCTTATTGATATCTTATGTCTGAATTTCTTAGCATCCGACCATTATTGATCATATATCGATATAAATGCGTTTATCTGTATTACGAGTTTTGATGTCACAGTGTATTTCAATAACAAGCTGATTATGAGAGTTATTAAGATAAAGTTGATTGTGAATAATTCTATGTTTAGGCAGCTAAGATAACCACTTTGACCTGACGAAGAGATGTTATCGTCATAGATACTGCCAAAAATATTCGGAATTCTCCACAAGGTTTATATTTCATTTTTTGCGTAAATTTATTTCAACACGAGAAAGGAAAGAAGGAATAGAAAATAAATCATTGATTGCTGAATCTTTGGAGAGTAAGAAGAAATTAATTACAAAAAAAAAAAGAAGGTAAGCACAAATTTTAGCAGCAAAAATGAATGGCAGACATGTTTTTTCCCTCCTTTTTAGAGATAAACGGAGCTTATTTTTGTGAGCCAAGTAATCTGCGCAGCCCAATGTCGATGAAGCCCATTAAATTCGCAGCCTCTCAAACGGATTCACATCATAAAATCTGTTCATTGTAGTAGAACGGAATAAAGAACCTGGTCTCTTTTTCTTTCTCCGTTCCATTTATATTATTCTCCTAGATTTTCCACTTTTCTACTGTTCTCTTCTTTCTTCAACGACAACAAAATCAATAATTCAATCGTCCCCTTTTCCAAACTATCAATGCTGGAAACTCGATAATGAACTCGGTAAAGAAGAATTCTCGTGGGGCTATAATTCATTTAGTTGACAGCTTGTGTTGATACCAGAGGGAGAGCTAATGCCAGCCATTTTCATGAATATTCGCCTATTCCGCTGGTGTTCGGCTATTAGCTTTGGCAAAATGCAATTCGGTGTCATATCTATTGACTTGTTCAGGTTTTACTGTCAGAATTCGTGCCTAGTGTAGTCTTGTTGTAATTCATCAAATATCTTTACTGTCCGTCTGTCATCACATAACATGATTTTTTTTGTTTTTTGTTTTTTATGTCTTGTTTTTTATTTATTTTTTTCTGTCATCTTCTGGATCGCTGTTTTTGTTTTGTTTTGTTTTGGCTTTGTTGCAGGGTGGAATGCTTCATTCGAAGAAAGGGTTCCACCTGACGGTCTCCAACACGATAATCAAAGTCCCCTACGTAGCGCACCCGTTTTGTTTACCGGGTTTGTATAAAACACTTATTTTTCAAAAATAGGTGTTTTTTAAAATCAAAATAAATCTTTAAAAAAATATTGCTAATCCTATCTTTCTGGAAGTCGAGCATTGAAATAAAGATAACCGATAATGAATAATCCGAACGTCGCATATCAATTTGAAACTTATTTATGCAGTACTCAAATCAACCGATTACTTGTATTAGCTTCTAATCTTTCTGGCGACTAATCTCATTGTAAGCTGTCCAAATTATAATACTACTGAAGAGACGTGTCCTTTTTCTTAGATCAGTATAATTCTAATTCTTCTCTAACAACTGACTTAATCCCACCTCGAGCTCTTCACTTGGCATCACATTGAATACTATTAGTAGAACTAGCAAAAATAAACACCCTCCGGGCGGTGTAAAATACCATTTTTAAAATATATTGCCTGAGGAGGTGGGAGTAAAAAGTTCAATGTCAGATGCTTTGTATCATACGTAAGTAAAATCATCAAATTTATTAAAGGAGTAAAAAAAAAATAATTTGAAATGGGAACTTAGTTCTGTTCTACTCAAATAAAATGGTGCGTTCATCTATTGATTATTGATCAAATAATTATTTTGAATATTTTACATCTCATTGTAAGCTGTCCAAATTATAATACTACTGAAGAGATATGTCCCTTTTCTTAGATCAGTATAATTCTAATTCTAATTCTTCTCTAACAACTGACTTAATCCCACCTCGAACTCTTCATTTGGCATCAATTTGAATACTATTAGTTGAATTGTGGTTCACTTTTCTTCGTATTGGTGAACGAAATAAAAGTTTACAGGGTTGATAAAGAGCGCATGGAGAGGTAACGGTAATCTCACTAAAATTAGTCATTATAAAAAGCATATATTCTTAACTAATACTATATCTTTACTAAAATATGAAATCATCTTAGACAGGATTTATTTTACGAGTTCACTTGCAGATATCGCGCTAATGAAGTGTAAAATTTGGTCTATATTAGCTTGTTTAGCGACAGAGCAAAAACACTATTTTTTAAAGTCATAACGACTTTAAAAAATAGCGTTATTGCTATGAAAGCTACAATACTGCCCCCACAACAATATTTTCGCTTAGGTCTATTAGGATTCATTTACCTCAGTTAATTATTTTCTGGTTTTCTTTGTTTCATCAATCAGCTTCATTTTAAATGCTTTCAGTTTATTCTGGTTTTATTTCTGATTACCAAACAATCTCTCTCTCTCTCTCTCTCTCTCTCTCTCTCTCTCTCTCTCTCTCTCTCTCTCTCTCTCTCTCTCTCTCTCTCTCTCTCTCTCTCTCTCTCTCTCTCTCTCTCTCTCTCTCTCTCTCTCTCTCTCTCTCTCTCTCTCTCTCTCTCTCTCTCTCTCTCTCTCTCTCTCTCTCTCTCTCTCTCTCTCTCTCTCTCTCTCTCTCTCTCTCTCTCTCTCTCTCTCTCTCTCTCTCTCTCTCTCTCTCTCTCTCTCTCTCTCTCTCTCTCTCTCTCTCTCTCTCTCTCTCTCTCTCTCTCTCTCTCTCTCTCTCTCTCTCTCTCTCTTCTCTCTCTCTCTCTCTCTCTCTCTCTCTCTCTCTCTCTCTCTCTCTCTCTCTCTCTTGAAATATTTCGTCCTATTCATAAGGACATCCTCAGTCAAATGACTTTTTTATTCAAAGTAAAATTACGTACATCTGATTTGATGAGGGAGTGAGTTAGTAGCGGAAATAAAGGGTAGGGAGGTTAGGGGCGGAATAAGGGATGAGGATAACATGAATGAAGTGTAGGGAAAGTTTACAGGAAGCAGGGTGGGGGCTAGGAGCTAGATGGGCAAAGGGGTAGGTCGAGGGAGGGGGTAAAGTTCATAATAGTGGAGTGTTTGATGCCAGGGGAAGATAAGGAGGAGGGGAGAGTTGAGTGAAATTAGGTCACTGGGTCAGTTTTGTGGTAGAGTAGACCTACCCCTTTGCCCATCTAGCTCCTAGCCTCCAATATTAGTCATGGAATCGCTGGATTACGTCTGATGCAGCTTTGCTGGTCACCCATAAGGTATCTTTTGATGTGAATTAACGTCCATCAGTATAAACATCTTGTTTAATTATGGACCAAATATTTTAGATAGGGTTAAGATCCGGAGAGGCTGGCGGCTACACCATCAACCTTTCATCTTGTATGCCGTAAGAGCATAGGAACGCTTATATATATATATATATATATATAATATATATATATATATATATATATATTATATATATTACACAGTCACAGTTATAATACATTTATAAAGTGTGAATGTCACCCGAAACATTGGAATAAATAAATCGAACTAGGGACAGAACAACGACTGGATATTGAAACTCTTTTTTGTTCTGTTTTTTTTTTTTTTTTTTTTTTTTTTTTTTTTTGTTTGCTTGTTCATTTCCCATGCTTCATGATATCAACAAAAAACGTTCACAAGAACAAAGTTGATTACGCAGTCAATGAATGAATGAATGAATGAATGAATGAATCAATATATATATATATATATATATATATATATATATATATATTATATATATATATATATATTACTTCTGTCTCTCATTAGAGATGGTTGAAAGAAAATTGATTAGAAACACTTAAAACTTCTAGACATATCTTCATCAACAATTGATTGCTATTAAATGCAAACTGGTCAGAAAATAAATGAAATTCGTGTCGATGAATAAATGCGGGAACTGAAAAAAATCAGCAAGGCTTAAAGTATTATCAGATTATTTGGATTCCTTAAAATCGTTTTGATTCCCTTTGAGAGGAGATTTGGACAGGAGTGAGAGTTGATTTTAAAGAAAGAAAAAAGAAAACAGTTACGTTCAGGACAGCGTGCCGAAATGAGTTAAGTAGTCCGTTATCCGGCCAAGTCCCCTCTCCTGATCCGGCTAGGCTAGCAGGATGAGATCTGAGAGAAAGAATGAGTGAGAGCAAGAAGAAATGAGAATACAGGCGCTGAGTGTGATACACCTTCCTGACCAAAGAATGATTCATCTTACTCTGTCTTTATGTTGTTCTCTTTTGTACTTGTGTTTATTTTAATTCTATTTTATTTGTGACACCCTGCAGCCGGGGTTAAACAGAAGATGCAACAGTGGAGTCAGACGACAATCACGGTGGACTAAGACGAAAGACACGGTGCGAATCAATACAAAGGAAGCACCCGGCTGGAATTAAGATGAACAACACCCCAACTGGGGGACTTAAACATTATACCCCAACCCCCCTGTCACATAGCTACTTAATAATATTAAGTTGCTATTTTGTTTTTCTATCAAAATGAGTTAGCTCCTGAAATAAAACTTGTAAGAACAGTAAAAGTTGCTCTTCTGCATCATTTCCACACAGTTTTGTGACTGAATTTTATTTTCACCTGTACTTAATGCTGGCCTGAGCTAGGATTTATTGATTCATTTTATATTATCCTTCTTTTACTTTACTATAATATTCCATTTATAAAGATGTTTCACTCGTTTAAAATCTGTATATTTAGTTATACACTGCTAAATTTGGCTTTTCGTTCAGTACCCCATAATATACAATTTCCGAAATTTCTTTGAATAGTCATAACTCTGTTGTTAATTGAACTACAAAGATAAATTTGGTATTTTTGTTTTGCAACAATTTATATGCCTACATAAGACGCGTGGTGTAATGGTCACCTTTGTAGGAAATGGACACAAGGAGATGAGTTCAAATCCTAGAGGAGGCTGTTTACATTTCACATGGCGCTAATACTCTTGGGAAATGTAGCATCCAACTATTCTACCTCTAGCTATGGGTAGTACGGCGGACTGGGCTCTTTAAGCTTGGTTAAGCAACCAGTTTAGGAGAAGGAAAACTCTGAATTAAAACCTGTTAAATTCCGTTTAAGAAATTGATCTTGCATCGCCTCCTGTTTGAGTGGAAGGGTTGGTAAATGTATATATATCTATATATGCAAGCACGCGCGCACGCGCGCGTGTGTGTGTATGTGTGTGTGTGTGTGTGTGTGTGTGTGTGTGTACATAAAAAGATGTTTTGAGATATTAAAACGAAAAATCAGTTTGGGATACATATTAGTAGCGTGCAGTTCCTCCTTTTGCCTGAATAACAGCTTCTATGTAACGTGGAATGGAGTTTATGTGGTGCTGAAATGTCGCGTGGGTATATCTATTCAAGGACGAGTCCATAACTGAGTTGTGTTTGTTGGGGGAGACTGCAGAGAAGTTGATGAGGTCTGAATCATGTCCATACATTTTTAATGGAGTTTAAATCAGGCGAGCGCGTGTTCTCCCCACTCCAGTGGCGATATTCTCTGACACAGGAGAGTCATGGGAACCGATGCTGTAGTGTTTGTAATGGTACACATGTTGTTATTTACTTTGATTAGTCTGTTACACCGCTCCTCGGGTTGCTTACAGTGGTCACCCATTTCAGAACTGAACAGTCTCATCGATGCTTATCTTTGGTAATCTGATGGAAATCGATGCGTTCAAGCGTGACTTAACTGTAATACTTATCAAAATACGCTTCGCTGAATCTGGCATACAGAGTATTACAGTACCTGCTGTTACTTAGTGGTCACCCATCAAAGAACAGAGCAGGTGTCTTTAACTATTGGACACTTTAGTTTATACTTTGAAAATTAGCATACACAACTAATACAAATTATTTTGTATAATTTGGATGTTTCAGCCTGTTGTCCTCACCTTTATTGTTATATACACAACGTTTTTGCCGATGTGCTCTCCGACCTTCTTCGGGTGTTTCTTGTCGAACTGATCGAACACATCTCTATTAGTATGAATTTTTTAGATGGTGCTTGATAATTTGTATTATTTAGATGTTTCGCACTGTTGTACTCATCTTTATTGTTTTAACATTTCGGTTGATGTGTTCTCCGGCCTTTTTTCATGTTTTTTTCTTTTCGAAAGTGTAACCTTGTCAAACTCGGGAGCCTTCATGTCCTAATCGTTAGCCTTCACGGAATTTCAAACAGAACCGTTTATTTAAAATTTACTTTTGAGATGACGCTTGATAATTTGTATTATTTAGGTTTTTATGTTGCTGTCCTCATCTTTATTGTTAAATACACAATGTTTCAAGGCAATGTACCCTCCACATCGAATATAAGTGTTGAGTTAATATAGTTCTAAGTGACAATCATCTAGAGATTAATGGTTTAGTCCTGATTACAGGCGAGAATAACATAGCTTAACAATTGTATCCGGTCATGGTGTTTCTTGTCCAACTCGAAAACCTTCTTGTCAAACTCAGGAGCCTTCATGTCGTAATCAGGAGCCTTCAATTTATGTCGCAATCAGGAGCCTTCATGTCGCAATCAGGAGCCTTCATGTGTAATCAGGAGCCTTCATGTCGTAATCAGGAGCCTTCAAGGAACTTCGAAGTAAACCCTTTATTTAATCCACTGAGGTAGATTGTTTTAATTCCGTTAACAATGACCGGGCAAAAGTGTTAAGCTATGTTAAGTATTCTATGTTATTTACGCCTGTAGTCAGGATTGAGCATGCAACCTCCAGATGATTGTCACTTAGAACTGTATTAATTCAACCCTTATATCTGTTGCGGGGTGTAAATTAATCTGAAATGTTGTCTATATAACAATAAAGATTAGGACAACAGTCCGAAATCGGGATTAATGGCTACCAAAGGTGGTATTTAAGCGAGTTTAAAGAAATCAAGCGATGGAACTTAACACCGGCAGTCCAATGACCTAATCACTGAGCTACATCTGCAAGTATTTCTACTTGTGACAGTTTCTCTCATTGTTTCATTGTTCTAATAATCATAATGCAACTACTAATGTTCTTTTTTTCTTACCTTTTACTTTCTTCAGAATTTCCTTCTTGTTACTTTAACTGTTTTTTTTTACTATCTTTATCAGATCCATCATTGTGATCATTTCATGTGGTGTTATCGTATTCTTTGCCGATGGCAATCTCTCCTTAGGCTGCATTTTTTTTTTCAGTGAAAAGATTAAGAGCAAATAAAAAAAATAGGAAAAATGTTGTCAGCGCTAAAAATCCTATCCGGAATTAATGGTCTTTGAAAGCAAGAAATAGATGTAAGTGGTGATTATGGGTGGAAAATAATAGGAACAGACAGATGAGGAGGGAATAACAAAGGAAGATATACAAACAGAAAAGAATAAAGATTTGAAAATAGAAGAAAAATACATGAATGTTGAGATAAATCGAAAGAACACTAGAATGAACAAAACTGAATAGGACAACAACAAAATGATAAATCATTAGAATGATTATAAAAAAAACCAGGAAAGATTTGTTTCTTGCACGAAAGTTTCATTTTCTTATTTATTTTTTCTATTTTCACTTTCATTATCATTTTATTTTTGATTTCGTCGATAGAATATATCCTAAAGATGATAGAAAAATATCGTTAGTAACAATTTTCAAAAACTCAAGAATTTTGTATATATGTAGAGATATGTTTGTAACATCGCGACACATGGTGGAATAATTAAATGACAAGAAGAAAAATATGATTAAATAATAAAATTTTCTTGCCCATTTGACTGCAGTCATAATAAAGCGAGTTTCGCGTTGACTGAATCTTTGATAAATTTATAAAAATCCAATGTTTCGGTTTAGTGGTCATAGATAATTAGCGCTAGAAATTAAATAAGAAGAAATTATAATTTTACATGCAAAATTGTATAGCCACTCGAACATGTTGCTTCTGGACAAATGACCGACATATATTTCACCGAATGGATGTTTCACCGCCAGGCATTTGGCTGAAATGACATTTCACTAAAATGATATTCCATCGCCGGACATTTGGCCGAACGGACATTTTACCGAATGGACTTTGGATAAATTGACATGTAATGGACATTTCACTGAACAGACATTCCATCGCCGGACATTTGGCCAAACGGACATTTTACCGAATGGACTTTGGCTAAATTGACATGTCACCAAATGGACATTTCACTGAACAGACATTCCATCGCCGGACATTTGGCCAAACGGACATTTTACCGAATGGACTTTGGCTAAATTGACATGTCACCAAATGGACATTTCACTAAACAGACATTCCATCGCCGACATTTGGCCGAACGGACATTTACCGAATGGACTTTGGCTAAATTGACATGTCACAAATGGACATTTCACTGAACAGACATTCCATCGCCGGAAATTTGGCTGAACGGACATTTCACCGAATAGACGTTGGCTAAATTGAACATTTTATCGCCGGGCATTTGGCAGAGCGGATATTTGGCCGAAACAGCATTTATCGCCGGGCATTTCGCCGAAAGAACATTTTATCACTGGGTATTTCACCGAAAGGATATTTCATCACCAGGCATTTGGCTGAATGGATATTTCATTGCCGGCCATTTGGCCGAAAGGACATTTAACCGCTGGGCATTTCACCAAATGGACATTTCATAAAAAGGCATTTGGCCGAAAGTACATTTCTCCAAAATAATTACAGACCTAATCAGATATTTAATCAAATGTGAGTGATTATTTTTAGTAAGACAAATAATTCGTTAATTCCCTTTTGACATTTGGAAATTTTAATTATATATATATATATTATTATATATTATTACATCTTGCAGCAACATGGCTTCCAGATAATTATTGTTTTTTATTATTAGAGGTCGGTTTAGCTCAGTTGGTAGAGTATCTACCTAGGAATCACAAGGTTTCTGTGTTCGACACTGATCCTCTCCAAATCAGCGCATTAATAGCATAGCTTGATCGGTGCGGTAAATTGGGGAGCTGATAGTAGGTATGGCGTATCACCTCATTGGTAAAAATGACCCCCTGGTCTAACGCTAGTGAAAAGGGGATATACTCCATTGCTGTTCGGCTGATACTGACAATAGGCCACTTCGCCGACTTGACTTTATTAGAGACCTCCTCAAATTTAGAACCCTGCTTTATACATAAGGATTTTTTTTACATTCAAACCTTCCTGAGGGTCCACCATATAGGTGATATGGCTTGACGTGACCAGCCGATTAATCGTTAGGGGCCTCTCCGACAGCCCGTCTAACCTAAGTAAGGGCCACCCACAGCCAACAGATGGCCGCATTAGATGGATTTTACTCCTCTGCAGAGGTGCAGTCGGTGTATTCTTTTGTCCGAGATTACATGGCGGGAGAGAAATAATACCAAATTTGGTTGTTCTATATCAAATTATTTAGTTGTTTTTAGAGAACAGACAAACTCGAGTCATATAGTGCATAAAATGTCATATACTCAAGCGACATTTCAAGGAAGAATTATTTAGGAATTAACTGATGCAAGATTTGTTTAAAACATGGATTGTAGAATGAGAATAATCCTCTCATGTATTGAACAAAGGGTTGGATTCGAAATTCCCAAGAATACTATTTGTTGGTTAGTTGGTTGGTTGGTTGGTTTTTAATGGCATATCAACCTTTGTGGGTTATTTAATGCCAAGTCATGTTTTTTGTAGATAATTTTAACATCATATGTATTATTCTTTTTACCAAATATTTAGCCAAATTCTTTTCTTTTTTTTACTAAATATTGTAACTAAATTTTTCATGTGTATTCGTTGCATGATTAAAAGGTAGCCTATCAATTATTCATGATAGTGTAATTAATTCAAACTAATGGTTTTGAGGAAAAACAGGGAATTTGATTGACACTTGTTAACCCTGTGTTGACGTCTTCTCTTATTCGCCAGTGCGAACATGAGAAAGTCAGTTAGAAAAATCAGTCTTTGACTGGGTGTTGAGTGAGACGGATCGTAATGGCTGTCTCCCGTTCAATTAGCCAAATTCCCACACGCATGTTTGTTGATCTGGGATTCATACAATAAAATAGAATATGAGCTCTAAACAAAGCAGTCTTGTGTTTATTAACTAAAAACAAACAACGACTCAAGACGTCCAGGATCAGGTCAAGAAGAATCACCAGAAATTCAACCAAAGCCAAATAGAATATACCAGAAAGAAGAATCAACAGACAGAATACAGAACTAAAGAAGAAATACAAGATACGTATGAAGGTATACTATCCTGGTATACAGCCATACGTCAATACGCCGATCTAAGTACGACTATGCAACAAATTAATAAGTTAGTATAAATAATTTTTATGTTAGATTTATCATTAAGTTCGTGTGTATTGATAAATTGGTAGAAATAATTTATTTTAACTTGCAAACATATCTATGTGACACATATATGGGACCCTAACAGGCAATCCCACTCCGGGTCAGAGCGGACCAGGGAGTAATGGCAATGATTCCACACTCCCCAGAGGTTCAGAATTGGAACCACACTAGGTGCAGTTTAGCGTCATACCCTGGACAGTCAAGAAGACCAAAGAGTACAACGGCTGAAACGTTGTGACTATAATAACAATCAAGATGAAGATACTAGTCCGAGTGTTACGTTACGTTCTCATTTCGGAATTGAGTGCTGACGTGTTGGTATAGAAATTAATAGTTGTATACTTATCTCTGGACCGGTACTACATTGGAGAGGCTCGAATCTTGGTTGCTGAGTTGATGCTGGAGTTGGTTGACAATTCCTTGGAGTTTGGAGTCTGGAAACCAGCTTGAGGTGCTGGGGGACATCTTAGCTTGTGCCATTTTGAGTTTTTAGTAGTAACACAAGACCACTTGTGTTTCTCATGAGGACTTTATTCTCCCCAAAGTCACAACTGCTGAGAGCAAGATCCCATGTCTTACTTTCTCAATGCATTGTCCCAGACTCATTCACATTCTCACATCTCATTCCATCTCTCTCCTACTTCGCCTCACCTCACTTCTCGTCCTATAGAAACAAGGCTATGTGGCATTATGATGATTCATCCTTAAACTTTTCCATTCTCATCTAACATATAATTTTGGCTAAAAAATGTTCCGTTCTAATTTACACGTCAGTGTGACACTCATGCCCACTTCCATCAATTTGTTACACGAGTATATTAGTGCATAATAATTTTAATTTTTCAATTTAGAAATCAAAACAAAAATCTTTGGAATTATTACGAATGCTGCAGACATGTGAGTGATCTTCAAATTCAGAAGAGTCTAGAAATATATTGATTAAGTCTCAAGAGGTTGCTTCTCACATGTGTGTTAATTAGTAACTGGGAATATGTTGGCTAAATAATCTCCTGAAATAAAAATTCGTATATAAAATTGGTTGAGTTTCGTAAACACTTATTTGATAAAAATTGGATTATTTGCATCCTTCTGTCTACTAGAGATGATGACGTAGTGTACAACAAATATTTTTATCTACATCCGCACGAGTGGCTAAGCAGGACAATTTTTGAAGGCAGACTCTGATGCACTGATTGCATACAAATAGTGATATTTGCTGAAGGTGCTGTTGTCTCTCTATCCTTCTGGCTCTCTTTGCTGTGGAGGCTACTTTCCTCTCTGTTTCACTCTTTTTAATGCTTTGTTTTACAGTGAGGCGCCAGACCGCTCGGTTGTTTTGTTGTTAATGTGGCATGTCTTCATGTCTTTCTTGTAGAAGTTGGATATCTTTTTGTTATTGTTTATTTGGGTTTGTGTGTTAGCATTGTAAACTCGTCATACGAGATTACTTCTTACTTAAAATTGTCTATATTGTTTGAGTATGTACGTGCTAAATAGAAGGAAATTCGCTTGCCATGAAATCAATACCAAATACAAAAGAAAACATGACAGTGTCGGATTTTAGTTTCTATGCTCTTTGAAGACAGACGCTTTAAGGACAAGGAAATTAATAATTTATAATTGGTGAGTAGATATTCTTTGCCAGACCCAAATACGATAGTAACCAATGGAGATATCAGAGAAAGAAAGCTGATGAATGAGAATTAGCCGATACATAAGAAGTATTTCTCTCTCTCTCTCTCTATCCTCCCCCCTCTCTCTCTCTCTCTATATATATATATATATATATATATATATATATATGTGTGTGTGTGTGTGTGTGTGTGTGTGTGTCTGTGTGTGTGTCTGTGTCTGTGTCTGTGTGTATATATATATATAATTAAAAAATCCGGAGATAAAATCTTCCTTACGACATAGAAGTTTTTTTTTAAATTGTCGGAGTTTGCAGAGTTCAATGTGTGCTCTTATTGTCAGAGTCACAGAGCAAAATTATATAAGTAAAAAATCTAACAGAAGATTTTGATTTTTTGTTTTATAGCCTATTTCAGGAAGTTTAGACAAAGTGTCTAAAACCCCCAATCATTAGATGCGAATGGTGAATTCTTTACTACTTTTAAGGCATTTGAAAACAGATTTTTTTATAGTCCTGTGTTCCTCTGTGTATACCCCTCTGGAAGGGAATCAGCCGTTGGTCATAAATTAAAATCTTGCTCAGTTTGTATTTTGCTGTCGGGTCATTTATTAGGGGTTACTGTTAAATCAAGCTATTCCAGATTTCAACTAAAGACCACCCCCATTTCCCTTTGATTTCATTTATTTATTTATTCATCTTATCTTCCTATTTTCTTCTTTAATTTTATTTTACTTATTCTATTTTCCCCTCAACCATTGATATATACATTTTCTAAATTACACACACACACACACACACACACACACACACACACACACACACACACACACACACATATATATATATATATATATATATATATATATATATATGAAAACCTGTTTATCTGCTTAATTATTTAATTAATTATATATATATATATATATATATATATATATATATGCATATATTCACACACATACACACATATATATACATACACATGTACACATATGCATACATGCATATATATATATATATATATATATATATATATATAATATATATATACATATACATATTATATATATATATATATATATATATATATATATATATATATTATATATATTACATATACATTACATACACAAACATATACATGTTTGAGATATGAAATAGAGGGGGTATAATCGAAGAATTGAACAGTTTAGATGTAATCTCTTTTCATCACTTCCGGTTATTATTGCTAAATATTCCTAATTTAACTATTTAACTAAATTAGATAGTACATAATAAAATTACAATTGATTCATTTTATCAAGAGATTTCTTTAATAGATAATAATTTTTCTTCAATAGAATTTTCGACGGTAAATTTGCACATATTTATCAAAATAAAATCAATTAGAAATCAATAAAACCATGCAAATATCTATTACAGTCAAATGTTTAAGGTCAATATGCAAATCAGCCTTTAAACCAACAGTATTAATAATATGAAATAATTTTATTAATAATTAAGGTTTAAACAAGAATAAAACCACGGAGAATGTGACGTAAATAACTGTGGGAATTGTGACGTCAGTTGTGACGTAGTTTTGGTTATATATAGACAGATACATAATCTCCATAATGATAAGAAGATATCTGCATATATGTAACGGTAACCCAGAAAAACGGCACATCATAGCGAAGATTTTATTAGAGCACTATATTTAAAATGCTTTAACTTGAAGAGTAAAACAATGGCCAGATCTCAATAGGAGTTGACATGCAGTAAAACCAACCAACCAACCATTTTATGTGTATCTCACTTTACGTACTCACTTGTGCCTCATTCATGCACACACGAACTCTCTATATTTAATTTCCAATCCTTTAATCTCTCTCTCTCTCTCTCTCTCTCTCTCTCTCTCTCTCTCTCTCTCTCTCTCTCTCTCTCTCTCTCTCTCTCTCAATCAATCTATCTATCTATCTACTATCTACACACACACACACACACACACACACACACACACACACACACACACACACACATTGCTGAAAGCGTGTCTGTATTCTAATTAGTTCAAGTATCGAACATGTTTCAAATTTTGTCTTCAATAAGATTTTTTTCAACTCGTCATCATAACATGAAATATTGTCTACTGTTGATCATTTTACAGTATTTATTTCATTTTATTTGTATTGCGTTTTATCACAGCTCTCAAATAGTATAGTCATTAGTAATCAGTGCAGAGCGAATTCACATCTTTTCTCCCTGACGGCTGTCTAACTGAAGCAACTGGCTACCTTACTGATTAAGCTATGAAAACAATTGATTACAGAAGCCTTAATCGAACCATACATCTTTCATTTTCTATATTCCACAAACGTCTGATATACTGTTACATTTGTTTTAATCATTATATGCACTAGTAGTATTAATAGTAATAAGATTTGGAATTAAATATTAGGTAACGAATTGTGACTTAATATTTTATTGATATTTATTTTATTCTATTTCTGTTGCTTTTGTAGCGCGGGGTGTGGGATTATTTCGACTTGGTGAAGGTTGTCTTTGTTGGTTGTTGGTTGTAAACCACAGGCCGTTGCTACAATTTAATTGTTATTGAATAAACATTTGAGACATTTGTTAAAGCCTGTTGGAGTAAGAATATATCATGGTGGGCATATATAAGCAAAACAACGACGATTTAACAAGAATAAAATATCTATTACTGAGCAAAAATTAATAGAGAATAAAATAACAGGTAGTGTTGTAAAGTTTATACATTGCTGTATAAGTGGAAAGTTTCTAATATATCAATGTTCCTGAAGTTATTGGGTAATAGAAGAAAGAGTTTTGACTTACATGTTATACATGAGTTCTTGTTGCTGTGTTATTAGAAGTTGTGGGGATAAGAAGACACCTGTCTTTACATTTTACATGTTCGAGCGAACTGTTCAAAGAGAAAGAGGGTGGTTTGATTTTCACGCTACTCTTCTATTACTGCTTGGAAACGCCACCTAGCGGCTACAAAGGAGAAATTAGGGAGGTTACTGTGAAAGCAAGTCATACACTTTTATAACAACTACTCATACGGTCAATCTACGTTTGTTAGACAGCAGCGTGGATCAGATAATGCTCATAATTTGCTTTTGAATAGACCATAAATCAAATGGTTTATAGATGCAATGTATCAGAAGCTTATAGTTGACAAACAACTGAAAAGAAATTATGTTCGTCTCAAATAATTATTGTCAATTTAAAATCATAAAATGTTATCCTAGTTTAACACCGTCTACTGCAAGCTTTCCGGTAGTCAATAAGATCCAAACAGAAAAGGCAGGTCTTCTTACATTGCTGTAGATAAAGGTCTGACAGCCTGAGTAATCTACGGTGCTGTCTCTAATTATCTGAAACAGAGGTTACCTATTATGCATTGTGACGCTGTCTCCCTGTCAACAGTCTAATACGACATTGTCCCAAACCTGACATAAACTTAATCTTGATCATTAGTCAAATTGTACTCTG
>CM042139.1:116649315-116734315 GCA_023376005.1 Doryteuthis pealeii
TTTTTTAGTAAACAATTTTTAAAGTAAAATATGTAAATTAGCTAACCTCATTATATATATAATATATATATATATATATATATATATATATATATATATATATATATCGATATTAATTTTTTTTTATAGCCAAAGAAGTTGCTTGTTAATTGAAGCGATAGAAAGCTTATCTGAAGTATCACTGGTCAGTGTTCAAGTATAAGTAAAAGTAAAGATTTTAGATTGAATATCTATATTCTGAAATATCAGATCATATATATATATATATATATATATATATATATATATATATATATATATATATATATATAAACCAGCAAAAAAATTATATCATACTGAGATTTTCTTATGAGACCAATACATCTAAAATACAATTAGAGAATAAACCACTTTCTAACTGCGTAATAATTTTTGGGGGGTTGGGGGTTCATTCACACTGGAGTCATTTTTTAAACATTCAGATTCCCAAGATATCCTTCGTCCTTCTTAAATAGAGGCGGATTCTGAAGTCATCTAATTTAAAGTAAAAACAATCACTACACTGTTGTCAATTTGACGAAATGAATTTTATAACTACTTAAAATTATACAAATTATCTGACTCTTCATAAATGTTTACTTGTAATTCACCTCCCCCTTACATTTTTCATGCTCTGTCGGTTGCGACTGTAAAATACGTCGACTGCACCTCTGCAGAGGGGCATGATCCCCCACCCATGAAGCCACCTGTTGGTAGTGGGTGGTATCCCATGATGCTTAAGGACGAAATCCGGGGG
Source organism: Doryteuthis pealeii (assembly GCA_023376005.1). NCBI lineage: Eukaryota > Metazoa > Mollusca > Cephalopoda > Myopsida > Loliginidae > Doryteuthis > Doryteuthis pealeii. The sequence continues at coordinate 116,650,091 of CM042139.1, forward strand.
CTGAGTAGTCTATGACATGCAACACTCTACTTTGGCTCTTCCTTGAGCCAGACGGGCGGTCAGTGAAGCTACCCTACGATCAATCGGTAGGTCACGTCAAGCCCTAGCACTAATACAATTGTCCCGACCGTATTTTATCATACATGTTTTGAAAGGTGGTGACTGAGGATTTTAGTGCCCTGAGTATAACGTTAAACTGCATCTATCTTCTGGAGCTCTTGCGATTAATCCCAAGTTCACTCTGATCCAGAGTGGTAGTACCTGATAGGGTTCCTACCTGCACAAATAACAACAAAGAACTCAACAAAGAATTAATAAAACAAAGACGTGTTTGGCATAAAATAACCAGGCGGTTGACATGCCATAAAATCCAACCAACCAGCCAGCCAGCCAGCCAGCCAACCTTACATTTTTCACATTCTTGTCGCAATCCTTAAATAATATGTTCTGTTTCAATTGCTGAAAAATTGAATGCATAATATTTTTTTTTCTAACTCAATTTATTTGTAATGCAATTTACACGTACAAAAATATTTGAAGTCTTCTTTTTTCACCACGAGCCACGAGAGAGCAATAAAACGACTTAATCATTTCTCTGTTGCATTGTATGCAATAACAGCGATTATTCAAGTCCAGTACGCAGACTCAATGAGATATTTTCAAATGCTTTTCAAACTAAAGTTTTTCTTTATTGGTTACTAGCAGCGGCTACCCGGCGTCGCCTGGGTAGAGGGGATTTTTTAAAAGTTAGTCCCGCAGATCCATCATTACTGAATCGTGAGTTGAATCCTCGTGGGATGCCCCATTTAAATCCCTAGGTAAAAAACAAAAATAGACCTTGCATTGATCCAGCTACTCTGAAAAGAAATGTTAATGTCTACTATCTAAAATATTAAATGAAAAAAAATATATGCTGTTATCATTTAAATTTTATTTTTTAATCATCTTCACGAATATAAATCAAATCTCTATTATTTTTACTCAAAAACCAAACTCTGGTTATATTTAATGTGTATATATATTTACTTCGTCGTTAATTGTTTTATTTTCGATGTTTCCTCCGGACATACAGATACACACAACTGCCCTTTATAGATTAGAAAGAACATTTTTAATATTTACCTTTTACTCTAAGTAAAAAATGTCTGTCAAGAAAGAAAAAAAGTAAAGTAAAATCGTCGGGGTGGCCTAAAATCGGAATCAGCCAGACAGCGAGGGATTCTATCCCCTTTTCACTAGCGCAATACCAAGGAGGTTGTTTTGACGCCTGAACGTTATTGATTGATAGCCTATTATCGGTACCTGTCGGACAGCAAGGGAGTCTATCTTTTCACTACGGCTAGACCAGGAAGATTCGTTTTTGAGACTGAGGCGGAACGCTACACCTACCATTAGTTCCCCATTTTACCGCACAGATCCCTGTACTACTCATACGCTGAGTTGGCGAGGGTCGGTATCGAACCCGGAACCTTGTGGTTACTAGTCGGACGCTCTACCGACTGAGCTAAACAAATAAATTTTTTTTTAAATTCAGGCTGACTACTCTTCTTGGTTGAGTCGAGAAATTTTCAGCACCCACTTATACTGTTACATAATTAATCATGTACGGTAATATAGAATTCAAAATGTAACTGGTAATTCTAAGTCAAGGAAAATACCCGAAAATAGTAGACAATGCTTGGTTTTTTGCTGATCTAGTTATCTAGTCTCTTATTGGTCAATCCAATCGTAAGAATAGGAAGTATAGTAAGAGATTCAATTTTAGCTTGGCGAGCGAAAGAGACAGAGGCAAATGACGTCTCTCCGACATAGCTATTTCTCTTCACGCATGACACTCAGATCTAAAATCTTAGTCCTAAGTTGATTTGAAATTATATTCGTCATATTTTCCTTGTCCTTTTTTCATATTTGTTCAAGAATTTTAATTAATGGTAAAAAAATTCTTAGAAAAAGATACAATTTTTAACTTTTGTTAAAGCTAATATCTTTTCGGAAGTAAAATAGAGCTCATTAAATATTCAAATTTACTGGCAAATGATTCTCAGAAAATATACATTATATGAAAATATATCTATTATTATTATTTTTTTTTTTTATTATTAGTGACCTAAATTTCTGCACTAAACCGAATTTAACTTTTTATTGTTATCTATTGAATATTTTTGTGAATTTTACAATTTTCGTTTAATTTATATCAAAGGGAAGCAACTTAAAAATTATATTAAGAGAGATAACTCCTATAAATTACAATGAGTAATCTCCTCTTGTCTCTGTATTACATTTTCTTTTCTTTTGTATTCAGTACGTTTTAAATTTTTTATTTATTCATTCATTTATTTATTGATATCAAATGATCTTTACTCAAGTTTTCTGAATCTAACATAGGACTATAGTTATGGTGTATTCGGTGAGTATCAAATTCACTACACTATGATTTGCAGGACAAACTTTCTAACCATTGTTTTACATGAGATGTTGTCACACACACACACACACACATATATATATATATATATATATATATATATATATATATGATTTTTGGATGTTTGTTTATTTTTTAGAAGCATTGTTGGATAAAGTATATATTAATATTTATATTTTTGCTTGAAGGCAATTACAATGCGCATATCGCATAAATTCAATAATTATAGAAGATAATAATGACAAGTGAATTTCGCAAAGAATTACTCGGTGTGTAGAATATCGTACAGTCGGAGGGAAATCGTTAGTATATATCTGATGAGACTTAATAAAGTAGAAACAGTCTGTACGATATTCTACACACCGAGTAATTCTTTGCGAAATTCACTTGTCATTATTATCTTCTATAATTATCGAATTTATGCCTTCAAGCAAAAATATAAATATTAATATATACTTTATACAACAATGCTTCTAAAAAAATAAACAAACATCCAAAAATCTTATTTCCTTCGCCGAAGAGCATAAGGCTCCGGGTTTGTTTGTTATTGTTCACTCAGCACCCCCTTGCTTCATATGGTAGAGATGTCTCAGTATCATTGACAGGTTAATTTCGCAGGAATTTCTCTGTACCGTGGCCGAAACAGTATAGTTTCTGACTATCCTGCTGAAGTCCAGGTTTCAATTTCTGTCGGAGGGAAATCGTTAGTATATATCGCTGATGAGACTTAATAAAGTTGAAACAGTCTGTACAATATTCTACACACCGAGTAATTCTTTGCGAAATTCACTTGTCATTATTATCTTCTATAATTATCGAATTTATGCGATATGTGCATTGTAATTGCCTTCAAGCAAAAATATAAATATTAATATATATATATATATATATATATATATATATATATATATATATATATATAGGGTGTTCGGGATAAATTTGACAGTTTCACAAGGAAAAAGAAAAAGTGCTTGGTAACAACAAAATTTAATGGATTGTAAAGAAATTCAACAGGCACGGAAATTACACTACTACCAACAAGTTTCACTCAAAATAATTGCCATTAGCATCGATCACAGCCTCAATCCTGCTCCAGAACCTGGAGCAAGCTGATGTTACAGTTTCACTGTGAAAGGTTTAAAAAAACTACCTGAATTCTGTCGATTAACTGGGCTTTTGTAGTATTGCCACAGCAATTGGTGTCTTTCTCAACAGCACCCCATACATAATAATCCATGGGGTTAAGATCTGGGGAGTTTGGAGGCCAAACATTGGTACTGGGTGTAGTTGTAAAAATTTGCAGACAACCATTTTTGACTTTTCCCAAAGGTGTGTGACAGGAGAACGAATCCTGCTGCCACACATATGGCCTACCATTGGCTACCCTTGTATCCAGGGCTTGACTACAGTGTTTAGCTACTCCACGTAGGCATCCGAGGGTCCACCAACACTTTTTTCTGCAGATTTTTGAGGAATTCTACTGTACGAACGCAGTCAGATCATCTGTTATGTTGCTTTCTTCTAGCCACAGCCTTGTAGTCTCCATTGCAATTCTCCAGTTCATGCCTGATTGTTTTTACAGTGTTTAGGGAGCATTGGGCAGCAACCATAATCTCCTTATTTTGATGGCTGCCGCAGATCATCATGATACAAGTTATTCTCTTCCATGATTCAGGTGGTTTCTAGTTATCCATTCTATCTGTCATCAGGTATATGAATGAAGAAGGGTCCAGGCTTTTAAATGATGCGCAGTGTGCATCAATACCTCCAACCTACTGAGAAAAATAACCAAATATAACTATGTCAAATTTATCACAAACACCCTATATATATATATATATATATATATATATATATGTGTGTGTGTTTGTGTGTGTGTGTGTGTGTGTGTGTGGGTCCAGAAATTGTAAAGGGAGGTAATTTTTTAAATCAAATTTTCGATTATAAAACAATTACCAAAAATCAAGGAATTATCCAATTTTAATGAAATGTTCACCACTTTCTTCATTAATATCTTAACTTGAAAGGACCCATCACTAATGATTTCCTTGAAAAAGGTCCAACTATAAACAGTGAATTCTTTAGAAAGAATTCGCCTTATTTATTGAATGATCCTCATAGATAGAAATACGAAAAGCAATCAGAGCTGTGGAGTCAGAAGACAAAATATTCGACTCCGACTCCTCTATTTTTGGTACCAAAACTCTGACTCCTCTATTTTTGGTAAACCGACTCCTATGTAATAAAATGATTTTAATATAAAACCATAGTTTTGTTAAAGGAATGTGCACTGTATAATTTTACAGACTAAACATGGGCCATGTGTAAATTCAACTGGAGTCGGAGTTGGTATATTTTTACCGCCTCCAACTCCAGTGCCTCCTTAATTGCCTCTGACTCTGATTCCGTGACTTTGACTCCACAACCCTGTATGCAAGTAAAATTAAAATCAATCTAACTATTTATATACCACACTATCTATATCTCCTTTTTTATCTCTCTTTCTTTGACTTACGGTGAAGTTAAACAAATTCTAACTCCATCCCATTTTCTTTTATATATGATAGTCCTGGGGGTTCCAGACAGACAACTGCATGACAAAGCTTTGATGTTTGATAGTGCAGGTAACCTAAGATTAAAAATAATAAAAAAAAGAGAAAAAAAGTAGTCATCAAATTCTGCACTCTTTACTTTCTTAAAAAAAAAAGACTGCAAGAACGAAACCATGCGGAAGACAACTGGACTGGACAATATGAACGACAACCAGTCAAGGGAAAGTACTTTCTAACATTCTATCCAGAAGAATATATTATGTCAATATTATAGAGACCAACAATTTCATTTAAAAAAACGAATTAAAATTGATTAAATTGATTATTTAAGGTTAAATTTTAGTTTTAGTCAAAAAATAATAACATAATGAGCATCAGTAAAAAAGCAAAATAATATTACATAATGTAAAAATTTTTCATATATTTTAAACATCAAATGTGTCCTCAAATTTACGAAAGTAGATGGTAACATACGTACTTACAAAACACGTTATTAAAAGTTTTAAATAAAAAAACATAAAATATATTATGTACAGGAAAATTACTCTCATGTTTATATTTTATTTCAATGTAATATCATTTTTTTTTTCAAAACAAGCAGGAAAGAAGTTTACTCCTGATTATTTTTGGGAAATTTTAAGATAAAATTCATTCAAAATACCCATAATTTTAAGTTTTAAAATTTATATTCTTAGATTCTAAAAACAAATATTTATTTAACAATAAGATTAGTTTAGTAGGCTGATGTAATAGTTTATGGTGGTTGTAATGAGTGGATATATATATATATATATATATATATATATATATATATATATGTGTGTGTGTGTGTGTGTGTGTGTGTGTGTGGAGAAAGGTAGACAAACACGAGATGTTATAGACACAACTACCCATAATAAAGATCCATTTACTATAATATCCGGTGTTTGTCTACCTTTCTCCATATATATATATATATATATATATATATATATATCCACTCATTACAACCACCATAAACTATTACATCAGCCTACTAAACTAAGCTTATTGTTAAATAAATGTTTGTTTTTAGAATCTAAGAATATAAAGTTTAAAACTTAAAATTATGGGCATTCTGAATGAATTTTATCTTAACATTTTATCATTTAAAATAGATAGATAGATGAATAGACAGATTAAAGAGAGACAGACAGACAGACATATAGATAATAACATATTAAAGATAGATAAGATAGATGGGTTGATAGATATGAACACTTTCAAGATAAATAGATAGATAGATAGATAGACAGATAATAACAGAACAAAGACAAATAGATGGATAGACAGACAGATAGATATTAACAAATTAAAGATAAATAGACAGACAGACAGATGATATTAACAGAAATATATATCAAAATATATAAAGATAAGTGTATATTACAATATATATTAAGGGGCCGGGTTAGCTTAGTCGGTAGAGCGTTCGGCTAGAAACCACCAGGTTCCTAGTTCGATACCGGTCCTCGCCAACTCAGCGTATGAGCAGCACAGGGATCTGTGCGGTAAAGTAAGGAGCTGATGGTAGGTATGAGCAGCACAGGGATCTGTGCGGTAAAGTAAGGAGCTGATGGTAGGTGTGGCGCTCCACCTCAGATGCTAAAACAATCTCCTTGGTCTAGCGCTATTGAAAAGGGGATAGACTCCCTCGCTGACTGGTTGATACCGACTTTAGGCCGCCCCGTCGACTTTACTTTTTTACAATATATATGATACACAATAATAACAACAATAATAATAACAACAATAATAATATCATTATTAATAATAATCATAATAATAATAATAATAATACATCAAAGTGAAAATTGATAGGACCCAACAAAATAGTAAATGTAGATTATGCGGTAATAGAGATGAGACTGTAAACCATATACTTTGCGAATGTAGCAAACTAGCACAACGAGAATACAAAACTAGACACAACTGGGTTGGGAAGGTGATCCACTGGGAATTATGCAAAAAATTAAATTTTGACCATACAACAAAACGGTATATGCATAAACCAGAATCTGTTCTTGAGAATGAAACGCATAAAATTCTCGGGGACTTTGAAATAAAAACGGATCACCTTATCCCAGCAAGAAGAACAGACCTAGTGTTGATAAACAAAAAAGAAAGAACTTGTCAACTGGTGGATTTTGCAGTGCCAGCAGATCACAGGGTCAAGCTAAAGGAAAATGAAAAAATGGACAAATATCTAGACCTTGCCAGAGAACTGAAAAAGTTATGGAATATGAAAGTCAAAGTGATACCAATTGTAGTTGGTGCACTTGGAACAGTCCCAAAAGGATTAGAAAAGGGTTTGGAAAGTTTGGAAATCAGAGGAAGGATTGAAACCATTCAGAACACTGCACTGCTGCAATCTGCCAGAATACTCAGAAGAGTCCTGGAGACCTGAGGAGACTTGCTGTCACTCAGACTCCAGTGAAAGACCATCAGCTAATGCTGATGTGAAAACTCAAAAGGAGCAAATAATAATATATACCATTAAACATATACTCACTTACAATTTTAACAAATCTTACTATCACTCCCCCCTCTTACAACCAAAAATGTACACAAATATCCCAGCCACAAACTGTAACTTAATGATGAATCCATTTCCCCAATACTTTCCACCACACACACAATAGAAAAACAAAAATAAAAAAATAAAAATAAATATAAATAATAAATAAGTAAATAGAAACACACACACATTTACTCTTAACCAATCCTTACAAATCCAATATATACAAGCCAACACCTAACACCTGCGGTACCATTACCAGAACCCCTTCTGAAACACTCTTTATCTAGAGAAAAGGAAAATCCACTACCCACCCCCAACCACCCCTCCCCTCACTGATGACCTCCTGTTTCACCATTTTGAAAATGTCCATCATTGAAGCAAGTACTATATCCAAGTCCTGAAGAAGGTCTAACAGACCGAAACGTTGCATCGTCGACACCACCACCCACAATAAAGATCCATTTTCTATAACATCCCGTGTTTGTCTACCTTTCTCCACATACGGTCGGAAAATCTCCTCATATTTCTCCCATATATATATATATATATATATATATATATATATATATATATATATATATATATTGGTAATTGCAACAAACACATAATACAGCTACATATATTAAGACAGAAAAACAAATAACTCATAAATTCAACAAATAATATGTGTATTAAAACAAATAGATTACAGTAGTCAAAAATACTGATCCAAGTCCTGCAGAAATATGCTTTTTTAAAAGTTCATGTAATAAATAAAAGAAAGTGTTGAGTTAACTTCAACTGAGAAAGAAAGGGTAATGCTCAATATATATCAGCAGGAAAGTAACTTTTAGAGATAGAAAGATACAGTTGGTAAGCAAATATTTCGGAGTCAGGCGATATGGACAGATTAGGCATAAGTTTGTCTTCTCTACCGTTCTTCGAAAACCATCGCTTTTTTTATATCACTCCCTTAGATCAAAATCGGTCTCTTTTTTAAACTCCTTTTTTTAGGCGTGAATGCTTTTGATTGGTTGAAAATTATCATTTTTAATATTTCTATTTTTTCTTTCTACCTGCGCAGACTTCTTATTTTCGTCATTTTTTTTTCTGCTTTCAAAGCGTTAACTTCCGGCTCACCACAGGTTAATGGAGAACTCTCAGTTTAAAAGTTAGCTCCCCCCTTTTAAACAGAACAAATATCGATGTATAATTATTTAATTGATAGTCTCAAAGAAAATTATATCTTATATACATCAGAGTAATTAAAAAATCTATTAAAAAAAAATTTCAGTTTCTTTTTACATTTAATTTTCAGATTTTTGCTATTTATTCTCTATCAAAACCTTTCATTTTAAATTTGTTTTTCTATTCACACCTTCGGTCTTTTGTGTTTTTACTTATACAAAAATCAGTTTCAATTATATATAACCCCACCAATATTTCGCGCCCCAAAAATAAGTGTGGGGGGGGGCAAAATTAAGTGACCTAGATCGAAATCAGAAAGTATTTAAATAAAATAACTGATGCATTATAGAATTCATTCATTGACATATCAACACTGAAAATTTCATTAAAATCGGATAATTCCCTGATTTTTGGTCTATGACGTCACAATTGTTGGTACCTACTTCATAATAAATATTTAACGGGTTGTATTATCTTTATGGATCCCAAAATAATCACCTTTCTTAAAAAGAAATTCTGTCTAATACACGGCGGAGTTCTAATGTGCCACATTTTTACTACTTTACAAGTTAAATTTCATGATAAATAATGCTATCGTTTTAGAGATTTTTAGTTACTTAGTTATACTGAAGGACATTAATTTTAATTCCAAATATTAAAACTTAAACGAAGTCTTAGAGTTTGCCTTTTAGTTGTAAAAGAGAAAAAATCCTATTTAAATAATGTCGACTAATAAGCCGAAGCCACCGGTGGCCTCGAATAAGCACAGTCGGTAGAGCGTCGGACTAACGAACCACCAAGTTCCGTGTTCGATACCGACACCTCGCTAACTCAGCGTTTGATTTGCAGAAGGGTCTTTTCGGTAAAGTAAGGAGCTGATGGTGTGGCGCTCCACCTCAGACGCCAAAAATCATCTTCTTGGTCTAGCGCTAGTGAAAAGGGGATAGACTCCCTCGCTGTCTGGCTGTTACCGACGGCCACCCCGATGACTTTATTTTTTTACTTAATTTAGTGAAAAGTAAACTCTAAAAAGTGAAAAATGTAATTAATATCATAAAAAATATATTTTTAACTGAAACTTTCAATCTTTACTTTGTATATGGGGGTGTAAGTATTAATGATTTTGTTTGTAATTATCTCGTCAAGTATTTCTTTTTGTTAACGTTATCAACGTTAATCTCGCGAGACCACAAAACAGAGAAGTGATTTCTTCCTCTCTGATTAGAGAGCGGTAACAAGCAAAAGAGTAAGAGTGGTGGCCCTGGGCTATTTATGTTTCTGCAGCACATATCTCACAGAACAGATTAAAGAAGAAGTAGAAGAAAAAACAAACACCCAAAATTTACCTTTTATTCATAACTACCCTGGAAAATAATCACGGCAAGACCAAATGGATACGATCCAACCGTCCGGCAAAGTAGTAAGCGGTACACCGCAGCCTTTCGCGATTCCACCCTATGTTTTGGACGACTTATGCAGGTTTGGTTTTATTTTCAAAGTCAAATAAATACAAAATATTTTGTTTCTTTTCATCTTCCTTAGCAATAATTGTTTAAAATATTATTTTTTCATTGTTATGCTATTTTATAGTTTCATAAAAAAAGATCCTTTACGTGAAAACTTGTTTTTATTAGTCTTTTTAGCAGTATAAAACGTTTGTGTTATTGTCTACCTTTAACGGTTAAAACGAATCGTTTAGCAGTACTCTGTTAATTTTCGTATATTCATTCATAAGTAATTATTTGATAGCATTTAGGTATAAACTTCATAATTGTTAATGAAAAAAATACGATTTCATCATTTTTGTTTATAAAAGTTTTACATTTGTTTTGATTATTTCTTAGTCTACTTTTAGTCTCTACTTTATCATAATGTCTGTTTTGTTTTTTTCTCGTCTTTTTTTAGGAAGACAAAAAAGGTTAATTTACTCTTTACTGGTTTCTATTTTAGTTTTGTTTTGATTTTCTGGTAAGATGTATTGCCAACTTTATTCTCTTGTGCCAACAGATTGAGAGTATGTCTTAAAAATGCAGTTAAAATTGCAGATTTAGTGTCATTCAGAAATTTAAATTACTACTATGAACCTTTCTTAATTATCCTTATTATTTAATTCATCTGTTTTTATTATGATTATTTTTATACTAAAAAAATAAATACATCAGCAAACAAAAACAAAAAGAATTAGCCCTAAAATGTGACTAAATCTTCACAAAATTGTTATAAATGATCGTTTTATTTATTTATTTATTTGTTTGTTTTTTTTTTTTTTTTTTTTTAATTTTTAATCATTGAAAGAAGAAATGAGTAATTATTGAAATGTCTTATCAAGCGTCTTATACATTTTTAACTTTTTGGTCAAATTTATGTTGTTTTAAAAAATGATGTTTTAAAAATGATCATTACCATTTCATAGCTGAATCTAAACGAACATTAACGACAATGGTTATTTGTTTGTTCGTGCAATTATTTTTTTACTACATCTCTAATTTTCGTACAATTATGTGGTAGTTGATGTTTTGTTTCTAAGCATTAAAATCGAAAAATTCTTATCTTATTTTTATAAGAGATTTTTACTAGCTTATTTATTTTATTTATTTATTTTCTGTAGTGTAAGTTTTAAACCTTTGTTTCTTTTTGTCTTTAACTCAACAGTAGACCCAGACCATCCGTTAGTTTTTCTGCTTCTTTCTTTCTTTTTATATATATCAAAAAAAGAAAAAGAAAACAAGGAAGTCTTTCCTTAATTCTCCAATCTAATCCCATATTGCACAATATATCTACTTATATATTTATATAAGAACAGTGAATATATAAATGATATAATATAAAATGAATATGGTCTAATTTCTTTCAAAATCTTTTCATCTTAAATATTGTAAACTTCTTTTTTTCCAGCCGTTTTATCATCAACATACCACAAGAAGAACGTTTGAATCCTATCCGCATCTTTTTCCAAATAGAACTTGCCCATTGGTTCTATCTTGACTTTTATTGTATTGAAAATCCAGAATTATACACTTGTGGCATCAAAGACTTTTCCTCCCAAAGTATCCTTTTTGTAGCAAAAAGTCACAAATATAAAAATATTTGAGTAGAAATTTGGTTACTCTTTACATCAGTGGTTCTCAACATAACCCATGGACCCTTTTTCCACTTAATTTTTTTTGTGGACCCACATAACCATTCCACAAAAAAAGCTTATATTTTTCACTAAAAAAAAAAAGGAAAGGAATTGTATAAAAAATTAAAGAAATGGTAAATGATTATTAGGTACCACCAATTTGACCCTGTGCAATTTACCCCCCCTACATTTAACACAATGAAACTTGCAGAAAAAATAATATTTTCTTGAAAAGATTTTTTCCATTCGAAAGAATAAACATTAAACAAACTCCTGATGATTTTTTAAATTTTCTATCAGCTTACGAAAATAATGAAAATTATGATTGAAAAACAATGTTTTCATTTTTGCACTGTTAAATCAACTGAAATTTAACGTAGCTAAAAACAAGTTACGATAAGAGGATTTTTTTAAAATTCTATGAAAAATCAATTAATAATCTGATTTTCTCGAAAATTTCCATAAATGTTTACCATTGGATGTAAATACATCTGAAATAGTTTTTTTCTAAAATATATTAGGGGAAATATTTTTTTACGAGGTCTATTCCCCCCCCCTATTTTATTTTATGAAATAAAAAAAATGACGCGTCAGAAAAATTTTTTTTCTTTTTTTCTAAAAAGATAAGAGTCTGAATAACTATATCAATGAAATTGTATGAATGTACAACGTCTAGTTTTTTGAGGAAAAATTAATGAAATCGGAAATAAAAAGTGCAAAAAAATGTCATAATATTAATATTTGAAAACTTTTTTTTGCTTTTATAATTGGTATGTACTATATTCTATTAAATTGTCAACAACAAAAAATTTTTTTTAAGAAATTAATTTTTAAGAGATTTTCAATCTTTTGTGTGATTAAATATTTTTATTTTCTGCGTGAAATAAATTAAATTTTGTTTTTTTCCTGCATCAAAAAATCGAATTTTTCACGGATATTTAAAAATATGAATTTTATAATTCAGGTGCACTAAACATTGGTCCGATACGAGCTCGATTAATATTTTTTAAATAATTTGTAATTTTTATTGTTGAATAGTAATGTGTGATCCTTAGAATGTACGGAAGGGCATTGCTGACATTTGTTTTACAAAGAGATGAGACGCTTCTAAGTAACCAAAGTTTGTTCCTGTTAGGCTGACAGTGTTAGCGTGAAAAAAATTATTTTATTTAACTTTTTTCAATAATTAAAATAAAAAGTAAGTATAATAGATTATTTTATCATTTTTACTCTTAGAAAAAATATTCAAATTTTCATTCCATACTTTTACGGGTTATTGTAAAAGGGAAATAATTAGTAACTTTTCTGTCTATATTACGGTCTGAAAATTACCCTTTCGCATGTAATACGGGCAGGTTTGTTCATTTTTTAAGATAACGATGTAATTTTTCCCAGTCGGATAATTTGATCTTTGAATTAACTATTTTTCTTTGTAACAACCCTGTACGATCTTTTTTTACGAGATTTTTGATAATCAAAGTTCGGAAATATCTATTTCCGTTTTATTCAAGATGGCATAAACGGTCTGGTGGTACCTAATGATTATGCTTTATTTTGAAGGAAAACTAATTTATTACAAATAAACATAGAGCATTTATGTACACTAGTATATAATTCATAATAAATCATTTTAAGATATGTCCAAGTGAGTAATTAAGAAAAAAATGCAGATTTATTCAATCAGATACCTTTAGTTGATGCTGCTCAGCAATTTTTTTTTATATTCGGTTCTATCATGGTCAATGATAGTCAAAGATCATTTAAATATCACCATGGACCCCAGTTTGGTATTTGTGTGGAGCCCCACCCCCCTTTAAAAACCTCTGCTTTATATCCAGTGTAATAAGAATTTACTAACATTTACTAATTTACCTTTGGATATACTACAGTATGATAATCTAATTATTATAACGTTTGATATGTTTACTTAAGTGCTATTGCAAAATAGTTCAATAGGTACTACCAATTTGACCCTGTGCAATTTACCCCCCCCCCCCTACATTTAACACTATGAAACTTGCAGAAAAATTAATATTTTTGAAAAGTTTTTTTCCATTCGAAAGAAAAAACATTAAATAAACTCCTGATGATTTTTAAAATTTTTTATCAGCATACGAAAATAATGAAAATTATGATTGAAAAACAATATTTTCATTTTTGCACTGTTAAATCAACTGAAATTTAACGTAGCTAAAAACAAGTTACGATAAGAGGATTTTAAAAAAATTCTATGAAAAATCAATTAATGGTCCGATTTTCACAAAAATTTCCATAAATGTTTACCATTGGATGTAAATACACCTGAAATAGTTTTTTTCTAAAATATATTAGGGGAAATATTTTTTTACGATGTCTATCACCCCCCCCCCCTATTTTATTTTATGAGATAAAAAAAATGATGTGGAAAAAAATTTGGTACTTTTTTTCTATAAAGATAAGAGTCTGAATAACTATATCAATGAAATTGTATAACGTACCGAATTATAGTTTTTTTTAGGAAAAATTAATGAAATCGGAAATAAAAAGTGCAAAAAAAATGTCATAATATTAATATTTGAAAACTTTTTTTTTCTTATGTAATTGGTATGTACTATATTTTATTAAATTGTGAAAAAAAAAAAATTTTTTTTAAGAAATTAATTTTTACGAGATTTTCAATCTTTTGTGTGATTAAATATTTTTATTTTCTGCGTGAAATAAATTAAATATTTTTTTTTTCCTGTGGAAAAAAATCAAAATTTTCACGGATATTTAAAAACATGAATTTTAGAATTCAGGTGAACAAAAAGTTGGTCCAATCCGTGCTCAATTAATATTTTTTAAAGAATTTGTAATTTTTATTGTTGAATAGTAATTTTTGGTTCTTAGAATATATGGAAGGGCATAACCGTCATATTTGTTTTACAAAGAGATGAGACGAGACGCTTCTGAATAACAACCGAAGTTTGTTTTTCTTTGTTCAAAAAAGTTAAATAAGATAAATTTTTCGCTATTAGAATACAAAGTAAGTATACAGGATTATTTTATCAGTTTTTCTCTTTGAAAAAATATTCAAATTTTCATTTCATTTTCGATTTTAAAAAGTAATACCAAAACCAAAGACATTTTTTTAACGTCAATTTCATGGTGACATTTTACTATTAAATTTTTTCAAGTTTTTATTCATGTTAATAGTAAAAACATTATTTTTTGTTCATAATTTTCATTATTTTCCTAAGCTGAATTTTTTTTTAAATCATCGGGACTTTTTAAAATGTTTCTTCTTTCGAATGCACAAAAAAAAAAATTCTAGATAATATTTCAAGATAAAAAAAAAAAAGAATATCTTTAAAATCGTTGAAAACAAATAAAATCGGTTATTGAATATGCACAAGACAAAAAGTTAAATTAGTGTTATCCATACTTTTACTGGTTGATTGTAAAAGGGAAATAATTTGTAATTTTTCTGTCTATATTACGGTCTGAAAATTACCCTTTCGCATGTAATACGGGCAGGTTTGTTTATTTTTTAAGATAACGATGTAATTTTTCCCAATCGGATAATTTGATCTTTGATCTTAACTATTTTTCTTTGTAACAACCCTGTACAATCTTTTTTTAACGAGATTTTTGATAAACAAAGTTCGGAAATATCTATTTCCGTTTTATTCAAGATGGCATAAACGGTCTGGTGGTACCTATAGTTCAATATGCAAAAAGTATAATAATCTTGATTCAACTCTCTCTCACACTTTTTTCTTTCTTTCCTTCTTTTCATTATGTTCTGTTGAAAAAGATTAGCGTTATCGCCACCTCTATCTTTCTCCTTCCCTCTTTCTTATTATATTTTTTCTGTATAACATGTCTTTTTCTTCCCTTTTCTTTCCATATATTATAAGGAAAGAAAGGGAAGAAAAGGACATGTTATAATAAAAACGGAATGGTCCATTATTTAGCTGAGGTGACAAGACTCAAGAATTTGCTGGATAAGCAACACCATGTAATCAAGATTTAGATTTTTGCATTTCATCTTGGACGTTTTGGACAGTCTCATTTTTAACCAAAAAAGGGTCTTGCAAGATGATAATGGTTAGAAGATTAAGGAACAAGTGTATTGATATATAGATTATTGACACTCTGATTCTAAATCTAAATCTTTTTCAGGAATAATGTACACACTACTGTATATGATATTCTTACCAAATGGTTTGCAACTTCTTTAAATATTATGAAGTAAATAATCAAGGTTTATTTTATGTGCTAACATGTTTACAAATAACTTTTTAAATATCTTAATATGTTATTAAATATTTGCCAACCCCTCCACACGAGCAGGATGTGACACAAGGTCAATTTCTTAAGCGGAGTCATAGAGGTTTAAATTAAGAGTTTTCTTTCTCTTAAACTAGTTACCTAGCCAAGGTTAAAGAGCCCAGTCTTCCCTACTATTTACCCTTAGTTGGAACGAGAGTAATTTGATGCATACCTTTCCCAAGGGTATTAGCACTATGTGAAATGCAAACCGCCTCATCCAGGATTTGAACTAGAGTCGATGAGTCCGTTTCCTATGACACTAACCATTACACCATGCACCTCCATAAATATGTTATTAAATATAAAAGATAATTTGTTTCAGATCATAATAAATGTAAAAGTCATCATTTAGTTGCTTTTAAAAAAAAAATTCTTTACTTTTAATTTTTTTTACTTTATAAAAAATCTATTTTTTTCTATTTTTCTATACAGTGGTTTTGTGTTTCTATAAACTTTGATGTAAGGTGAATATTTCCTCCACTGATACATGACCTTGTTTTATAACTCGGATTAATATTATTAAAGATTGTTTACAAATACATGCTATTTAAGTTATAAGCTAACCAGATTCAATATTCTAATTTAAATAACTTATTTCCTTTGTACCTAAAACTTTTTCAGATTGTGGCTTTAACGCTTAGATTGAATTTCACACAACATTTCACTTATTTGGGTACAGTAGCTTTAACTAGTAGTCTAGTTTAAAAGCAAAATAACCTGATTTCCTTTTGAAATTAAAGGTTTAAATGCTATAGATATAAATTGCTTTTTGATTTATCAATTGAGGATGCAATTGATATCTACTATTAAATAATTGACAATCATTATTTCTGATACAATGCAATATTAGTTGTTTCTCCTGCTTGTCTCTTTACTGCAGTATTTCTATTTTCTATCATCAAAGAACAAATATATAGAAATTTATTTATTATTAATTCAAACTGACTAAAATTAAGTAATTTTTCTTGCATATGTTCATTACATTGATCTTAGCAGTTTTATTTTTGTGATTATTTATATATTTGTTGTATTGAATGCATTGTTCCTTAACTATTTTTCTCAGTCTTTCGCCACTGTCCGTTCTTGAACCAATATGCAGAAGAAGTGGACAAACGTCTTGAAGACTGGAAGCAGTATAAAATGAGTGTGCCAACTTATGGTGCTATCATTTTGGATCCAGAAGTCAAATTTGTATGTATGGTTTCATTTTGAGAATTGTAAAGTCACACATTTGATTCTGTCATTTTGCTTGTTTTCATATTTGAATTAATATTGAATTTTTAATAGATTCATAAAACAGACCAGTTTATCTATGGAGAGAATCAGCTTACTACCAAACAGAATTCATTTTTATTACTATACTAATTAAGGATTCATTTATTGTTACCATTTAATGAATGATTCTAACTGATTGCTGATATCTTATGTGTATGTCATTTGTTATTTTAGCTATGTTAAAAAAAGAAGTTTGGGATTTTTCATTCTATTTTTAAAAGAAAAATAATCCCTATTTTGTTTCTGGTTATATTGTATGTAGTCTGAGTTAGTAATTGGTATAGAAAGTAATGTAGTAAAGTCGGCAGAGTGGCTTATTGTTGGTATCAGCAGGGGAGTCTATCCCCTTTTTGCTAGCACTAGACCAGGGAGATTGTTTTTGCCTCTATGCCGGAGCACCGCACCTACCATCAGCTTTCTACTTTGCACACAGATCCATGCTGTGCTACTCATGTGCTTAGTTGGTGAGGGATGGTATCAAACGTGGAACCTTGTGGTTCCTAGGCAGATGCTCTACTAACTGAGCTAAACTGACCCTAAAAAGTAAAGTCGTCGGGGCGGCCTAAAGTCGGTATCAGCCAGTCAGCGAGGGAGTCTATCCTCTTTTCAATAGCGCTAGACCAAGGAGATTGTTTTAGCATCTGAGGTGGAGCGCCACACCTACCATCAGCTCCTTACTTTACCGCACAGACCCCTGTGCTACTCATACGCTGAGTTGGCGGGGACCGGTATCGAACTAGGAACCTTGTGGTTTCTAGCCGAACGCTCTACCGACTGAGCTAACCCGGTGTTTGAAATATATTGTTTTGTTTCTATTAAACAAAAACACTAATAAGATCTACTGTAAATCAACAGTTCATAATAATAAAAGAACAATTATCAGCTTTGTTTTAGGTAAAGCATTTTTCCCCAAGAAATTCTTCACATGTTAAATATCCTCAGAAATGAAAACTTTGCAATTTAAAGTTACATATTCAGCTTTTTGCTACCAAAATTTCACTCTATATATCTATGCAGCATCACCTAAAAAATAAGGAAGAAGTTTTAATTAAAATGCCAAATGCAATAAAATACAAGTAAATCTAGTCTTCTTCAAACTCCTTTGTTTTCATAACAGGTTCAGCTAATCACAATTCTTTCATTCTTCATTACTGATTTTCATAGTTTTCTGATTTCTTTATTTCTTTTTATTGTAGTGTCTGCTAGTGCAAGGTTACTGGGCCAAATCAAGTTGGGGCTTTCCAAAAGGCAAGATCAATGAAGAGGAAACTGAACAAGAATGTGCTGTACGAGAGGTGTGTTATTGACTTTATATTCTTATAGCATTCCCAGTTGATTTTTTTATTTGAGGTTTTTGTTATTTAATCATATTAGTTAAATAGAGCTGTGTAAATGGAGTTCAAAACTGTTTTAATTATGCAAATATCCTCAGTGGTTCAAAAGTTATGAGAATTTAAAGCCCCGAAATTGGGGGTACAAAAGTGGACATGATCAAATCATGGATCAATTCAGTACAAGAAATTTAATAATTTCTTCACCATTTCTTTATTTTTGGAGCAATTTTGATAAAACTTTGCATTCTTATGTAAAATTGTATGTTCTTTCTGATAACGCACTCAGATTTTATGTATCTCCATGTTGGAACCCATTATTTGGGGGATAAGAAGTAGGGATATCAGCGTTTTTTGTTTTTCTTTTGGTTCATGTTTACCACAAGATTAAACATTTTCATTTTAATACAGTATATATACAGATATATAGTATTAATTTATATAAATAACATCACTTTAGACTTTAAATACCTTTTTAAATACCTGCTATGTTGTATTACATACAAGAAATAGAATAACTCTTTATATAATTTTATTTAACAAAACCTGTTCTGTGTGTGCAGGTTTGTTTACATAAGTTGTTTTTTTCCAAAATTGAAAGTTGGATAAAAACCCTGACGGTATACAATCATTAAAATTTCACACATTATATATGAAAATAATTCTGAGACTATCTTCTATTAATTATATAGTGCTCTTTTTTTTTTTCTTGTCTTATATATTTGAAGAAATCTTCATCAACTTTAGTCTGTTGTGGTTTCACATCCAAAGGTCGAAAAATTAAAAAAAACAAGTTGGATGAAAACACATACATATTACATATTTAGAAAGATTATTTAATTTTCTTTCCACCCGTATAAATATTTTAAAAATTGGACCGGAAATATGCGAATAATTACTATTCCAGCCGATAAGGCCAGAATTACGATGCCTGTTCAGAGATTGTTTACATTCGAAAATCGAGTAAATTTGACGGTTTTCTTTTCAAAATTAAAACTATGAGCAAAATCCCTGATGTAGGATTGTTTTTATTTCACACATTATATATGAAAATAATTCTGGGACTGTCTTCTATTACTGGTATAGTGCTTTTTTTTTTTTGCTCTATTGTATTTTCGCTTCCTCAGGGCCTAGAAAGAAAAAAAAGAAAAAGGTCCTGTTTGTACTTCCAGTTGTCTTAATTGAGTGTAAAATTTCAAGAATATTGATAAAGATTAGCCACTATGATTTTGAAAAACAAAGTAGTGTATAAAAATTAGTCTTAAAAAAAAGTCATATTTTATGTTTTCAGCTGTTCAAAGCAAAATATCATTTTAACTTGCTGTAAAAAATAATTCAATGGATAAAAACACATAAAAATTGCATATTTAGAAAGATTATTTTCTTTTCTTTCCAACCATATAAATATTTTTAAGATTGGGCCAGAAACATACAAGAAATTGTGATTTGAACACTCATTGAAAAATGGGATTCAATTAATGTTGCACTTTAAAGCCACATCAAAATAATCTTAGACAATTGAATTTTTTCTTTTTTTCAAACCATTCAAGTTTTTCAAGCTTGTATTTAATGTTTCAAATGTTTTACCAAATGCATTTAAATTTAGAGAAGGCAAAGTAGAATTCAAACAACTTTTAACAATCACTTTTAATATCTACAATTTCTTTATGGTATTTGCTATTTGTTTGAAACATTTTTTGTTTCCTACTGCCTTTCATCATGACTAAAGCTGTATTTTTCCAACTTTTGTTTCCGTCCCCTATTTATAATACTAGTGTATGGCATATATTGTATTTTAATTTTCTTCAGTAAAATCATTGCATCTTATACACTGGCAAATAAGATAAAAGTTGTAATGAGCATAGTTGATTCCCCTGGTGTAAGCCGCAAAGAATCCCATGTGTCGTGCATGAAAGCCTTGAATGGCATGAGGTGTAATTTACATAGTGGCTGGGTGAACTGTAATAAAAGCAGGCAGTTGTTCACACTAGGGCAGAACAAACCAGGCGATGGAAGGAGTGACAGTGACAGAGAAAATAGTGTTTATTGTTCGTTTATCCAAGGATTCGAACCAGCAAGTTCAAGAATTCAAAAAAGGAACGGTGATTACTGATAGTCTGTATCCCATTAGAAGATTGTCCCAAACTTTTTGCACTGGCTTTTCTTCAGAAATTCTTTCTGCAGTTTGTCTACATAGTTTAAGATTCAGATCTTGTTAAGACTTATTAGTGGCTGTTATTCAACTTTTAAGAATAAAAAAAACCTTCATTTCCAGTTTTGTTCTTGGAAAACTTTTAATGATTGCATCAATGAAAATTACCAATCTTCCCTATATAAAAAATGTTTTAAATTTTAGGATTGATTAAGAAACAATTTTATCTATCTATTTTTTAAATTTTTATTTTTTTGGTGGGAGTTGGGGGTCACAATTTGACTGGATTTTATTATTATCCTAATACCAAAATTAGAACCTCTAAACTGAAGTTGAATGTTCTGGCCTTTTGCTGTAACCGATGTTACATCCAGTGCCAGAAATAACCTTTCAGACGTATCCACATAATAAAACTAATAGAAGTACAAATTCATATTCCATTTTCATCAGAAAAGAACAATAAATTCAATATCACATTTATCAGTCGAATTGTGTGAGACAACATAAGACGTAGATAATCTGTTAGGATAACAATTTTATTAATGAAAGTTACATACGAATAATTCTATTGCTTTAAGTTATAGTAAAATATTTTTTCATCAGAGAAAGACCTCTTTCCCTTTTCCTCATGCTAGAACGCTTTTTTACTCATGATTATTAACTTCTGACAAAAAGTAGGAGGAGTAGGTGAATGCACTACAAGAGACAATGAATAGATTTTCTGGTGAGATATGAAATTGACAGTACTTATCTGATTCTTTTGGTATCATTTTGTCTTATTTCATCTTCTTTCATCTTCGTAGCTTTCTTATCCTTGATACTTAATTTTCTTTACACTATTTCTTCAGCTTCATCTATTCCCTTGGTTTATCTTCATTCCACACTATCAGAACTGCATATGGGTGGATGTAACTTTCTTCTATGACTTGTTGCATATTATGCCAATTCTCTCTCACAGGGACTAAGTGCATTGATATTTTTCTGCACTTTTTCTTCAATTCCTTACAGTAATTTTTTGATAGGATATGGCCAGCATTGTCCCTTCTTTCCTGGTATATTTTTCAGGCCCGTACATAGAACGGGAGTGCTATTTAGACTGATATCCAATTTGTCATTGTTACAATTTCTACAAAAAGGATCTTTTCCAGGCACCATATTATTATTCCGTCTTTAGGAAATTTGTTTCTCTGCTAGCATGGGAAAACCCCACTTGTTTCGCGCAAGTGTGTCCCCAATGCTACCTTCCCCTTAGTGTTTCAAGAATCAACTGGCCGCCAGAAAAGTAACTGCTTCAATTTTCAAATTCCTCCCAGCTTTTCCAATTTGTCACTTTTGGTTAATTCTAACTTTCAACCCTTTTTTACATTGGAGGCAGCAGAGAGAGAAAGACGGAGAAGGGAACAGTTTTTGTCAGCATTGTAGTAGCTGACTTGCTATCCATCTCTTGACCTTATGATGTGTGTACCTTAGTTCCTACTTTGCACACGCATCACACTGAGATAAAACTGCTGCTTAGCTAGATGTAAAAAATTTTAAAAAGTTTAAAAAGTATAAGATTTTGTTCTTTCTATCTTTTTTTAATTTCAAACTTTTACACTCAAAACTTTATTAAATACATCTAGATAATTCTACTCTTAGATAATTCTACTCTTTTCTTAACCTCTTTAATTGTTTGTCTAAGAAGACAAACATTTCTCTGATTTGCAATGTCATCTTAGCTTGAATCTTATTATCACTAAAATTAGGGTTAATTAAATCTTATTTTATAATCCTTAAAAGAAAATTAATGTGATAGCATTAATATGCTAACAATGTTGAGCTTCAAATAAAGTAATTTTTCCTTATTTACTTTCAAAAGCTGATTACTATTATTACCTTGTAGGTATTTGAAGAAACAGGCTTCAATATCAGTGAGCTGATCAATGCCACTGACTACATTGAGAATCAAATGTATGATCAATTGACTCGGCTCTACATCATTGCGGGTGTCTCATTGGACACAAAATTCCAAACAAAAACAAGAAAAGAAATTAAGGTAAGTACATTCTTATTTTAGAAATTCTAATACTTTCTTTTCTCAGAACCAAAAAAGGGTTTTCCCCTTTCGCTCTGCATTGATATTATGAAATTCTTTGAATTGTAAATTATGAAATGATTTTAGAAAATATCAATATCATGTAAAAGACTGTAAGGGTTCAAATTGGTTTGCTTTCACTTGACATTGATGTCTCTGGGAAAGGCATGAACCACTTCTCCCTGCAGTTATGGATAAACTAGCAGGACTGATTGGGCTCTATATCCTCGCCAGTGGGGAATTAGTCTAGAAGGACAACTTTGTATTCGAATCGTAGAGAAGACAAGTAACTCCTCCACTATCTCTTCCAAGAACTGTCATGGTAATGATGAAAGAAATCTGTGGAAAACCATAATTAAGTCTTGAAAGCCTTGTCTGCTGGGCTGTATAATATGCTGACTGCACTTCTGCAGAGGGGAAAGACCCCTCCCCGCCATTTGGGCCACCTGTTGGCCTTAGGTGACTACCCGTGATGCTTAAGGACGAAATCCTGGTGACTGAGCAATCCATGACTCGCAACACTTTACTTTGTCCCTTACTTGGGCTAGACAGGCGGTCGGAGAGGCCTAGTCCAATCAATCGGTTGGTCACATCAAGCCCTAGCACCTATATGATTGTCCTGACCGTATTCCTCAATTGATCTTATGGCAAATCCCCAAACCTTTTTATCATATATATTCTAGAAGGCGGTGGCTGAGGGTCTTAGTGTCCTGGATATGATATTAAACTGCATCTATTGGAGAGGTTCCAATTCTGAAATTCTAGGGAGTGGGGAGTACCTCTTCATTGCCATTACTACCAGGTTCACTCTGACCCGGAGTGGTAGTACCTGGTAGGTTCCCATCTATGAGTTGAATAGGTTAAAGAATATTTGAAAAGAAAATTTGAATACTCAACAAGAATGAATAAAACAATGTCTTCAGCATAAAATAACCCAACAAGGGTTGACATGCCGTAAAATCCAACCAGCCAACCAAATCATGAAGGGACATAGCTCTTTCCATTAAAAGTTCCAGATTGTTAATTAATATCCACAATTATGATGCAAATTTCATTTTTGTCTTCACATGAAAGATGAATCATTCCTTTTATCCCTTTGCTTTTTTTCAAATGATTTCAGTGTATGCAGTGGTTTCCTGTGGATGCTTTGCCTGCCCACAAGAAGGACCAGACTTGTCGAACTCAACTCAACATGAATTCCAATAACTTTTTCACTGTGATTCCTTTTATAAAGTAAGTGTAATGATATTTTTATATTATTTATATGATATGATATATTTTTATATCATTTGATATTATATAATTTTATTATTATTGTTATAAACATGATTAAGAGAAAAATAATAACATTTTTCTATTTTAAATAGCATATTTCTAGCAGTTTAACTGCAACAAATTTACTACATGTTCAATTTACATATCCATTTCAGCATATTAGTGTGTTAAAATGAAATACAGAAGCATTTGTGGTATAATGGTTATCATATTAGCAAATGGACGAGGCAACCAGAATTCAAATCCTGGAGGAGACTGTTTGCATTTCCCATAGCTTTAATACCCTTGGGAAAGGCATGAATACAACTATTCCCCTTTCAGATATGGGTAAATAGTAGGGCAGACTGGGTTCTTTAACCCTGATTAGGCAACCAGTCTAGAAGGAAAACTCTGAATTCAAACTTAAGAAATTGACTGTCACATCGTACTCGTGCAGAATATATACAAAGTACTTTTGGGCATTAAAGACTTTGTATATATTCTGCACGAGTACGATGTGTTAGAAAAAATTTTTTTTCCTTTTGTTGAAATTATCAAGAACTAGCAGGACTGGCGGATATACCACATTATGATAATTTAATTATTACAACATCTGATATGTTTGCTTAAGAGCTTTTGCAAAATAGTTCAATATGTAAAAAGTATAATAATCTCGATTTAACTCTCTCACTCTTCTTTTTTCTTTTTTTTCCTTCTTTTCATCTTTGCATTATGTTTAATTGAGACAGATTAGCGTTATCGCTTCCTCATGCTTAGCCCCTCTCTATATTTTCCCCTACTCTTTCTTTCTTATATTTTTTTTTCTTTCTTTATAATAAAAATGGAATGTTCCATTATTTAGCTGAGGTGACAACACTCAAAAGAAATAAGAATTTGTCCGATAAGCAACACCAGATAATCAG
Organism: Doryteuthis pealeii; assembly: GCA_023376005.1. Taxonomy (NCBI): domain Eukaryota; kingdom Metazoa; phylum Mollusca; class Cephalopoda; order Myopsida; family Loliginidae; genus Doryteuthis; species Doryteuthis pealeii. The sequence continues at coordinate 116,675,197 of CM042139.1, forward strand.
GATTGACAATTTGCATTTCATCTTGAATAATTTGGATAGTCTCGTTGTTAATCAGAGGGTGTTGCAAGATGATAACTGTCGTACAATTAAGGAACACAAGTATTAATGTATAGATGTTTTGTTTTTTCTATTTCAGGCCATTGAGAAAATGGATTGCTAATAAGAAGCAACAAAATCTTGATTTGAAATCACAATTGATTGGCAAAGTTGACATGAGTGCAGTGATTGCTCCTGGTCAGGGTAATGGGAACTTGACTCCTGTAAGTGGTCGCCAACTCACAGACAAGCAAAGAATGATGCAGCAACAGAGCTACAATCAACAAGTCTATTCTGATTTCCATGAATATCAGAAGATGAGAGATTGTAAGTCATCTTCATTGCCAGCTATTTCTACTGGGAATGGCTTTAAAGGCAATGGCAACAAAATGATGATGAACAATGGTTGTAACAATAGTGTTGATGATGCTGGCAGTCATCTTATAATGACTGATTCAAATAATGGTCATAAATTCCTTAAGAATAGACACCAACATAGTGCATCACCAAAGCAAAATTACAAAAAGATTTTGGTAAGTGACACATTTATATTTATAGCTTACTTACAGCTGGCATTAGCTGGAGGAGTGGCTTCTTGTCAGTATCAGCTGGACAGCGAGGGAGTCTATCCCCATTCATTGTTTATTTTTGCTTTTTAAAATAATAAATTTTGTATAAAAGTGTGCCTGCTAATTTTCTTAAAAAAAAAAGATTATGATTCTATTTATCTTGTATTTAATGTTTAATTTTAACTTCACATAACTTTGTGTTTGATATTTTATCTTTTCATGCAAATGTTGTACAGGGCAATGAAACATTTGTCATCTTGAAGAAAATTTAAAAAGAAAAAAAAATGAGTCCAAATATTTGGATTTCATACTAAGCCATAAAAAAATATTAAAGCAGTCCTCCTCTCCCAGACTGAACTCTGGTGTTGTTTTTGTGCGTCGTTTTATTAGTTAAAAAAGCATTTATGTTGTATAAGTTACATAGTTTCTCAGTTTATATTAGCTGTCATTAGATTACTATACATTCCTTTCAGATGTTCAGTCAGGTGTCTGTTTTAAGTATTGACAAAATGGATGAAAAGTAATGTCAAAATTTTATATTTTAACCCTTTGAATCATAAGCCCTTTTCTGCCTCAGATACCCTGTCAAACTCCTTCAAATTTTGCTTTAGAGTCCAAATATCTTTGTTTAAAACTATTTCATCTATTTCCATTAAAATAGCCAATATTAAGCTTTTTTTTATTATTAATATCTAACTGAAAAAATATTTCACTTAGAGTGTATAGTGAAATATACAATTAAATTTGAATAATTTTTACTGACTTGTTATACAGTAACTGTTACTTACTCTCTATTAAAAAGATGTCAATATTTTATTTTATTCTATTTAAATTGCGTACTGTTTACAGATTTTGTTAAAATATTTTGAATTTTTTTTTTTTTTTTTTTTTTTTCCAGAGCCGAGACAAAATGAAAGAACCTGATTCAGGTATAACAATTTTTTTTTATTTAACTGTAAACATTGTGTTCTAACATTATAGTTGACAGCAGAAATGGACAGTAATTATTTTAAGAATCTTTTTTTACTTTATGATTATTTAATTAGCCAATAAAAAGACACAGAGATTTAGCATTGGTGTTATTCTTTAGATAGCTCAAGTATTTGAAAACCTGTTTTACAAATATGACCACACTACGACTGAGCCTTGGATAAAGATAGATACTGAGTAATATTGATTAAAGAAATAGAATGTCATAGTTTAGTATTTTATCTGAACAAAACACATTTAATTAAATCATTTAATCTGAGAGATCATAAGGTAAAAAAAAGTAATACCATTTCAACTATATCAGGTCTTTTTTTAAATTAGACAAAATTAGGATCATTTAATTTTATAACTTTGCATGAATTAAATAGTTTACTTTGTGTATTTAAATGCTCTTCAAGTACAGTAAATTAATATTCAACAATACCAAACTTGGTGTATAGTGATTCTATCCGTATTTATTATAATAGTATGTTTTCAAAAATGTTCACATCTGACATTTTATATTAGTCATTTCCAAATGCAATAAAAACAATATTTTTTTTTATTTTTTTAATCATTTTCTAAGCAAAATATTTTTGTGCAGATTTTAATTTTAATAAAGTATATATATATATATATATATATATATATATATATAAAACTGATTTGAAATAATGTTTTCAATTAATTAGTTTTTTTTTTTTTTTTCATTGACATTTGTCAATTTTCTTTTTCTCCAATTTTGCAGGTCTTCTGGGATTCTGCCTCCATGACTTGGAACTGAACAAAGCAACAGCTTGGTCCAACTTCAGACTAAATTTAGAGGCCATTTGGACAGGGCTTCCATGATTTTGTTTTCAGTGGAATGTTACTATTTCTCTATTTGTATTGTTGTGAAGAGGTACGAAATGTAGGCAAAAGAAAGAGATCACTATGATAAGCAGAGGGTGGAAATGAATGAATTTTAAAAAAATAAGCAAATGTGTGAAACCTTGCAATTGTGTGAATGTATGATTTTTTGGGTTTTTTTGAAAGGGCTGAATGGTTTGATTGGTTTTATGCTAGGGAAGATGTATGACACAATATCTGGTTTTGAGAAATACAGAGAGCTGCTGGTTGGTTCTCTGAACGAAAACTGAGAAGACAAATGTTGGTAAATCATTTATCTTTGGAAATTATTTTTAGAATTTAAGATATTTTAGAAAACTATATTAATCATTAGGATATCACTTGAAGAAAAGTTTTTGTTTTGTTTTTTTAGTATCCCTATCAGTAACTTTTCTTTTCTTTTTTTTTTTTTTCAAATTAGATTATTTGATATAATTCATAAATCAATCTGAAAACTGACAGAAAGTGATCTCACTATTATTGAGTTTGTTTAAAAATAGAAAATATTCTCTGCAAATTATCATTATGATAAAATGTTAAGATCTGGTTTTTATAAGGTGAGAAATGATTAGGACAGATGACTAAAATATGACATTTTTAATTTAACATAAAATGTTTTTTTGTGAATATGGAAATCAAAAACATTACATATATCACTTTTACTTGATATTGTTCATTAGATGTATTATTCATCTTTTAACAGATTTTTAAATAAACTTCATAAAACTAATTTGATCAAAACAACAATGCTGCAATTTGATAAAAAATATCAAGGTCCATTTTTAAATTTATCATTAAAAGGTTTAAATATTTAATTTTATACTATTTTAAAGATATAGGTTTAAAGAACAAATCTTCCTTTCTTCTTTGCCATATTTACATCAATCTTCCTCTTCATTCTAAGTTACAAACCTAGACTAACACTCATTACATTCAAATAATTCAGATCTATCACTTGACAAATATCTGATTTGATTTTGCTAGCATTTAACCAATTTTTTTTTCTTAAGACTGATTCACATTTATTCTTGTCTTCCACATCTAACCATGTGACTCTGCCTCATTAAATTTAATGTTGCCATTTAAGAAAATCACAGTCTTAACGGAAACCCCTACTGAATTTTTACAGTTTTTGTTGATGGAACAAAATATAGAATTTTGTTTTTTCATTTCAATACCTTCATAGTTGTTTTAAGTAGAATATTATACTTAACTTACCATTTTAATGTTTGGCCTAATTTCTAGGATATACATCTTTTGGTTTTCTTTATAGTTTTGAAAATATTCTGTAGACTTGTAAATTTGAGGATAAAAAATTCCAGGATCTTATTTTTCCTGACATAATCACCAATTGTTACTCACCTGAAAAACAAATATTTAATATCCTGAGATTTTACAAGTATTAAAATAAAGGTATATGCTAATCATTATATCATCATTATCATCATCATTTACATAGCCTGATTAGATTTAAAGACTTTTACAGATGAAAATCTCAGTTCTATGTGTAAAGAGTGTATTTTCATATGAATATGTAACTGTAATTAGCATTAGTTTTCATTTGTGCTATGAACATCTTGTGAGAATTGTAAAAATCTGGCATTTGTTTCGAATGTCAGAAAATGTTTCTTAATATTTTATACATTTTTATTATTTGATGACTAGCTATCTCATTTCATTACTGTAAGATTTGCTCAATTAAAAAAAAAACAATTTTTCAATCTGATTGTAAAATTTCACTTGATAATGACAAATTTAATCAAGAATCCTTTAATTACTCAAAAATCCATTTTTTATGAATTTTAAACCAGATTCACTGCAATTTCTTTTTCAAACAGCTGTAAGGAGAGCCATTTAAGAAATGAATTAGAATAATTTTGAAAGTATTTCTTAGTGAAATTTAACCTAAAGATCTATTCTTTTATATGAATAGAATCCATTGAATATAGTGTATGAATATACTATTTTTTTAAAATTCATTACAATCTGTTGTAATTATGAAATGAATATGTTTTCAGTATACTCTGAAAAATATTACCTGATAAACATTATATAAATGTTTGTACTGGGCTTTTAATTGTTTCAATTCATATGCAGAAAATGTAATTTACATATGTGTGTATATATGTAGAATGATTGATTTATGTGTTATATACTGTAGAGTATATAATACACATACCTTAATTAAACTTAATTTAATCTCTTTCATTTTAATTTATGAATAAGTACATAGAAAATAAGCATTTATTTTCTTTAAGACTTTTATTCTTCAATGATAATGATAAGGCATTAGGATTGCAATCCTTGGAAGTTTTTCTTATAAATATCAGTAATGATTAACATTTATTATTATTATCTACATTTGAGCTATATTATTTCAGTAACATTACAAAGCCTCTATATTTTAATCATAAAATTTGTCTATTTTCAGCTTATGGTTGTAAAACCTAAATAATATGAAATGTAAATAATTGTGACTGCTAATTTAGTCATGTCTTATATTGTTCCTGCCCTGATTATTTCCTATTGGAATGTAAGCAAACAACACCAGTCTATTAATTTACTCTAATTTTGGAGATGTAATCTCCAAGAAGGATAACTCTTGTCTACTGCCGAATACAATTTGTCTGTAAATTCAACAATAAGCAGGTCATTTGAAATTTTCTACATTTAATTTTTCATGTTGTTTACAGAGTTACATTTTCATTTGCTATTTTTTGTAAATGGTAAAATTACAAGAATATATCATTCACTTTTTTTTTTGTCCATAATCTAAATCATTGCATTAAGCGTTTTTTTAATTTTTTAAATCTTATTTCTCTCCTGTGGAGAGGTGAAAGATCTTTGAATTTGGCCAAACACAACAAATAATTTAAGAAATGTTGCACTCGGTTATCATCATTTGCTACAATTTTTCTTCAAATTTAATGACTTTTTATGTAATTTTTTTTATTTTGTTAATCTTAATATAATCTTTTTTAAAGTTATTTTCTGAATTCATAGAATCTCTTTGCTTTGTCTTTAACTTTTACATTTCTTAACTGGTTACTAATTTCTTAAGTTAATTCCTGACCTTTGAAATTTACCTACTGTAAACAGATTTAAAATATCTCTGAAAATTTGAGTCAAGATAAACTTAAAATATTTTCTTCTAGTAAAATTGGTATTTAATTTGCCAGTGGTTTATAAATTCTTGAGGTGTACTATTATCCAGTAAATATTTTTCATTTACTACATATGGTCGAAGAACATAAGTGGGTTGTTGGTTTATTTTATTACACGTTATACATCCTACAAAAAATGAATTTCTTGTAGTGAATACTATTTATGTGATGAGGCATCATCTTGTATATATTTGGACCAATATAATTGCCACTTTCATTCCCTTATCATTATCAAGAAATATATAGCTAGTTCATCTATCAAGTATTCGCTATTCCTCAATATGACCTTTGATAACAATCAGAAAAAATACACTGATCAGTATAATGTGATGAGAAAAGAAAATATAACACACAAGTTGGGAACATTAACCCAAATGAACTTTTAAAAAATTTGAAATTAGCCATGAACTAGCTAGTGTTTGTTTTATCATTTTTGTCTTTTCCATTTTCATAGTCAAAATAAGAAACTTCTATTTCTTATTTTGTACTAAACTCATTTCTCATACTTTTTTTTTTTTTTTGACTGGCAGGTATGAACTAGGCCAAATGATAATGCCTGACATTAAGTGCTTATTTCTAATGAACTGTTGATGGAAACTTGAATACTATATTTAAATGTCATTAATTTATTGTTTATATCAATATATTTCATACAGAATAACTTCCATTATTTGACCTTGATTTCCAGACCTCGCCATTTGTTTTTTTTTCTTTTCATTATTGTTTTATCTCTCACTTTTTAACATAGTCATAATATTTTTATAAATATATTTATGACAATTTCTCAAGATGTTGACAATGTTTCCACCTCAAAGAATTTTTTTTCTCTTCTCTTCTGCTATTTTACCTCATAAAAATCATCTCTTCATCATCTGAAATACTCGATGAGTGATTCTTTATTATTACCAAGGCCATTTTGCCATTAATAGGGAAAATACTCGTCTGGTATTTCTAGGAGATAGAATGGGATTTTGAACTTAATTTTTGATAAAAAGAAATTTGACAAATTTAAAAAGACAAATGCTAAGATATCAATCCATGGTGTTTATTTATAAAAAAGAAATGAAAACTTGGCATTTATAATCAGTCGTTTACTTTGGTTTGTTGTATTTTGATTTTTTGGAAATGTTTCTTGATTCTTGTTCTCTGGTTTTATTGAATCATGGTTCCTTTTTGGCTATTTCATTCGGGTTGATTAATATTGATTTTTTTTATCAAAGAGAATGTTTTCATCAAAAGTAAGTTTAAAATTCTTCTACATCCTAAAATCTATTTTTTTATAGCTTTGATTGATTCTCTGGTATTTTAAATATTGATCCAGTTTTCTTTTGTCTGTTGGGCCCAGCCTCTAATTAAATGATCATTGGTCTATCATCACATTCTCTGGTTTTCCTGGCTTTTTTCACAGTTTATTTGTACATTTTTATTTTAATAAGATTGTTGTATCTAGACACATTTGTAACTGAATTGTTTCTTTGAAAAGCCATAGAATCTATTTCATAAACATTTACAAATGGATTGGAAGTTTCCTTCTTTAGAATTTTGATAAGGAACTGAACAAAATAAATATGTTTTTATAGCAATTTGATTCACCCCTGCTGAGCAAACTACTCAGGCTTATAAGCATATCACCACAAGTAATTAAATATGCAGAATGGCTTTACTGTAACTTATTAACAATTTGACATTTTCCTGTTAAAAATGTTGTCATATGATTCTATTCAAGTGATATAATGTAATATATATATAATTCACAATTCTTGGTTTTCTTTGCTTTACTTCGTTGCACTAAAATGTTTTTTTTCTTTTCTTTTTTTTCTTCACACTCATTTTTTAGGCTACCCTTCTTTTTTTAATCGGTCAAATGAACAAGTTTGATTACTGTTTACTCCATTTTTTAAATCTTTAACACTTTGGTAAATATAATATTAATTTTATTGTTTAATTGTAAAACCCCTTTTAATATTTAAAAAAAAAAGAATTCATGCAGAAAGAAATAATATTACTTGATAAATATTGTCTATCGGTTTTATTTCTTTTAATATATCAGTATTCTTAATCTTAACTAAAAGATTGAAGATTCTGATTTTGCTGTTTTGAATGGTTACAAATTTTATATTACCAATCAATCAGCTCTGTGATAAACATGATATAATCTTTGCTTTTTTAAGTTCCCATTATTCTTTCTCTGAGTAGCTAAAAACCTTTGAATGAAAAACATTCAGGTTTAATAAACATTTTTATTCCATTCATCCCTAATACAATCCAAGTTAAGAATTTGTGATTAAAACTGATTTGAATTGATAATACAATAAATGATTGTGCTATCTATACAAATTCCCTTTGCAATAAGTTGCAACCATAGACGAATGGTTCCACATTTAAAAAAAAGTTTTTTTTGTTTTTTATGTGAAAGTTTTTGCTGCCTTTTTCTTGATTTTATTTGTTGAGGCAAACTATTGTGATTGACAGAAAATATTTTGTAAATGTACAGAATATTTGCTCATGGGCTGTTTCATCTTTTTATGATTTTTTTTTTTTTTTGTTTTTGTTTGTAGTAAACTGTAACTTGTCAACTAATATCTCTTTCTCTGTACAATTCGTTTTTTTTTGTCATTTTGACATAAAAGGGGACCACTGCCAAAAAAGGAGTCAGAGATTATTTTTACATGTTACTTTCTAGGCTTAAATTCATATGTTCATGCATTTTGGCTGTATGGTTGCTGACTCGTAATGAATGCTTTTTTCATTGATCTCAGTATTAGCTGCCCATTAATAATATTGCACAATCACTACTTAGTATAGAATGATAGTCATTATGTCTTCTTCATCATCTAGATTTTGAGGGTTAGATACTATCTGTTTTCTTGCTTTTGCTAGTGATTTGTTCTGAATATTAAATCTTGTGACCAGAGCAATACAATTTTAAAGATTTCTATTAAAATGAAAAACACTTTTTCAAAGTCCAGATTAATCAGTAAACCTGGAAAAACTGCATACAAACTGTTTCAGGGCAATCATCCATAATCTTTCTACCTGGAAAGACAATGGAATATGTATACTTTTAGATATTACTAAAAGGTCAAGTTTATCAGTTATACAACACTTTTTTCTTTTTTTTTTTTTTAAGGATTGGGTGACATTGTTTAACCAAAAATGTTGGTCAACATTATTGGCTTTACTTTGATATTATATGACTGCCATCTAGATCCTGCGTACGTCTTTCAAACTTGTCCACCTGGTTTTGTTTATGAAATCTGTGATACCAAGTAAATTTCTTTTAATTGTTTACTTTTCAAAGAATTCTTTTGAATTCCAGCAAATCTGGCCATTTTTTAAAATAAAGTGAGCACATTGACGAAATACAAAGTAGTTTGGCTTAATAACATTAACAAACTTTGCAGCTTTTTTTAATCACTATGTATAATATTGAAACATTTTGTTGTGTTGTCCACCTTAATGCTGTGAAATTAAGAGTTCCTTCCCTTTAGGCAAAAGCCATCCAAATTCATAGTTTCATTTATGGTAAAATCAGTTTTTGTTTAATTTTCAGGATTCACAGGCAGAGATGTTCATTAATTTAGATTATTTGCCATGTAATGTTTGAAAGTAAATATATTTTTAAAATTGTGGAATTGTATTTTATGAAAGACTAGAATAGACTTAAAATTGAATTTTAATCTATAACACTTGCATTCCTCTGGAGGCCAGGCATCATTCCATTAATGCCATTGCAACAATATCTGCCAATTTTTCTTGGTCGCCATAAACTTGCCCACTCTTTAATCTTTCTTACTTAAACTGATCTCTCTTTGATTTCATCTTTCACTTTATCAGGAAATAATCTGCTCACATTTGGCCCAACTTGTTTGAATTTTCAGTTGGGCTGTTTTTTTGTTTATATTTGATTAAAAATAAAAACAATGTTAGAATCTAATCCTAAATTTGGCAAGTCAGATTGTTTTGTAATATGAATGATAAAATGAATTTAATCAAATTAATTCTTCTTTCTGGGTTTTGAGTGTTTGCTTTAGTTATGTTAGTGAAACAGGTTTTAAAAATGATCAAAACATGGCTTCTTTAATCTTAATTTTAAACTTTTCATGTTGAGGTTTTAATTTGAATGTATGTTTATTTTGCTCCCTACTGGAGTCAGATTAACAAGAATGTTGTATATACAATCGTCATCTCTTTTCTCTCCTAATAGACATCGAAAACCTTGTTCATCTTTTCTATTGAAATAACAAATTCCATTCTGTGAATGGTTGCTTAACAAACTTTGTCTTCATTGTTCAATGTCTTTTTGCATTGAACAATTTGGCTTCCATAACATTATTCTTACTCAATGTATACACATTGCCTTTGTTTAAATGGTTCATTCATCTAATTTCAACTATATTTTACTTATATTCTTTTTTCTTTATTATCTTTAAAAATATGAGATTCCATCCTTATAGTAGCTAAGAAAAAAGAGTAATTTTTTTAAGTATTAAGTAAACAATATTATAATCCAGTGTGTAAATAAATAGTTTAGAGAATAACATTTTTTAAATGCCAGTGTTTTACTATGAAAATGTCAGTTTTCTTTTAACTAGTATTTATTTTTACTGAAGGGTAATTATTTTAGAGTTTTCAAATAATTTCCTTAGAGAATTTCTACCAACCATTGACTTCTTGGAATGGTTAGATAGAATCTGAAGATGAGTCACATCAGCTGAAAGAAGTGAAGTTTTTAAATTCCCCACTCTGGTAAGAAGTGATTTCTTTTGGCACAGAAAGAATCAAATGAATTCTTGCAATAGGCCAAAGATAGATCTCTGTTACACTCCAACAATTAGAATTGTATACTCATTCACAACTGAAATAAAGAGTACTGTCATGATTATACCGTTTTTGTTATGTTTGTTTTTTTAAAATATGTTTGTTTCTGTTGGAGTTTGTTTATGGGCCACACAAAATCGCCTCTTCTATTTATAGCCTGAACAGCAGCAGCAGCAACAGCTTCCAGTAAAATTGCCAATAAAAACAGCACTGATTTAAGCTCATTCTCTGTCTCACCAAGAAGGATTACAAACTGTACTGTGATTTGCTACTGAATACATCAAACTTTAGATTAACAACAAAATGGCTGAAAAAAATTTAAGTTACTCTTTTGATTATTGCATCCATAGCCATCATTGAAAATTGTTCTTTTTCTTTCAGTAAATATTTATAGTGTGTATATATTATATAATATAATATAATATATATATATATATATATATACATATATATATATATATATATATATATATACATATATACATATATATATATATATAATTTACCAACCCCTCCACACAAGCAGGATGTGACACTAAGTTAATTTCTTAAGCAGAGTTTAAGAGAAGAGACACAAGATGATAGAAGCTAAGTACTATTATATGATAAGAAAAAGGAAGGGAATTTACAACAGTCACATTTTAGTTATTAATAAGATGTCTGAAAGAGTTATTAGTGATAGACCAAGTACTTTCAGGTCTTTTCTGAACCATTATCAAGGTACTGTATATCTGTCTGAACTATTATTATCGAAATTGTTTAATATTTAACTAAAACTATTGTTTTGTTTTTTTCACAAGTTTCAAGATAACTCAAAAGAATTGTTTGGAAACTTAAAAGAAAAAACAATATGGATTCTGTTATGTTTAAGCTAATTTGTTTGAATGAAATGATGCTTCCCAAATATATATATATATATATATATATATATATATATAATCCGGAGAAGAAATCTTCCTTACGAGATAGGAGTTTTTTTTAAAAACGTGTCGCAGTTTCCAGAGCGCAGTGTGTACTCTTATTGTTAGTCACAGAGCAAATTTATAAGTAAAAATATAACAAAAGACTTAGAATTTTTGCGTTATAGTCTATTTCAGGAAGCTTAGACAAAGTGTCTAACTCACATTGAGTTCTGCAAACTGCGACACATTTTTAAACACATTAAGCTCTGCAAACTCCGACATGTTTTTAAAATCTGTTTTCAAATGCCTTAAAAGTAATAAAGAATTCATCATTCGCATCTGATGATTTGGGAGAGTTAGACACTTTGTCTAAGCTTCCTGAAATAGACTATAATGCAAAAATTCTATGTCTTTTGTTATATTTTTACTTATATGGTTATCACTAGCTCACTTGGTGAACCAAGTTTTTGCTGTATTATTAGTGGACTGCTCAGTAATAGAGCTGTCATATATATATATATATATACTTTGGTGCGGTACCAAGTTTCTTGGTACAAGGTGATTCTAGGTGGGTCCTAATTCTCTACCAGTAGTTTGTTGTAGAGTTCAGGTTCCGTATGAGAGCTGAATGTTTAATTAATGTAAACAGAGCAAAGTTATTTGGGAATAAAAAGGCCTTAAATACCATGGGTATCGTGGTTATGGACCATTTTCGCGAGTATGCTAACGAGCTTCTTCAGACCACTGAATAAAATATATCAGTGGTCTGAAGAAGCTCGTGAGCATACTCGCGAGTGAAAATGGTCCATTACCCCAGTGTGTGCTTGGTTTGAATAATCGTATAGGTAAGAAATCGTCAGTAACCATGTGCCATTGACTCCATGTCCACGCTCCCTGAACTTAGATATAAATGCTCTATCCATTATATTGAGCACTGTTTACTTATAAATATAGCACCCATATTATCTTTATTGATATGTAAATATTCAAGACCAGATGAATTGTTGGTGGGAATGATTCTATTCAGGACATTCTTTTTTTTTTTTTTCCATACACACACACACACACACATATATATATATATAGCTACCGGCAGAAACTGGGGTGTAAGGGAGATAACTTCCTATTTTAAGAACTTGAAAATTTTCAGTTGAGATCATGGTTGAATATATAAAATATGGAGGCCTTTATTCATTTATAGTGATACTATTTCGTATGTTTGAAATATCTGGATGTCAAATCTGAGTTTTCAAATTAAAAGATTGTTGAATAGTTAATTTAAAAAGTATTGCCTCAATTATGATAAAAAATAATAAAAAAAAAAAAAACAAAGTTTAATAGAGATTTATTTTTTATTTTAAGAAAGAAGCGCTATGAATTTTTTAAGTCTTGAAAAAAAAAACAAACACGTAAAATCTTTTTTGGTTTTTATTTACTTTTTTTTCTCTTTTACCTTTACTTTTTAATCATTAATTAACAACAAAATTCATTTTGTTGATAATTTTAGTGCTACCTTTTCAATTATTTCTTCAGCGAATAATTTACAACAAATGTTACGAAGTTTTATTTATTTTCAAAAGCGTCAATAACAGGAAGCACAAGAATTTAAAAAAAAAAACAAACTAATAATCCGAATTTAATAAAATGTTCTGTTTATCAAGTAGTAAGATTTTATATTTTAAATAAATCTTTACTTTAAATTAAAAGTGCGGGTATTAAAACAAACAAACGCGAAGAAACTTAGTTTCTTCGTATTTGTTTTGTTTTTGTTTTGTTGGTTTTTTTTTTTTTTTTTTGGTAGAGGAAAATTAATTTTTCATTTCTTGAAAGAGAATTTAATGACGAAACATGTAAAAAAAATCGCTGTTTAGATAAACATTTTGGTAATAAAATTTGCTCGTAAATTCCTAACATTAAATAAACTGAACCCCCATTTTATGTCCGTGTTTTTGCAAAAAATGTTTTATTTTTCTTGCACCCGTTATTTTACAATACTAAACATATTTCCTTTATTTATTTTAATATTCACTTCAATATGTATATTCTAAAAATTTTTATTTCGTGAGAATGCTTAGTTTTAAAATGGGGGTTCGTTTTTACACTTTAACTTTTTACTCGTAAATTCCTACCGTAAAATGCCCAACTCTAATTTCATGGCAGAAATTTACGAGTAAACAGTTGAATATTACTTTTTGTTGTTATTTCTTTTCTTTTTTTTTTTTTTTGGCTTTGGTACTCTAAAATAAAAACGTCAGAATTTAATCATCGTCGACGAAAAAACAAAATTACGGTCATAAAAGGAAATTATGAACTTTTGTTTAGTAAATTAGGGTGTCCCAGAAAAAACAGAACCCACAAATTTTGTAATAAAACTGCTAATTTTAACTAGGGGAGTTTAGGGTTTGGGTACTGTTTTTGTCTTCATTTATTTTAATTAAAAAAAAAAAAAAATAGCGAATAATTTCATAAACAAAAAGAATTCATTTGCCAATAATTCCTGTTAATGCGAATTAAAATTTATATGAAAACTGCCAAAATTTCACGTGTCTAACAAAACTGTTATTTGTTTGTGGTTGCTTTTTTTTTATTAATATAACTCCAAAAATGTTTACTACTTAGTGTTAGTATAACAATATCTACAATAAAAATACTCGTGTAAAATATATTTTTAAGAACATTCAGTTTAATTTCAGTGTTCAATAATTTTTTTTTCTTTTAATTAGATTAGTATTAATTTCAAGTTTACTATTTTTGAAAGGAATGTAAAAAAATAAATAAATAAGAGAACAATGTACTTTTGGAAATAAAGTGATCCTTTAATGAATGAATCATAATAACTTGGGAAATGAGTTGAATTCGTTCACAAATCACACTGTAAAGACCGTGGTCACAAGGGAGATAATTTTGATCTTTTGGGCTTCCATATTTAAAATTGACGATTTTTTAAAAATCGTTTTAATTCTTTTAAAATATCTTTCCAGGGTTTCCGCATTTTTAACTTAGATTTTTTCAAAGATAAAATTCTGGGCTATCTTTGGTTAAAATTGCTAATTAGGCCGTTCTGCGGTTCAACATATTAAATTGACCTTGAAATTTTTAAGGTAGTCCAAAACCCAGTTTAACTTAAGATAGAATTTTTTTTTTTTACATCAATTTAAAGACAACTATATTTTATGATACTACGAAAAAAAAAAAAACTTGCTACATTAATTATTTTTTGAGTTTTAAGAAAATGAATTTTAAATTTTAAAATCACTTTTTTTAGGTTATTGAATTTATATTTTTTATTTTTCTATATATTCTTCAGGATATGATCTTTCAAGAAATGTAAAAATTAGGGACCGGGATTTTTTTTTCTTCAAATGGTCAAAGGTCAAAACCCCCCCCACATTCTGAATTTATAAAAAAAGTATTTTTTCAAGTTTCTTCCATAAAATAAACTAATCCTTATAAAATTAAGTCGTGGGAAAATAATTTGGTGAAAATTTCATTAAAATCGGACAATTCCCTGATTTTTGGTAATTGTTTTAAAATTAAGAAATTTAAAAAAAAAAAAAAAATTACCTCCCTTGGCATTGTTTGCCGGTAACTATATATATATATATTATATATCTTTTCTTTCACATAGACATATAGGAAGATTCTTTCAACTCCAATGCATGACAATTTCATAATTATATACAGAGTAATATTTACAATTCATATTAAGGAAAAACTTAAAAACCTGTCATATTGGCTTATAAATTTATTTCAATGAACTCCTTTTAAGAGAAATCTGCATCATCAGATAACAAAATACATAATGAAAAAAAACAAAACGTTTTACTGGGAATTTTTCTTTTCTTCTCTTATTTAAAAAAAAAAATCTGTTTGAAATTTGTGTCAGGGAGACTGTTGTCATGAGCTTGCTATGGGAATTTCTGTGACCCAGGGTTTCATGCAATAGCACAGACAGACTTATTATGATCAAAATTTTAAAACTATTATTATTTAGTTTATTTTCTGAAAAAAAAAAAAAATTTCATAGAAATTTAAATATATCAATGAATTCTTTAACATGTAATAATTAGTGATTATTCAATTAAATAAATTGTCCAGTTATTGTTTTCATTAAATCCCTGCACTTCTTTTATAAAGCAAAATTATCTATTAGGAAATTATCACAATCCAAATAAAAGACTTAAGTTGTTTTTGTTTTTTTGTTTTTGTTTTTGATAAACTAGAAAAAATGCATAAACACAGCATAGAAAACCCCCCCAAAAAAAAACCAGCAACAATAGAGTTCATTTATTTGTTCAAAAATTTTCTTTAAGTACAGTTTCAACAGCAAGTTGAAACTCAGCTACATCGATTTTTCCACTGACAGCAGTTAACAATTCTTCTATTCTTTGTCCATTAAGTTTTTTCAAATTACATAATATCTCTATAGTTTTGTTAACTAGCTTTTTTTTCACTGGTGTTGATGTAATCATGACATCTTCAACAGCAATATCATAAAGTAGTTTCAACAATACCTTCACAAGAAAATCTAGGTGATTATCAATTCGAGGCCAAGCTACTTCAATCATTTTCTGCAGACTACAAAGTACGTTTAGCCTTGCAGTTTCGTAAGGTGCATCGTATATCTCCAAATAAGACTCGATGATGCGTAACAGAACTTTTATATGCCGGACACAAGTAATTCCCATAATGTCTATGAAAGTTGGAATAAAACTTGTGTAGATCCTACGAAATACAAGTTTGTTCTCAATTTCTGAATTGTAAAGTATTAATTCAAATATTTCATCATAATGATTGTAGTCCATGTTTTCGGAGTTGCGAGGATTTGCTTCGATAACACTGAGAATAGATAATAAACAAGGCAAGACCTTTTCCAAAACAACTGGTTCCTGGGTGTACAGTTGGTGTTTAAGAGCATCATAGATAACAGCGTGTCGATTGTACCAACGCAATTCTTCTTTACTCACATTCTTTATAATATGATCTAAACATTTCAAACCAGGAATTTTGTGTTCAGTAATAAAATCATCGACAAATAGAAGAACCGGGGCTAAAACCGGATCAATATAAAAACTTAAATAAGGATGTTTTACTTGCTTTAAACACCAACAGAAAGCCGATTTAGCAAGGGGATTCTTCGGCCATTTTTCCTTAACTAACCGCGATCGATTGAGCAAAAGTATTTTACCAAAGATGGAATAAGTGTTCCGGAAATTTTCCAGGCGATCACTTTCGGGAAGAGGGCTCCAAACTAAAAGTTCTGATCGACTATCACAAGAACAACATATTGAAAGTGAATCAAGTAGTTGATGAGCTCCCTTTATTGAGGAATTATTAGTCCATGGAGCATGTTTTGCGTGCGCCGCAGCCTTTGTAATTAGAGGCGCGGTTAAATCCAGAAACTGTTTCGGGGAAAGAAAATCCGTTGGAGATAATCTTTGAAAAATTAAAGTAAAAAATTTAAATCCAGCAGTGGCTCTGATGGCAGCTTTAGGAAAATCCTCTTCGGTGTAATCGTAAAATTCACGATCTACGAATTCTTCGACGTCGGAGTGGGATTCAATACGAAGTAAATCCTTAAAATATTCTTCTCCTTCACTGCAAACTTTGTCTGTGTGTTTGTCCTTTTCTAAATCAAATTCTTTCGGGTCAAAATTCCGTAAATAATCATCGGGGCACAGTTCGAGAAAGGTAGAAGCTAAATCAATTTTGCAAAAGGGATTACAACGACACGTGGTTACATCTTCTGCAATATTGTGTAAAACAACAGGGAAAGAATATGATTTGCATATAGAAAAAACATTTTCTTTTACTGTAGATTTATCAGGATCTCCAAGACTTTTCAATAACTTGGGCAGATTGTTTACGTTGGACATGTTTGCTCCTTTGTTCTCTTTAAAAATGGTTTAACACAATCCGTTAGAAGAAAACATATCAACGCATTAAAATTATGAAAATTAGAATAGATTAAATAATCAAGAGTTACTGAAACATTTAGTGTTTTTGTAAGTAATTTCTGACAAAATCAAAGTTTTTTGAATCCAAATAACTTAAGTTATCACAAAAAGAAAAGAAGAAATCTTTCATCAGAGCGTTAGACATGTGGTTAAAATGAATGTTACTTTGTGAAACGGAAGTCGGTTGGCCGGTGTTAAACCAAAATATAAATCAATACTTATAGGACTTTTTTTTCTACATAAATTAGAAGTATAAAATCTTCAAGTTAACATGTTTGAAATCAGTAAACATAACTTTAACTGTATCCTTTTTGTTTTACAGACAAAAGAAGGTAATTAAGTTTATCATTTTAAATTATTCAGTATAACTCGGAGCAAAATTTAGAGTGGGATATTCATTTTTCACACCGTCTGTTTTTGTTCTTCCGCTGCCAACATGGCTTTCACATTATATTCTCTACTCGAAGCAGTTTTATTATGTTTAAATGCCGTTTGTATTCTTCACGAGGAAAGATTCTTGTCGAAAAGTAAGTGATCACTTCTTGCAAGTAATATTTAACTTGAAAAAAAAATTGTTTTTTGTTGTTTTGTTTTTTTTACGAAAAATGTTAGTGATGATGGCAACGAACTTCGTCCGGAGTTGAAATAATTAAGGTATTATATGGATCGAAAGTCAGAAATAACATCTTTTTCGACTAATATGTATTTTATTTTTATATTTTATATTTTTACTTTAGTTTAAAATAAAACTTTGTTCTAGTTTTCCTCTTTAGTCCTTTTGCTCTACTATAAGAAAAGTTCAGAAAACTCTTTTATGAAAAGTTTCTATTTTTTGACAAAAACTTGCATTTATTTCCCATTGTCATTTACATTTATTAATTCCACCCGTTTTGAAGCTTGAAAATACTTTCTTAATTTAATTACTATTTGTTTATTATTAGTTAAGAAACTTTTATGTGGCTAATGAATGATAATTTTACTTAGCCTCTATGGTGTTTACTATTTAGTATTTACTAAACAGTGGAAACTAAACACTACAGTATTTAGTTTCTACTTGATGAAATAAACTTTTATTGTATTCGAATGAATAAATGCACATTGTTTAAATGACTGTCTGGAACTTGTTTTTATAAGTTTATTTATCTATTTTAATCATTGCTACAGAGATCCTTTTTTTTTTTTTTTTTTTTTTTTTAAATCTCACTCTTCGACCATAGGCCGTAAACTCTTGGGAATAACTTTAGCTTATTTTGCATATTTTTTCTCGATTAGTTAGGACTAAAACAGAAAAAAATTGTTTGTCTTAATTCTTATTGGGGAGATAAAATAAAATTGAAAATAACATAATGATGATATAATTATTACCATAAAGTTGTTTTGGAGTGATATTTTACACAAAAAATGATCAATTAAATAGATAT
This sequence comes from Doryteuthis pealeii, assembly GCA_023376005.1. Lineage (NCBI taxonomy): Eukaryota > Metazoa > Mollusca > Cephalopoda > Myopsida > Loliginidae > Doryteuthis > Doryteuthis pealeii. Next base: position 116,693,924 of record CM042139.1, read on the forward strand.
CGTATTACATCTGACAACGTTGCAAACTTCTTATAAATCATATGCTCAAAAACATTTCATAATTTCATTGTCGCACGAATCTTGCAACTGAATTGTTAAAACAAGTCTCAAAAGAAGCTAGAAGTGTATTTCAGAAATTTAAAAATGTTATCATAAAAAAAAGTTTAGGTTGAAATAAATACATAAATTGTTAATTTTCTGAATTTTGAAAAATTAAAACAGTTCGCGTAAATTCAAGAAAGATAATCCAAGATTCTAAACTTGAAATTAAGTTGGGGAAAAAATAATTGATCATTTTGTGGAAATTTATCGGTGCTTAAAAAATTATTTCTATAGAAAAAAATGCCCTGACTCTTGTAGGTATTATTACCATGCACGTGTCCAAAAATTGACAACCATTCATGAAAATTAGGTAAAAAAAAAAAATTAAAGGGAGGTGATAAATTTATTTTTTAATTTTAAAACCATTACCAAAAATCCGGTAATTGTCCAGTTTTAATTAAATTTTCAGCACATCAATTTTAATTCTATAATGAACAGCTTATTTTATGGGGAAAAAAGTTGAAAAGAATGTTTTTCTATCAATCATTTGAATAAAAAAATGTCCAACCCCTAATTTTTGCATTTCTAGAAAGATCAAATCCTGAAAAGATTAAGAAAAAAAAAAAAAAACTCTACACCAGAAAAAAGTTATTTGAAAATTTTAAACTTATTTTCTTAAAACTCAAAAAATAATTTTTGTAGCATGTTCTTATTCACTTAAAAATTTAAGTATTTTAAACGTCTAGAAGGTGCCATGTTGTAAAAAACATTTTTATCATAAATTAAGATTTAATGTGCAATTTTGCACAACATATTTTCCAAGATTTTTATATATTTAAAAATTATTACTAATGATTGTTTTTTTTCATATACGGATGACTTACAATGTTATGTTATTCCCCTTTTTACTTAAACTTACCTGGATTTTCACTTATGTTTTTTGGCCACGCAGTGTAACTTGCCTAGTGAAATTTTGCACATGTAGACATTATATATATTCTATCAAAGATGATGATAATGCTAGTAATTTAAAGCTAAGCTTGATCCTGATAACATAAATTCTTTCTTAATGTATCTCTGTGCTATTTTTGTTATGAATTAATTATGTAAAGTTGAATCTTAATATCTTTCTTTTTCTTTCAGTTGGTTGGTCAACAGTTGATCAACGAGGATTTGGGGAAGAACCAGGAATGAAAGCTCAAATCATCAATCTAATCAGATCAATTCGAACAGTTATGAGAAGTAAAGTATTTTCATTATATATAGATTCATTCAGGCTATTTGATATTACAAAACAAATGTAAACCAATTTTTAACTAAGGAAAATTAAGTTAAAATCAATTTATTTGAAAATATTTATACTTTAGTAATACTTTGATTGTGATTACCAAAAAAATATGTTGAAAGTGATTTAGTATATTTAGAATTGAGATTTTTTTTTCTTTTTAGCAGGATATAAAAGATATTTTTAAAATTTAAGAAAATTAGTCATGTTTAGGTTGTATTGATGCAACTTAGAAAAGAGATCTACTTAACGCAGCATCCTTTAGAATTAAAAGTAACTACAAGAACCTATTGAATTCTCATTTTAAGTGGATTGCTATGATGTATCATGTTTGCATGGTTATGGTTATACTAGCAAAGAAACCTGGCATTGCCTGGGATAGAAATATACTAAAACACATTTTGTCAAATAAAAATTTATTCTATTTGCTTTCTGTACAAATGAGTCCTCTTATTAATTTTCTTCCCAAAAAGTCTCAGTTACTCCTCAGGTAGGAGTTTGCAGGTACTCTTGCAGATGGCAATTTTATTTGCTTTCTGGGCAAACAGCTCCATTGTTTTTTCATGCGCAATCTTCAAAGAAAATATATTTAAGAATTAGAAAATCCTCAGATATATTTTTCTTCAAAATGACATTAAAATTTATTCAATTTTGAAGATGTTTTATTATTAGTTGTTGAAGGAATGTAAAAGAAAAAAATGTTGAGATAGACAAGGAAAACTAATTCTGTAATTAAAGATTAAGATTATTCTTTCTTCAGGTTAAATTAGAGAAGGAGATATTGTCTCCACCCTGCCACTTACCAACTCTAAAAAAAAGATTTTGCAAGGAACGTATCAAGAACATTTAGTACTGAAGAAGCCAGAAACATATTTATTGTTGGCACTTTTCCTTCAACTAAGGATGATGGCGTAGTACCCCCCCCCCCAAAAAAAAACCCAACTTATCTGCGCAAGTGGCTGAGCAGGCCAATCCCTGAGTGACAGTCTTTGGTGCACTGACTGCACACAAACTGTGATGCTTGCTGGGCCTGCTGTTGTCTCTCCTTCCTTCTGGCTCTCTTTGCTGTGGAGGCTACTCTCCCCCCTCACCTCACTCCTCTTCATGCCTTATTTAACATACCTATACATACCTATAACTCAATAATAATAATGAAATTATTATGTACAGTGCTCAGGTGCACTACAACTTGTCAAAGGTACATAGAATAATGTACTAATGTCAGGAAAATGAACAGTGTATAGTCATGATATTCATGTGTGTGTATGGAGTGGGGTATCAGTTATATAGGAAGCATGGAGGTTTTGAAGGGTGCTATGTTTCAGCAGTTAACAACTGATGTGGGTAGTTTGTTCTATGCTTCAGCAACTCTAAGCGGGGAAAAAATGTTTCTAAAAGGCATGGGAGCTGTGCTGTTTTCAGACTTAGTAGGCATGCCCATGTATGTTAGACACATGGAAATAAAAAAAAGTGTTCATGGTTACTGTTGGCAAGATGGTTAATAATTTTGTGGATGTTTACCAAGTCAATTAGCAGAGGTTGGAGTTTTAGATACCTTATCTTCAATCTGTCTATACCATGTTTTTAAAATATTAAAAATAAAAAATATTTTTAATGTATTCTAGAGAAGAAAAAAAATTCTGTATTTATTAAGCTTAATAAAAATTGAAATCGCAATCAAAAGTAAATAAACCTTGTCTGCTGTCAGTTGCACTTGTTACAAAATGACTACTATAAAAATGTTATGCCATAATTTTAATCTTTTTTTTTCTTCTCTTTTTCAGTTCCTCTGATTGGACTTAACGTATTTACAATTATCATCATGTTGTTGTTTGGCTAAAATCCTTTCGTATTGGACTTGAACGGACATTTAAACACTTTTGATATACAAAATGAGGAATTGGCTTGCAGCTAAATCAAAGTTTTTCTCATGATACAAAAATGTGTACATTAAAATCTATTTGAAATTTATACTTCTAGTTGCTTGTGCATTTTTAAAAAAATTGTATTTTATTATTAGCATGATTGTTATAATGTTACATAATATTGTGGGTAGCCTATGAATTATGTATGTAAATATAGATAGATTTTGAATTGAAATTCGTTGAAGATTCAAAATCGGAGGGGGTTAAATGAAAAGTTACTGTTAGCCGTTATAGTTATTGACAGCTGACCTGTACACCGACTTCTGATTGGCTGAAGGAAAGGCGTGTGGAAGGAAATCAGTTAGCAGATTTCAGCCATTAGCTGACAGGAGCAAACGTTAGGATCATCATTCCCAAGATGTCGACTTCTCACTGCGCAGCTGGAAACTCTTTTGGGTTTTTAATAAAGAATAAAAAACAGCAAAGTCTTGCTTTATTACAAACAAGAAATGAGCGCATGCGACCAGCCTAACAGAGGAAAGAACAAGCCAGAACAGTAAGAATCCATCTCATCACCTCTTCTTAACTCTGTCTCCCCATTTATATACCCTATACATAAGGGGTATATAACAATGAATAATAGGATTATGTATGGGTCAGCACTTTGACTTGTGTTATAGATCAAGAGTTGGCAAGTTGAGACTGCAAAAGAATTAAATCAACTGACATCCTTTCAAATCATTTGAGTATGCAAGGAGTAAGCAAAAACAAGTTAAAACTTGTTGAGTGTGGGATGAATGGAGTGAGAAGAAAGTGAAAGAAGAGAAAATAATTAGTTCATCTATTTAAGCATGAAAAAAATTCATTATCTAAATTTCTTTTTAAAGAAAACTAAACCTATGGCTGGGGAGATGGAACAAAAAACCTCCGACTCCTCTATTTTGGGCACCGTCTACTCCTCTTTTTGTAATTAATTCTGAATAAATATAAAACCATGATTTATATCATTTATAAAGAAATATGCTCTGTATAACTTTGCAGACTAAACAAAGTGTAAATTCAACTGGAGTCAGTCGGTATAGTTTTACTGACTCTGACTCCAGTGACCCCTTAATTGGTTCTGAGTCCGAGGTCCTCGTATATATATATATATATATATATATATATATATAGTGATGCTGATAGCTTTTTGATTTAGTGCATCCTGGGACACATTTGCTTTGAAAAAGTCCCCGGGAAAATTTATGGGTCCCAACTAAAGTCATCTAACTCCTATCTTGTAACCTATCCTGTGTAATTCGTTTCTTAGAAACTATTGAAATGTATTTACAGTTGAGGGAAGAAAAAAGGAAAACACTGGGATGCATGAATATGATTTTACTGCGTCCTTTTAGATTTTTGTGCATCAGAGACGCAGGACGCATACCTATCAGCATCTGTGTGTGTGTGTGTATGTGTATATATATATAATATATATATATATATAAATAAAGTCGTTGGGGCGGCCTAAAGTCAGCCAGTCAGCGAGGGAGTCTATCCCCTCTTCAATAGCGCTAGACCAAGGAGATTGTCTTTTAGCATCTGAGGTGGAGCGCCACACCTACCATCAGCTCCTTACTTTACCGCCCAGATCCCTGTGCTACTCATATGCTGAGTTGGCGAGGACCGGTGTCGAACTAGGAACCTTGTGGTTTCTAGCTAAACGCTCTACCGACTGAGCTAACCCGACCCCTTTATATATGTATAATATAATATAATATAATATAATGGAAAATGAATGTGAAGTATTTACATTTCAGTCTCCTTACTTTTTATAATGACTTGGTATTTATTACCGCCCTGTCAGTTGGGGCTGTAGAATACACCAACTGCACCACTAGAGGGGTAAGACCTCCCCCCAATTGGGATACCTGTGTGCCGTGGGTGGTGACCCGTGATGCTTAAGGACGGATCCTGGTGCTTGAGCATATGACGTAAAACTTCATCTAATGTTAAAGTTCCAATTCTGGAGCTTTGGAGAGTGTAGAGTACCCCATTCACTGCCATTACTTCCAGAGTCAGCCTAACCTGAAGTGGTGGTACCTGTTAGGGTCCCATTTTTTTTATTTTTTTAAATTTCAATGAATAGAGATGTTGAAATATGGGAGATAATTTTTTTTGATAAATTTTAATCAATAGAAATGTTGAAATACAAGAGAAACATTTTTTCTTTAAATTTCAATCAACAGAAGTGTTGAAATTCGGGATAATTTTTTCTTTAATATTAATACTGAAATACAGGGGACAATTTTTTTTCTTTAAATTTCAATCAATAGAATTATTGAAACATGTGAGATAATTCTTTTTATGTATATTTCAATCAATAGAAATGTTGAAATGCAGGAGATTTTTTTTCTTTAAATTTCAATCAGTAGAAATATTTACATAAATTTCCAAAACAAATATTAACAAATATATTGAGTACAACTTTTTACACAGTAACTGAAGATGTTGAATTGATTTTAAGTTCACAAGATCTTTAGTTACATATATTTTTTCATTCAAAATTATTAAGGAGATTATCACGTATTTTGATCTTTTGTCATCCCCACCTCCTGCCCTGATTTACAATGTTTTAGTGAGCTGAATTTCAAGTGCAACTTAGATGTTTTCTGAGTCATGTTTTTATTACTTTTTTGTTGGCAAATTAATGTAGATATTTTTACCCCCCCCCCGGATTCCTATCAGCAAATAAATGTAGATGGTTTACAACACTTGTGGCTGCCACTGTAGTAGTAATAGTATTTTGTCTTGTCATGGTCATCAGGCCTGATTTACGCCTTCCCCTGAAAAGTACCCTGTGACCTGGTCACTCCACTGTAAAAAAGCACCCTGTGACCTGGTCATCCCACTTGTAAGACTGTTCCCTTTAAGAAAATAGTTCCTTGGTTTTAAAAAACCCTAAATATGTGTAAATGCATTTTTGAGATTGTTTGGAGTATTTGTTTTGCCTTTGTGTTGCTATGTAAAAGAGAATCACTGCTGTTGAGCAGTAAAAGCAAAAGGTTTAATGAAAGAAATGAGTTTTTAGGGTGTTTTGGATTTGGCATTGTAATTTGGTATAGTCAGGCTAAGGGAGTTCCACCAAAATTCTTCCTTTCCCTTTGAGGTGACCGTATGGTGCGGTCACAACCTTTTGAGCTCTCTGAGAGAGCATTTTGGGTGGTATAATTGATAACTGCATTCTTAGTATAAGAATTACTAAGATATAGTCCCGTTCATATCCAAACCCCTATCGTGCTAACAAAGGTAAACTATTTTTCCATTCTTTTCTTGAAATTGTATTTGCTCTGTAAGTCGAAACGTGTTATTTTTCCTGTTAAATGAGAATTGTCCTATATGATAAATTTCTTTCTTTTACCCTAGTTAACACATTGTTTGTGCCTTTTGAGGCTATTTAAATTTAAATACCTCAAACCTCTGTATAGTCGAGACTTACGAAGATCTACTGAGAAAACACAGCAATATACACAAAAACCATTAAAGGTAAATGAAAGAAAATGAGGCAAACATGCGGGTTGAAATTTAACAAAAGTTTAATTTGCCAAACAATATAAAAATCGTTTGCTATGAATGCGTGTAAGTAACATATTACAAAATAATTTCTTTGTCAAAGATGTGAAGAGTGGAATGTATGATATATGCAAGATATGACTTATCTTTTATCGCCAAGATGGATATGTATTAGACTGACCATTCAAAACATGGGAAAGAGAAATAGGGATGATTTCATTTCGCAGCGGAAATTCGATGATATTGGTGAATTAGGAATGATTTCAACCTTTGAATTCCTATTCAACTTGTTTCTTTCAGAGATCGCATATTAGTCATCTTTCTTTGATACAAGGGAAGTAACTCAAAACGCAGTTTTTTAGAGTTGCTTCCCTTTGTCTGTTTGACGCTGCTTTATGACAACTAATTGTTTTGACAACAATTTCGCCTGAACCAATCAAAATAAATTAACATGTAGATGTTTATTATACCGTTGCTTCTTATTTAGTGTTTGTTCTCCGTACATTTAAATCTTTTTCTTTTTATTACTTCATTTTAAAATTCATTTTTAAACAATAAAAATAAATTCTCACAATGACATTCGTCTCCTAAACCATAACAATGACGATACAAAACATTATGTTGAGAATAAGTTAAGGGCAGTGTTACGTTGTAATACTCACGGTACTAAAACGATACATGCACCGTAGTCCTTTTTTCTTTCTTGGTACTAAAACTCCGATAAAAAATCATAACCCGAGAAACATGTCGTCACAACTCCCAGCCTTTATTAACGTGCTCGTCTAGTGGCTTCTACCAGGGAGGAGGGGAGGCAGAGAGAACGAGAGAGAGAGAACACTACTAAATTCATGGGCTCTAATGAGGTCCGTGCCCTACGACGGACGCCGGCAACAAGAGGACGAACCCTTTCTTCCTTCCCCCACGTCACCACGTGACTTCCGGTCAACACCCGACTTCCGGTCAACACCCGACTTCCGCTTGCCCCTCAATTCTTCGTTCGGGGTCACGCTACGGTCAAAACCATCGCTCTCCTCTTTTGGGTCATCACTATTTTTTAAGCCTTTGTTATTTATTCCTCCTCCTTCAATTAGCAGTTCTAGCTCACAAAAGTCAGGAATATACCCATATTGCAACAGCAGGCAGAAAACTTAATTTCTGAGAGAATGGGGATGATTTCATTTCGCAGCGGAAATTCGATGATATTGGTGAATTAGGAATGAAATCTCCCCTGTGAAATTGCCCCCCCCCCCAATATTTAACACAATGAAATTTGCATAAATGTTAATATTATCTTGAACGTTTTTTGTACATTCGAAAGAAGAAACATTAAACAAATTCCGGATGATTTAAAAAACATTTTTTTCAGTGTACGGAAATAATGAAAATTATGAATGAAAAACAATGTTTATATTTTTGCACCATTAAATCAATTGAAATTTAACGTAGCCAAAAGTTATGATTACTGGCTTTTTAAAAATTCTATGAAAAATCAATTAATGGTCTGATTTTCACAAAAATTTCCATAATTACTTACCTTTAGATGAAAATATGTCTGAAATAGTTTTTTCCTAAAATATATTAGGGGAAATATTTTTTACGACATCTACCTCCCCCCATTTTATTTTATGAAATATTAAAAAATGAACGGCCAAAAAACGATTTTTACTTTTCTTTAAAAATACCATTTAATTTTTAATTGTATTCGATAATATAAATCAAATCTTCATTATTTTTGCTCAAAAACTAAGCCATGGTGATATTTAATATATATATATATATATATATATATATATATATATATATATATATATATATTTACTTTGTCGTTAATTGTTTTATTTTCGAAGTTTCCTCCGGACATACAGATTCACACAACTGCCCTTTATACATGTATAGATAAATGTATTTATCAGTTAAATTCTCATTCGCTTGTAGGTGCTGATGAACGGCCCACTTGTTAAGACTATGACTGATGATAAATCGGCTGGGTTTTGATACTGGTTGCAGGTAGCCTGCAAAGTATAGCCACACTGAGGAGACAGTTAATCTTTTAATGGTTTTCTTTCTTTCACAGTTTCGAATACAATTGCATCTAAAGCGAATACGACGAGCATGTGTCAATCAGCAAGTCAGTGAAATTCCTATTTCAATATTTTCCACAAAATATTACACTATTATGTTCAGTGTCTAGTTAATAGCGAAAATAAAAACTAATTTTAAATCTAGGTTGGCTGCTTGGTTGGTTGGTTGGTTGGATTTTACGGCATGTCAACCCTAGCTGGATCATTTTATGTCTAATTCGTTTTGTTTCATTCATTCTTGATAGGTATTCAATTTTTTTTAAAACATTATTTTATAACTCATTTTGTTATATTTGACCCATAGGTGGGACCCTAAATGGTAATAATAATAATAATAATAATGGAATTTATTGTGTACAGTGCTCAGGTGCACCACAACTCATCAAAGTCTCATGTCAAGTACACAGAATAATGTATTAGTGTCGGGAACATGAACAGTTTACAGAAGTAATATGCATGTATGTGTGTGCATATGTGTGTGGAGAGGAGCATCAGGTATAGTGTCGGTGGACTACAGGAAGCATGGAGGCTTTGAAAGACTCAGTGCTTCGGCAGCCTACAACAGACGGGGGCAGCTTATTCCATGCCTCCGCAATTCTGAGCGTGAAGAAATGTTTCCGAAAGCCACGTGAGCAGTGCTTTTTTCTGACTTTGTAGGCATCCCCACGTGTGTTAGATAGATGGAGATCAAAAAGGTGCTCAAGGTTGCTGTTGTTAAGATGATTAATGACCTTATGAGCGTTTACCAGGTCAGTTGCCAGACGCCGAAGTTTCAACGAACCCATTCCCAGGACAGCGAGACTTTCAGAGTATGGTAGATGCCTGATGGAGGGTATTCGTTTGGTTGCACGTCTCTGTACAGTTTCTAGGAGGTTAATATTCTGAACAAGATAGGTGGTCCAGACTGGTGATGCAAATTCCAAGTGTGGCCGCACCATAGCTTTGTACAGCTTTAAATAGATAGCCGGTGAGCGGCTGACAAAGGTCTTGCTGAGTGACGCCAGGACACCCTCGGCCTTTTTGACAAACCACTCCGAGTCAGTAAATATGGGAGCAATGGCGATGAAGGGGAAGTCCACATTGCCCAGAGCTCCAGAACTGGAACTTCACCATCAGATAGAGTTTAACGTCATACCCAGGACAACAAAACCTTCAACCACTGCCTTCTGGCACCTATATGATAAAAAGGGTTGGGGCTTGCCATAGTGGCAATAGGATTGGGACAATCATATAGGTGCTAGGACTTGACATGACCAGCCGATTGATCGGAGGGCCCTCTGTGATCGCCCGTCTTGCCTAAGTAACGGCCAAAGTAGAGTGTTGCATGTTACGGACTGCCCAGCCACCAGGATTCCATCCATAAGCATCATGTGTCACCACCTACGGCCAACAGGTGGTCTCATTGAGGGGGAGTATCTTACCCCTCTGCAGAGGTGCAGTTGGTGTATTCTAAAGCCATAGCCGACAAGACTTTTAAATCTAGGCAAAGCACTTTTATTAAATTTAGCTAGTAGATTATTCTTTCTTTCTTTTTTTCATTTGCTGAATAAACATTCATAAATAAACATTAATTCAATGAATATCTCTCTTTACAAATTCAGTGTCCTTAGAGACTGATTAAAGAAAAGACGAATAAATTATCATTCATATCTTATTTGAGTTGAACGGGAAATTATGATGAGTTGATTATAATATTAATTTCTATTAAAAGTGTCTTTATTTTTTTGTCATTTTCTACAAGAAAAAAATTAGAATATTTGATTGCATATCTTAGTATTTATAATTTAACCATTGATTGAAAAAGTGATATACACAGAATAAAAAGGATTACGACCAAGCAGTTTAAATATATGGCTCATATAATTAATCAGTAAGAGGTGAGGAAGGGGGAAGGTTAGAAGAAGATAAACATAATTTTTATGCATTTTAAAGAAGTTTACTGTCTGATAAAAAATGTTATCATGATGTAACTTACAAGAAGTTATCCCCCTTTGATTTAGATATTACTAATAATAAGTACAAATCCTCCGTATTAAGACGCAGGTCATAAATTCTAAGATATCTTGATGGTTCTAGCGTCTTAGAATTTATTCCCTGCGTCGTTATACTGGGGATAGTAATACTTAAATCAAGGGGGGATAACTTCTCATACTATTACATCACGATTAAATAATGTATTTATCTTTATTAATGAAATGAGACTAAGACAATGTAACATAACTTTAACTTTAATCAACTGAATACAGCTCAACAATGACGCAATTACAATGTATTACTTCATTTTAAAATTCATTTTTAAACAATAAAAATAAATTCTCACAATGACATTCGTCTCCTATCATGGAGTAACCATAACAATGAAGATACAAAACATTATGTTGAGAATAAGTTATGGGCTGGCAGAAAACTTAATTTTTGAGAGAAATGTCTGTTGCATTTAAATAGTTCCGATCAATGGAAGATAACCCAACCACTCCAAAAGGGAGGTAATCACGTCTCTTAATATCACATTCTCCCCTCCTGTTTTATGTCTTATAAGTCCAGACGCTGGGGAGATTTTACCTTTCTTCTTGTTGTAAAAGGTATTCCTTTACATCACGACCTAAGAACCCTAAGCCTCGGTCTGAGTGGATATAGCTTGGTGACCCACATAGGGAGCAGATTGAGTGCAGGCATTGAATAATTGTTTTAGATGAGGTATCCTTGCATGGAATTGCAAATGGAAATCTTGAATATTCATCTATTGCAATAAATAGGTATCTATTAGACGTGCTAGATTGTAAGGGTCCCTTGTAGTCCACACTGAGGCGGTCAAAGGGTTGAGTAGCCTTGATTAATTTACTGCTATGCAAAGAAGCAAACCGTGGTTTCAATTCAGCACAAATTTTGCAGGATGAGCAAACTTCCTTCACTTCCTCTGTGGAAAAGGGCATGTTTTTAGACCGCACGTAGTGTAAAAGTCTAGTGACTCCTGGGTGACACAGGCCATTATGTAATTTCTTAAGGGATGGGGCAAAGTTGACATTACAGTATGCACGACTCAAGGTATCGGCGACCACGTTGTAGCGTCCAGGGCGGTAGCGAATGTTATAGGAAAAGTTTACCAGTTCCAAGCGCCAACTTTGAATCTTGTCATTCTTAATTATTGACCTTCTACGGTTATCCATCATAAATGCCACTGATTTTTGATCAGTCACTATTGTAAAATGTTGGCCAGATAGGAAATAGGACCACTTCCTGACAGCCTCGATTACTGCAGTTTGTAAAGAAAAATAACAATAGCGGCAGTACTCCTAGGTTTGACTGGAGTTAACCGCAAATGTGGCAGACGAGTTAAGAGTTAAAGAAGTAAAACAACGACAAGATAAGAATAAAAGACTGTATTAAATATAAAGTTGCAAACTTTAGTCTCGTTTGCAGACAAATATATAATATGTATATAATGTATACAATATGTATATAATAGTTATATAAATGTCACTTAGCTGTTTATCCTGGATATGGGGTATTGACGGAGCCCCTTGCTACGGTCTTCTGTTTATAATTCGGATATATTTGGACTTCTGTTTGCGTCCGACTCCGATCTGTTGTAATATAGTAGGAGCGACCTTTGTACGGTCCGATCCCTTTCGTTGCTGTTGCAGAAGAGATGGAAAGAAGTCTGCACTTTGGATTTGGTGCCAAAGTATGCTGGCTCATGATTGGTTGGTTTGAAACAGAGGCTCGCAGACAAGGGACGATAACCCATACCCCAGAATTAATAAGTTGCCTCTTTCTCAATCGCCGGATAGTGAGTCTCATGACGATTCAGTGTTCGTGACATGAATGCAGGTCGTCCAAACTGATTTAGTGTAGCGGATATTGCAACATCTAATGCATCACATTCTATTACGTATAGTTTGGTATTATCAGGACAGTGGAGTACCGCTTTCAGCAGTAACTGCTTTAAATCATGAAAGGCTTCACAAGCCTTTGTATCCAGTGGAAACTGTTTTGCCTTATTTAGAGGCCGAATGCAGTCAGAAAATCGAGGAATCCATGTTGTATAATATGCAAACATGCCTAAGGTTCGTATTAGTGACGCCTTATTAGTGGGTATCTCCAGGTCGAGAAGTGGCTGCAATCTCGATTTATCAGGCCGCACCAATCTCCCACCTATCTCATAACCAAGCACGGAAATAGTATTAACTGAACTTTTTTTTTTTCATTCAGTGTCAGTTGTTGGCGTTGGGCGGCTTCAAGAAAATTTAAAACACATTTATCATTTTCTGCTTGGGTTTTTTCAGCAACAGTGATGTTATCTAGATACACAAATGTATTTATTAGGTTATCTTTAGGTCGAAAATAGAGAAGACACGATAACTTGCAAGTTTATTAATATGTGTGTCAATTCTTGGCAGTGGGTATGCATCAAGTTCTGTAAACAAATTTACAGTGTTTGAGTAGTCCACACACATGCGATTTTTATGGCGATCGAATTCATCCTTTACTATTACTACTCAAGGGGATGAGCTTGGCTCCACAGTTCCTTCTGCCAACAGGTGTTTGACTTCTTGGGCGATAAACTGTCAGTCCTCATCACTGTATCTCAGGGATTTTGTTGCAATTGGTCGAGCATGGAGTTTCAGGTTGGCAAACAGTCGCGGAACCCTCAACTTAGATGCAGTTAAGCAACAAATCTCAATTTCAGTTTTATTTAGCATTTTAATCTAATGCTTCCATTATTTTGTAGCCGTGGGGTAATTTGGTTCAAGATCCAATTTTGGTGGTTTAAATATTCTATCCATGTTGACTAGCACGAGGCAGTATTCACCGGACGCAACCTCAATATTCAGTTGATTAAATTGAAATGAGACTAAGACAATGTAACATAACTATTTAACTTTATTCAAGTGAATACAGCTCAGCAATGACGTAATTACAATGTCCGCTGTCTGTTGCATTTAAATAGTCCCGATCAAGGGAAAATAACCCAACCACTCCAAAAGGGAGGTAATCACGTCTCTTAATATCACAATTAATATCCAATGTATTTACAACAGAAAAACAAAGCACTCATCTGAAAACAATTGTAACTACTGGTAAGTAAAACTAAGTTGGTACTAGTCGCGAATAGCGCGCAAGAGATAATATCATTAGATTACGTATAAAAAGCATTACATTTCACGGAAATACCCAAAACCTTTGAGACACTAGGATTAAGGTTACGGTTAGGGTTTGTTTTAGAGTTAGTGTTAAGGTTATTGTTAGAGTTAGGGTTAGGGTTAGTGTTAGGGTTAGGCTACTTCAGGGATTTCCGTAATCTAATACTATTTATACGTAAAATGCAATTCTAATGATATTATCTCTTGCGCGCTATTCTGCATTTGCGCCACTAATTTAGAGTTACTCGAGTGGAAACACCAGTTCATTTGAATTATTTAAGCAGATTTTGTGAAAGACGACAGAATATTTCTTCTTGATTATCTTAATCGAAGACTTGAAAAATAAATAAATAAAAATAAAAAAGCAAAAAACGCAATAGACCCTTCCAAACGAATAAAACTCGCGCTACAAAACAAACAACCACTAAAACCAATAATCTCACTGAGGATGACCATGCTTATTTGAATAAAGATACATTTTTATTTACAAAATATTTTTTATGTTTATTTAAATAAAAGGATGTTGTTCAAAAATAGTATCACAATTGTATTAGAAGTGACGAGTCCTTTATCAAATGAAAGCGACATATATATATATATATATATATATATATATATATATATATATATATATATATATATATTATTATTATTATTATTATTATTTACTCCTTTTGAGTTTCCACATCAGCATTAGCTGATGGTCTTTCACTAGAGTCTGAGTGACAGCAAGTCTCCTCAGGTCTCCAGGACTCTTCTGAGTATTCTGGCAGATTGCAGCAGTGCAGTGTTCTGAATGGTTTCAATCCTTCCTCTGATTTCTAAACTTTCCAAACCCTTTTCCAATCCTTTTGGGACCGTTTCAAGTGCACCAACTACAATTGGTATCACTTTCACTTTCATATTCCATAACTTTTTCAGTTCTCTGGCAAGGTCCAGATATTTGTTCATTTTTTCATTTTCCTTTAGCTTCACCCTGTAATCTGCTGGCACTGCAAAATCCACCAGTTGACAAGTTCTTTCTTTTTTGTTTATCAATACTAGGTCTGGTCTTCTTGCTGGGATAAGGTGATCCGTTTTTATTTCAAAGTCCCAGAGAATTTTGTGTTTCGTTCTCAAGAACAGATTGTGGTTTATGCATATACCATTTTGTTGTATGGTCAAAATTACATTTTTTGCATAATTGCCAGTGGATCACCTTCCCAACCCAGTCGTGTCTAGTTTTGTATTCCCTTTGTGCTAGTTTACTGCATTCGCAGAATACATGGTTTACAGTCTCATCTCTATTACCGCAAAGTCTACATTTACTGTTTTGTTGGGTCTTATCAATTTTTGCTTTGATATAGTTTGTCCTTATGGCATTATTATGTGCAGCAATTATAGGCTTTTCTGTAATCGACCCAGGCCATTGCAATATTTTTCCGTCTATTTTTTACTTCTTTAAGAATGTATTGGTCTATATAGAGTAAATCGTGGGTTCCTCTTTTTCCCTTGCGGCATCCTTTCTGTTCTTCTGGGAGAAGTTTCCACCAATTGAGTGAAAAGTATATTTCTTCTTTTATAACAGCAGTCAATACTTTCCACATCATGGGTAGACAAGTTATTGGTCTATAATTGCTAGGGACGTTTCCTTTTTGTGGGTCTTTCTGGATTAGTGTAGTTATCCCTTTTGTCATCCATTCGGGTACTTCCGTTTCTTGTAGGCATTTGTTCAATTGCTGGGCCATTCTCTTGTGGATAGACGTAAATTCTTTGAACCAGAATCCATGTATGCCATCATGGCCTGGTGTTTTCCAATTTGCTACTTTACTGATTTAAGTGTAATTATATGAACACTTGCTACAGGTCCTTCCTCAATTTCCATCAGTTCATTCTTAATATCACTTATCCATTTTGACTGTTTATTACGTTCTTTCCTCATCCATATATCAGTCCAAAACTTTTCTGCTTCTGTTGCATTTGGGTGTTCTCTAATGTTAGTTTTTGATCCATTAATTTGTTCATAAAATCTCTTTTCATTGTTTTGAAAGGTCCTATTTTGTTTGTATTGTTTAGTTCTTTCTCGATATCTTTTGAGTCTTCCTTCTATAGCCGATATCTTTTGATTTACTTCTTCCAACTTAATTTACTGTTCTCTTTTAACCTTTTTAGTTACATGTGTATTTGTGTTTTTGTTTAAAGTATTTGTTTGTTGTCATAGTTTTTTTTATTTGTTCTTACAATCTGAACCCCCAGCCAGTTTTTGTGTTTCTCTTTGGTTCTCTGTTTGTATTAGTGTTTCGAGGGGGTGCATCAATTCTATCGCAGACTAGTTTTGCTCCTGCATAGATAAGGTTGTTGAGTTCAGTGATACTGTTTGTTGGGATGTTCACTAATATTTTGTTTATCCTTTCAGTTTCTTTCTTGACTTTATTCCACTCTATGTTTCTTAGGGATGGTAATGTACTCTTCTTATCAGCCATGATTTGTTGTATAGGTTATATATCCATTCTCTGTTCTGGTGTTAGTTCCTGTGTTGTTAAGGTAGGTTGTACAAGGTTTTGGTTGCCAGCCTGTTGATGGATTTGTATTCCTTGATTTTCCTGTCCAGATATTTCTATTATCTCGAGATCAGAGAATATTTTTTTCTTCAGGATCATTCTTGCTTGGTCTGCCAGTCGTTGGCTGGTTGAGCTGAAATTATTGTTGTCATTCCAAATCTGAAGCATTCTTTTTCTATAACCTCTCTGTGTTGGGTTGCTCTTAAAATAACAATGGAGTACTTGTATGTTATTTTCTCTGGTCCACATTTTTCTTTGTCTCTCGGCTGGTGCCTCACTGGGTCGACTCTCGGCTGATGCCTCACTGGGTCGTCCCTCGGCTGGTGCCTCACTGGGTCGACTCTCGGCTGGTGCCTTACTGGGTCGTCTCTCGGCTGCCACCTCACTGGGCCGTCACTCGGTTGAGCTACCATTTTTCCATGTATATCTGGAAGAACAAGAAAAGCAACAGCAGTCTACATGCATATAAGGTTGATCATGTACCCTCTGTTTTATACAATGGGTGTTCTGATCATTTATTCGTTCCAGGGATGATTCATTTTTTGTTGAGTATCTGAAATGAAAAGCTGAGCTAACATTCGCAGGATGCGGACCGGATCCTCCATGTTGGCCATCAAGGGAGCACCTTCCCATCATGACCCACAGACCCGAAGTCTGCGTTCCACGGCTAATATATTTTAATTCGGACATTTTTCATGAGGTGGTGGTATAGTGTGGTTATACCCGACCCAGGGGGTTGTTTAAGGCCTGAGCCCCTGACCCAGAAAAAAAAGAAAAAATTGCGTATATTTAACGCAGACAAAATATGCTCCCCACACACAATCATGCCTCCCAAATACGGGGTATTTGGGAGGCATGATTGTGTGTGGGGAGTATATTTTGTCTGCGTTAAATATACGCAATATTTTATCGTCCACGATATCACCCATTGATTTCCTTATGTTATTTATTTTGCAAACAGGTAAGTGATATCATACACGCATACGCGCACCCAGAAAGAGGACCCAGCTATATGTAAGAAACCTACTTTGTAAGGCAATCATTTGACTACGATCACAAAAACACTCAATTGTATGGTGCATTTTTTGTGAAACGTACAAAGTTACGAATCGAATGTTGGTAAGGAGGTAATGAGGCTAAATTACTGTATGGTGGAAGGACCGAGAAATAGTATGAATCTTGAGACCCATTTCAGAAATGGCCAAGTCATTATAGGACTCTCCCCCATTGTCAACTAATAAGTTATTTGTTATTACGAGTTAGTCATGATATTATAAGCGTAGCAGGCATTAATTACTAGGGTAGTATATGATAGAGAACTCATTTTAGTAAGCACCTTTGTAATGTGAGTTGCTAATGACATAGGTATGTAAGTATTTACTTATATTTATTTATAATGTTACGATTCATAGGCGATAGTGACCCCTTACAATTCCCTAAGTTTTAACTTAGTTAAAGTCAACCTGCCCCCTTTTCTAGTTAAATAAGGGGTCAAAATAGTATATTTAACGTATAAAGCATTTAAAAAAAGATCTAATTATTCTATTTATTGTTTCATTTTTATTTTATTTTTAAATATTAAACGTAAATGCATTGACAGTTTATCTTACAAGATAAAATTATCTTCTATCAACATGTTTATTGAACTTTCAGTTCGATAGTTTGAACACTTTCTTTTTACGATTGGATATAGTTTAAGATAAAAAAAAAAAACCCAAATCAACAGATTAGCAGATTATCGTTTTAGTAAGAGAAAAAATTAACAATAAAAAAATAACACATACCTTGCAAAACATCGTAAATAAAATAAAGCAGGTTGAAGTTAAAAAGTTTAACTTACAAATTTCAATTCAACAGATTTAAGTTATTCGTATACTTATCTATCTTTAATTTTTTTTGTTTTAATTTATTTATTTATTTATTTATTTATTAATTCATTTATTATTTTATTTTTTATTTTATTTTATTTTATTTTAATTTAATTTTAATATTTATTTATTAATTTTATATAAAATAAATAAATATATTTATTATATTCTTAATTTTTTAATTTATTTATTTCATTTTTTTAAAGTTTAATTTAATTATTATTTTATTTATTGTCTCATTTTTATTTTATTTTTAAATATGCATTGACAGTTTATCTTACAAGATAAAATGATCTTCTATCAGCATTGTGGAGATAGAGGACGTCCGTTTAGAGGGACACCGGTAGTAAAGCACCGGTAACTCGGGCGATGCTATAAATAGCGAACCCCTCGTTCGTAGTGGTCTCATTCTGGCCAACAATATATGGCGCTGCGGGCAGGATCGGAAGGACACCTACCAGAATTTTGAATCTTTGCACACCACTGATTTGAAGTTAGCTGAAATGGCTTCAGGACAAAGCAGTAACGAAAAATACCTGCAACTCGTACAGCAGTTAATTGAACTGCAGCGAGAAAATAACGAGCTGCGAACTGGTAGAGAAATGCCAAACCGGTCCCACACGAAAAAACCTGATAGGCCCATCATCGAATACGGTTATACCGAGGGTGACTGGGCAACGACTCTTGGAGTCGATACAAACATATGTGCGGTCTAACAGACCTAGCCGAGATTCGTAACGAGTTGAGGACGGCTTGTTCGAGCGAAGTAAACCGACTACTTTTCGATCTAATAGGGTCCGAAGCACTCAACACAGCCACAGAAGAACAACTCTTACGACACATACGGCTGATAGCAGTGAAAGGCGTACATAAAGAGGTACATAGTCAAAAATTCCACAACACGGGACAGCATGAAGAGGAGGGTCTGGCCCCATTTTTAGCGAGACTGCGGTCCCAGGCGAGATTCTGCGAGTTCACCATCCAATGCCCAAACGTAAGTTGCCAACGTTTTATCAACTACTCAGAAGACATGGTAGCTGGTCAACTCGTCGCTGGGCTCGTGAACAAGGAATATCAGAGCAAAATATTAGCCGAGGCTAATACCCTTACAACGGTGGAGCAGAAGTTCCACAGGTTGGCCAGTCTAGAAACAACAGACACATCGACTCCCCATTTGCAAAGCAGCCTGGATCCACTATCGACATTTGGCTCATTGAGATCTGAGCGGAAGCGGTCTCAGGGTGAAGATACACCACGTAAAAAGCCATGCGATGGGTGTGGAAAGACAACGCACTCAAACGGGCTGAAGGGACGGAGGAACTGTCCAGCGAGAACGCTTCGGTGCAGCAACTGTGGGGTTGCCGGGCACCTAGAAAATGTTTGCCGAAAACCAAAGGCGGTCCCTACCACGGAATTTAAACGTGAATCCAAAATACTCACCAGTGGGGAAAAGGGTAGTCGAGCACCTGAGAGACGAGGACTACCGACAGTACCACACCTCGCATGGAGTCGGGGAAGATTTAAAAGAAGCCCCCCAGAACCGCCACCTACCCTGGAAATCGAGGTATCTTTAATACCAGAATCCCATGCAGAATTTGGGCGAACTCTGAATAGTAGAATGCATCAACAAAGACACCATATCCAGGCCGTAGCTGATACTGGTGCCCAAACGTGTTCGAGTGGCCCAGAGATACTGGATGTATTAGGTGGCACCAGCAACATTCTGATACCCAACATCACCAGAGCATTGCGGAACAACAGATATCGAGGCTATTCAGCAGATCGACCAGACCACGAAGGCATCGGTTATTGCAGCATACACGCATGATCCCAAACTACGAGCTATAACATGGGACAGAATTGTAGCGGTCGCGGCTACCGACGATGAATGTCGAACGTTGGCATCGTACATTCAAGATGGATTCCCACAATCACGCCACGAACTACCGTTAAAAATCCGGCAATTCTGGCCGATGGCAGACCAACTTGACGGGGTACCCATAAAAGGAGACAGAATCCTTGTACCAAAGCAGCTCAGAGCAGAAGTACTCGAAGCACTGCACTCCGCTCACCAAGGTGTGAATGGGATGATGGCCAACGCCAGACAGCGTTTATTTTGACCCGGTTTAGATGCCAGCATCAGACAGACGAGAGCACAGTGCAAGAAATGCAACTACATTGCCCCATCCCAGCCCAGGGAACCACTGATGCCGCCCTCAAACCCAGAATTCCCATTCCAAAACACGGCTACAGACCTATTTGATATGCATGGGAAGAGTTATATGGTGTACGCGGACCGGTACACCGGCTGGATTGAAGTAGCCCCGCTACCATCGGGGAAGACGGTAGCAATATGTGATGCGTTGAGGGGTTGGTTTTGTACATACGGGGCAAAAGAGGAGATGTCATCAGACGGAGGCCCTCCATTCGACTCACGAGAGTACAACTCATTCTTGGAAGATTGGGGAGTAGATCAGCATATTACCCCCAGAGCAATGGCCGGGCAGAGCTGGCTGTAAAAACGGCCAAAAGAATACTGATGGACTGCATTGATGGTTATGGTCGCCTACAACACGATCGGGCAGCACGAGCCATGATGACACATAGAAATACACCCCATCAGGACCTTGGCTTGTCTCCAGCGGAAATGCTATATGGGAGAACAATAAAGGACCACCTCCCTATACTTCGCGAGAAGCATCAGATACATAAACGATAGAGGGAAACAAAGGAGTTGAGAGAAAGGGCGATGGCTAAAAGGCATGTTTTAAATCAAAGGCAATACAATACACACAGTCACCCACTCCAAGAACTCCAGGTTGGCGAGTCGGTGCAAGTCCAGAATCAGGAGGGACCATATCCACGGCGGTGGACGAAAACGGGGAGAGTTGTTGAAACGATGGGCAACAGGCAGTACCGGATACGGTTGGACGGTAGCGGTAGAGTCACATTACGTAACCGTTGGTTCCTACGAAAAATATTACCAGTTGTAGACATACCGGATTATGCACCCGAACAATTAAACCCACAACCACCCCCACACATGCCAAGGCCCATCGAAAATGAATCTCCAAGCGATCTGCCTGAATGATGGAGGTAGATTTAACAGATGATAACGAGATGGCGACAGACCATATTGATATTGAAGGGGAAGAAAATCAACACCCACCAGCGAGCCCAATTCTATGGCGTAGCACGAGGACAACACGACCGCCAAGACCACTGTCTCCAACAATGCGAGGACCGACGCATGATTACGCGGAGTCATCCCGACAAGTGACCACAAAACAGGGGCATTGTGGTCATAGAAGGGGGGGGGCATGTGGAGATAGAGGACGTCCGTTTAGAGGGACACCGGTAGTAAAGCACCGGTAACTCGGGCGATGCTATAAATAGCGAACCCCTCGTTCGTAGTGGTCTCATTCTGGCCAACAATATAAACATGTTCATTGAACTTTCAGTTCGATAGTTTGAACACTTTCTTTTTACGATTGGATATAGTTTGAGCTATTTTTTTAAAAACAAATCAATAGATTAGTAGATTATCATTTTAGTAAGAGAACAAATTAACAATAAAAAATTATTATTATTATTATTATTATTATTATTCGGACGTTAAAAAAATGCCCAGATAACCAAATTTGTAAAAAAAAAAAAAAAATGATCAAGAATGCAAAAAAAGAAAAGACCTAATCATCCGTATAGTTAGAAAAAAAAAGCCAAAAATAAAAACCCCAAAAAGCCACTGGTACCAAATTGACCAGCCAAAAGAAAAAAAACCCCGAAAAAGTCTAGTAAACTAGATATGTAAATAAAAGTGACCAATACTCCAAGTAGAGCAAAATATAGAAAACTAAATTGAGAGAGATATTACCAACCTGGGTTTCCCCATCTATCTTCAGGATAATACTGGCTCTGATATTCAGCTCTTTTTTTATTTATAAATATACCGAACTATATATATATATATATATATATATATATATATATAGTTTGTTATATTTATGAATAAAGAGTGCTCAATATCAGTGATAGAGTATATACCTAAGTTAGAATAGCATAGACGTAGAGACAACGAAGTTTGGTAACTGTCAAACCAAGTGTAACCCATATGGTGGACGTCCCTTTAATAATAAGATAGATAGATAAATGATACTATAAATAAAACGAATAAAATTAAAAGGTAATCCAAATGACTGGTAAGTAAGGGATGATTCTATTTGGGATTCGAAATCTCACTGTACAACAATACTCTATGCTCTCGTAGGTGTAAACATATATACTCATACAAGGATTGCAAAACCCGTCTGAGGAGGCTAGACTCGCTTATTTTAGTTTCTGGACAAAATTATATATATATATTAGAGAGAGAGAGCTTTCTTCCCCCCCTCTCTCTCTCTCTCTCTCTCTCTCTCTCTCCTCCACTCTCTCAATAATCAAACTTATTGGACGGAAAGTAAAATGATACGTTTATCTAAAGAGAAAGCAAATATTGTTTGGGATAAACATTCTGCGAATTGAAGACGCACTGGGAGAAGAATGAAAGCATGAAAGGAAGTAAAAGAGAAAAAGGAAGAAGAAACACAAGAAAGGGAAACTTTGGCGTAAAGACATGAAATAAAAAGATCTTATACTTATTTCAATTGAATAATCATAAAAGTGTAAAAGCAAAACTATTTTTGGTTGGTTTGTTGATGTATTTTAAGTGCATATCAACCCATCTAGGGTTATTTAATGCCCAGAGGTTTCAGGAACACCAACAGTAGAAGGATTGGGGTAATTACTACTCGCCTAAATCCTCAAATGAGTTAGAAGGGGCTCCTTAGCCTTGGTAGGCAACTCATCTAAGTCAAAGAAAAGTCCGACACAAAACCTCCCCTGCCTAGCGGCTCTACCTCATTCCAAGGAAAGGCTAAGCCCCCAAAACAAACCAGGAGCCGAACTCCCTAAGGTGGTGTTCTACTGAAATCCACTGTTTTTGTCAGATACAATATAAATGAAAAAAATAATCGTCAGTTGTTTTGTTTACAGACGTTTGAAGCGGAAGTTACCGGTGACAATTTAAAATATGAACCTTTCATTAACTTGATGAGTTGGTATGCTTATTGGAGACTTGATCCGAATTATCTTATTATGAGGCTTTGTGTATCTACATAGGGGAGACAACTCTGCAACTGATGCCTTTTTACAAGATTTTTGCTCTCCCAACCGCCACTTTTCCTCAATTCAAAACGATGCACGTACAATTATATCATCCTAGCGCAGTCAGGATAGGGTGGGGTGCCTAAATTATCTGTGTCATGGACATTTGAATTGAATACTGCAAAATTTTCTTATAGTAATTGATAATTATTAATTATTATTAATATCAATATATGAGATGTATTTATTAATATAATGTTAATAACCCTATGTTGAAAATAATTTAATTTTTAATCGACTTACAGTCGGTAGAGCACCCACCAAGGAATCGAAAGGTCTCAGGTTCGATACGGGTCCCTGGCAACTCTGTGCATAAGTAGCATAGATTGAGTAAATCTGATCTTTGCGGTAAAGGTGTATCACTCCTCCTCGGCAAAAAATCTGCCTTGTCTAATGCTAGCAAAAAGGGGATAGACTCCCTCGCTGTCCGGCTAATACCGACAACTTTACATTTTACTTAATCAAATAAGACATATGGTTATAGATAAAACTAATCTAGGTCTGGTGCTAGAATCTCATGCCCTCCCCCAATCTATACTACTGGGCCTCCACCCTACTACATATAAATTTTCATAGAGTAGTATTCCTAAAAAATACATGGAACCTGCCTTTCCGGGGCTCTCGAGCAGGCTCCCTCGGAGGGTTTAGGGGGTATTACGCACCAACCGTGAACCCCTCTAAAACTAGACTTTGGAAGTATATTAATAGCACATTACAGTAGGTATTTACCCAACCCGTTCGCCACGGGTACGATGAGACACAAGGCTGCAAGTATAGGATATTCCAGCGAGAATCGAACCCGTGTTTCACTATTAATTGATTTGCAAGACTCGCTTGTTAACCATTACTCCAAGATGGGACGCTTATAACACATGGCAGTATCAAACTAAATAAAAAGAATACACATGGTTTGACTTGGACTTTTGCTTTTACTTTATACAATTATACATGCCATGTATCTGATATTTATACTGGAAATAAACTTCGGCAACAAACCATTAGCAATTTGAAGAATTTTTTTTATCATTAATTAAATCAAATTATCACGACAAGAAACAAACTCCGTGTACGACATGCGGAACCCTGGACAGCTGTTTCCACCTTATTTTGTCTCCTCAGCAGTGTATACCACAATCTTCGTCACTTGAGATCGAACCAAAAGTGACGGAGATCGTGGTATACACTGCTGAGGAGACCAAATAAGGTTGAAACAGCTACCCAGTGGTCCACATATTGTACACGGTGTGTGCCGAATTTTCTGGTCGTGCTAATTTAATTTGATTAATTATATTTAATTCCTCTATCAACACATTCTAAATTTTTTTTATCATGGATGTTTTTCAAATAATCGAGGTGGGACTAAATGAAATTACTTTAAAAAGATAGCATATTTTTATAAATTCAATTACCGACGACTTTAAAATTGAAAATATTACCCAATCCGTTATAACAATTTCTTTGGATACCACTTAACTTTATGGAGTTAAATCATAAGACAACTTATTGCCTTAGTTAAATAATAACTACACTTATTGCTTTATTTTCCAAATTACATTCTAATCAGAACCCATTACTTCAATTTTTGTTTTTAATATTAGCTTCCACACTTTTTGAACCGGAAGCTAGCGAATTTGACCCATAGATGGGATCCTAACATGTAATATCACTTCGGGTATGAGTAGGCCTGGGGGTAATATCAATGAGAAATTACTACACACTCTTCAGATTGATTGATTGAATTTGTGTAGTTTCTTAAAATTTTGCAATATGATATCAAGTATTTCTATCTGATACAAATAATTTGCAAAAAGGTGTATTTGACCCATAGATGGGACCCTAACATGTAATACCACTTCGGGTAAGAGTAGGCCTGGGAGTAATAGCAATGAGAATTTACTCCAAACTCTTCAGATCTCCAAAACTGAAGTCTCGCCACCAGATGCAGTTCAGTGACACCCACTTGGGGGAGCTTATCCCACCGCAGAGGATACAGTCAGACTATTCTAAGCCCCACCTACAGGGAAAATATCGACAGAAAGATATTCTTTAAGATTGTGTCTATTATAAATCATTATCATTTGTCTTTTATTGAACTGAACATTTCTAAAAATTAGTATGAAATTGAAATATTATTCTAAATAATTTGACGATGTTAATTAAATACATATCAATAAAGTATCAAGGATATTAAAGTTAGAAATACTGAAGTTTCAAAGTACACCGTTCAAAGACAAGTGCACCTGATGAACGGACTTCATCTCGTGCAATTGGAATGGTTGCTGTGGTTATTATGGTCATCCTTTTGGTCTGATTATTCTTTCTGATATTCCTGTGATAATCCAACCTTTGATAAATTATTGGAAAAAAAAGAAAGCATCTAAAAATGTAATTCCTTAAATGTAGAAAATAGTAAAACAAAGTATTCCAAAAAGATGAATTTATTCTTGATGGAAAAGTGGACGTTATATCGTCTCCTTTTTTGCAACCTTCATCAGGACTTGAATTGTGTAGAATTCTACACAATTCAAATCCCGATGTAATAATAATTTTGATTCTGACTATAAATTAAATACTCATTGATAAACTTACGCACTTCTTTAAGATATTGTGACGTAAACAGTGACATAGTTTCGGTTACAGATATACACAACGCATTTCGGCCGATGTGTCCTGCAGCGTTCTTTAGGTATTTCATGTCGAACTCGGGAAACTTCTCGTTGTACAAGGGAACCATCTTATCGACCAGGGGACACATGGAACGACGGATATAAGGGTTGAGTTAATACAGTTCTAAGTGACAATCATCTGTTAGTGACAGGTTCAATTCTGACCACAGGCGGTAATAACACGTCTAGGGTTACTTTATGTACTAATCATGCGCTACACTGCTTAACTTCCGTGATCGAACGAGAACCGGTGTGTTCAGCGTACTTAAAAAATTAAAAAATCTTGTAATTGGGGTTAGTCGATATACGACGACTCGGTGCCTAAAGGCAATCCCCGACCCCCAACAGAATTGATAAAGTACGAAAAATAAAGATACTAGGGATGTTACGCTGGTGCCTTTTAGTATAAAGCCTCAAAGTTCGCCATATGGCTATTTTCTGCTGATATATTCCCTGACCACAAGCTGGTGGCTAATCAACACGAGCTGGGTCTTCCAGGTGAAGGTGTATGATGTTGAAAGACCCGGAATGCCTAATGGTCTTAGGAATTACTGACGATGTGATCAGGAGCACCTTAGGGTGTATTCCTTGAAAGGGAAAACGCGTATAGAAATTACCATGTTTATTACATGTAACCAAATCAACAATTTAACTGAGTACAAAGTTGTACTTATAGTCACAAGACTCCCACACTGAATGTTCAAGCGGTCTATCGCACCCTCACCGCGGGGGGGGGGTACCATGCTGTCCCGTAGCGGCAGTCATGAGACGCCGAGAGCTCGAAGATGTTTTCAATCCGGTCGCCTGGCTCGAAGTGGACGAATTTCTCCAGCCCGCAAAGGGAGTTAATTCTGAACTTCCTGTGTCCCCTGACAGAGAAGAGTTCCTATTTAAGGATCCCTACAAAAACAATAGCAAGTATCACTGTTTGTGTGCAGTCAGTGCACCAGAGACTGCCATTCAAAAATTTGCCTGCTCAGCCACACGCACAGATGAAGATAAAAAAATTGTGCACAACGCCATCGTCTTTAGTAGATGGAGGGATAACGACAACAACAACAACAACAACAATCATCGTCTACAAAAGCGTGGACATTTCGACAGCAAAATAAAAAAGTAAGACATAAAGCTTTTACGAATGTTTATTTTCATTAGTTTTCTGATGAGAAAAAAGAATGTCCGCCTGCTCCTTGATCCCGAAGCTTAAAATGATAATTTTGAGTTCAAAATTCAGACCTGCTAAAAGAAACGATGCTGGAAAAAAAAGATAAGACCCTCCCTCCTCCTCCTACTCATGCTCCTCCTCATCCAAATCACAACATCATCGTTTCTCATTTCAACAATTGGCATCCACATTCAATCTCTACAAGATGGCTCATTTCCGCTTCCGATAACAGGAGACTGCGTTCCAGAGACACGGAATAATATCCTCTTGTCGTTTGAATTTCTGATCTGCGAGAGCAGACATTTGGCGCCTGTATTTCTGAGTGATGTACAGCAATCTGCCCAACATGTCCAGATTTTTTAGGCTCATCGTCTGCGAAAAAAAAAAAAAAGAAAAAAGAAGAAAAGTTACAAATATGTGAGATAAAAAATATTTTGAAATTAAGGTGACTGTTTTATCTAATTATATCATATAGGAAATTTATTCGAAAGTATATTATATAGGAAATCATATTACATAGGAAATTATATTATATAGGAAATTATTTAAAGATTTATTTTCAAATTAAGCAGACTGATTTATTTAATTATATCATATAGGAAATTTATTGGAAATTATATTTAGGAAATTATATTATATAGGAAATTATTTAAAGATTTATTTTCAAATTAAGCAGACTGTTATATCTAATTATATTATATAGGAAATTTATTGGAAAATATATTATATAGTAAATTATATTATATAGAAAATTATATAAGAGTTTATTTTCAAATTAATCACTGGTCGTCACCCACGGCCAACTGGTGGCCCCATTGGGGGTTCTTACCCCTCTTCAGAGGAGAGGTCGGTGTATTTTAAAGCCCCAGCCGATAGGGATGATCCACGAAGGTTGATATGCCATTAAACAAAGAAACCAAACAAAACCAAGATAGAAAGCCCCCCCCCCGTGTATTTATGCTTCTGTTCCTGAATATGGTAACAAATCCACTTTCAAAAAGATTCCTTGTTCTTTAGGGGTACACACAGTTTTCTTTCATTTATCTACCCATAATTCAATTTAGTGCAGGCGTGTGATGTAATGGTTAGAGTAGTAGGAAACGGACTCGTCGACCCGAGTTCAAATCCTGGACGAGGCTTGAGATTAGTTTTTCTTGGAAAATAACTTCTGTCGATAATAAATTCTGTCACTAATGTTTTAATAATTTGATTTATACTTTTAGTAAATAAATTGTATTTTCTTTTAAAAGATCAGTCTGATGCTAATGTTTAATGTTTTTTTAAAGAAAAATCACAGCTGACCCTATAAGAACCTGTAGATACCTCCAATTTGACGTGTAAAATTTATCGTTTTTTATCGGTTCATTTTTTCAGATTTCATAGAATAAAATATGAAACTCGTAAAACATATTTCCACTAATATATTTTAGAAAAAAACTACTTCAAACATAATTTCTTCAAAAGTTTCATTGTGTTAAATATAGGTGTGTGTGTGTGGGGGGGGGGGGGGTAAATTTCGGGGACCTCCAATTTGGTACGGCATATTGGAGGTCACTAGGGAACTCCAATTCGACGTGTCAAATTTACCACTCCCCTATGTTTAAATAAATTTATTTTTGAAATAGGGTTTTTTTCAGAAATATCATTAGAATTATTTTAAATTTTTATTGGTAGACCCCCGCCCAAAAAATAAGCTCTTATTTTAAGAAATAACTATTATTACTATAAAGACTAGGTACCACCAATTTTCCCTGTGAAATTTACCCCCCACCCCCTATATTTAACTCAATGAAACTTGCATTTAATATTATCTTAAAATGTTTTTGTCCATTCGAAAGAAGAAACATTAAACAAACTCCTGATGATTTAAAAAAAAAGAAATTTAGCTTACGGAAATAATTAAAATTATAAACAAAAGACAATGTTTACATTTTTTCACCGCTAAACCAATTGAAATTTAACGTAACCAAAACAAGTTATGACGAAAGGTTTTTCTTTTTTTTAAATTCAATGAAAAATCAATTAATGGTCCGATTTTCACGAAAAATTCCAGAATTACTTACTTTTTGACAAAAATGTGTCTGAAATGGGTTTTTTCCTAACATGTATTAGAGGAAATATTTTTTACGAGGTTTACCCCTACTATTTTATTTTATGAAATATGAAAAATCACAATGTGACTCTCCCGTATCCATAATGATAATTTTTAGGCCCTCCCTAAATTAAACAGGGGAAGAAATAAGAAATTTGTTCAAAGATTGTGAAATTGGATAATCATACAGAAAGTCTTTAAACCTTGAGAGGATGTTGGTAAACTGTAAAAAGAAAAGAAGATAGAGACATGACTTCTATTAGAATTGGGGATTGTTTTGCTTATAGAACCTTAAGAGACAAAGTAGATTGTTTTGCTTAGAAAACCACACGAGACAAAGTAGATAATTGTGCTTCGAGAACCTCAAGAGACACACTAAATTGTTTTGCTTTAGATTGTTTTGCTTAGAGATACGAGACAAAGTAGATTGTTTTGCTTAGAGATCCCAACGAGACAAAGTAGATTGTTTTTGCTTAGAGATCCCAACGAGACATTGTTTTGCTTAGAGATCCAACGAGACAAAGTAGATTGTTTTTGCTTAGAGATCCCAACGAGACAAAGTAGATTGTTTTGCTTAGAGAACCCAACGAGACAAAGTAGATTGTTTTGCTTAGAGATCCCAACGAGACAAAGCTTAGAGACCAACGAGACAAGTAGATTGTTTTGCTTAGAGATCCCAACGAGACAAAGTAGATTGTTTTGCTTAGAGATCCCAACGAGACAAAGTAGATTGTTTTGCTTAGAGAACCCAACGAGACAAAGTAGATTGTTTGCTTAGAGATCCCAACGAGACAAACTAGATTGTTTTTGCTTAGAGAACCCAACGAGACAAAGTAGATTGTTTTGCTTAGAGATCCCAACGAGACAAAGTAGATTGTTTTGCTTAGAGATCCCAACGAGACAAAGTAGATTGTTTGCTTAGAGATCCCAACGAGACAAGTAGATTGTTTTGCTTAGAGAGACAAAGTAGATTGTTTTGCTTAGAGATCCCAACGAGACAAAGTAGATTGTTTGCTTAGAGATCCCAACGAGACAAAGTAGATTGTTTTGCTTAGAGATCCCAACGAGACAAAGTAGATTGTTTTGCTTAGAGATCCCAACGAGACAAAGTAGATTGTTTTGCTTAGAGATCCAACGAGACAAAGTAGATTGTTTTGCTTAGAGAACCCAACGAGACAAAGTAGATTGTTTGCTTAGAGAACGAGACAAAGTAGATTGTTTTGCTTAGAGATCCAACGAGACAAAGTAGATTGTTTTTGCTTAAAATCCCAACGAGACAAAGTAGATTGTTTTGCTTAGAGAACCCCGAGACAAAGTAGATTGTTTTGCTTAGAGATCCCAACGAGACAAAGTAGATTTTTTGCTTAGAGATCCAACGAGACAAAGTTTGTTTGCTTAGAGATCCAACGAGACAAAGTAGATTGTTTGCTTAGAGATCCAACGAGACAAGTAGATTGTTTTGCTTAGAGACCCAACGAGAAAGTAGATTGTTTTGCTTAGAGATCCCAACGAGACAAAGTAGATTGTTTTGCTTAGAGATCCCAACGAGACAAAGTAGATTGTTTTGCTTAGAGAGCAACGAGACAAAGTAGATTGTTTTGCTTAGAGAACCCAACGAGACAAGTAGATTGTTTTGCTTAGAGAACCCAACGAGACAAAGTAGATTGTTTTGCTTAGAGATCCCAACGAGACAAAGTAGATTGTTTTGCTTAGAGATCCCAACGAGACAAGTAGATTGTTTTGCTTAGAGATCCCAACGAGACAAAGTAGATTGTTTTGCTTAGAGAACCCAACGAGAAAGTAGATTGTTTTGCTTAGAGAAACGAGACAAAGTAGAGTAGATTGTTTTGCTTAGAGACGAGACAAGTAGATTGTTTTGCTTAGAGAACCCAACGAGACAAAGTAGATTGTTTTGCTTAGAGAACGAGACAAAGTAATTGTTTTGCTTAGAGAACCAACGAGACAAGTAGATTGTTTTGCTTAGAGAACCCAACGAGACAAAGTAGATTTTTGCTTAGAGAACCCAACGAGACAAAGTAGATTGTTTTGCTTAGAGAACCCAACGAGACAAAGTAGAACCTTAGAGAACCAACGAGACAAGTAGATTGTTTTGCTTAGAGAACCCAACGAGACAAAGTAGATTGTTTTGCTTAGAGATCCCAACGAGACAAAGTAGATTGTTTTGCTTAGAGAACCCAACGAGACAAAGTAGATTGTTTTGCTTAGAGAACCAACGAGACAAAGTAGATTGTTTTGCTTAGAGAACCCCAGACGAGACAAAGTAGATTGTTTTGCTTAGAGAACCCAACGAGACAAGTAGATTGTTTTGCTTAGATCCCAACGAGACAAAGTAGATTGTTTTGCTTAGAGACCAACGAGACAAAGTAGATTTTTGCCGAGACAAAGTAGATTGTTTTGCTTTAGACCAACGAGACAAGTAGATTGTTTTGCTTAGAGAACCCAACGAGACAAGTAGATTGTTTTGCTTAGAGAAGTAGATTGTTTTGCTTAGAGAACCAACGAGACAAAGTAGATTGTTTGCTTAGAGACGAGACAAGTAGATTGTTTTGCTTAGAGAACCCAACGAGACAAAGTAGATTGTTTTGCTTAGAGACCCAACGAGACTGTTTTGCTTAGAGAACCAACGAGACAAAGTAGATTGTTTTGCTTAGAGACCCAACGAGACAAAGTAGATTGTTTTGCTTACCAACGAGACAACGAGACAACGTAGATTGTTTTGCTTAGAGAACTTTAAGAGAGAAAGTAGATTATTTTGCCTCGGAAACTACACGAGATAAAGTAGAGTGTTTTGAATAGAGAGCTGTACAAGACAAAGTAGATTGTTTTGTTTAGAAAAATACATGAGACAATGTAGTTTGTTTTGCTTAGAGAACCTTAAGAGACACACTAGATTGTTTGGCTTACAGAACCCCACGAGACAAAGTAGATTGTTTTGCTTAGAGAACTACAAGATACAATGTCGATTGTTTTACTTAGAAAAGTACACGAGACAATGTTGTTTGTTTTGCTTAAGAGACAAATCAGATTATTTCTCTTAGGGAACTACATGAGGCAAAATAGATTGTTTTGCTTTAGACAATCCTAGCGGCTTATATGTATATTTCTATATGTATTTTTTTTCATTTGGCCAAGTGTTATAGCGTTAATCGATTATTTTCGGTTGGTGCGACTCTCTTGGTCTTTTCTTTTTTTCATTTTTTTTGTAGGTGAAGTTTTGTAGTATATTTTTACTAACAAATTATTTGCCGAGTTTTTTTCTTACTGCAAGGGTTTACTAATACAATTAGTATATATATATACATATATGTTTATGTAGGTATATGTAGGTATATGTTTTGCAATATTCATTGATAAAGTGGACTCAATATCGGTAATATAGCATATGTTGATGCAAATTAAAATATGGTAGACACAGAGTCAACAGCGTTTGGTTACTGCTAGTTTCTTACCTCCGCGATAACCAGGCCAAGAGTTAACCTGGGAGTAACGGCAATGAAGAGGTATTCTATATTCCCGAAGTATCCAGAACTAGAACTGCACTATTAGATTAAATTTAGTGTCATACACAGGACACCCTCTTTTTTAATGGAGTAATACCCATTTGTAGGGGTTACAGTAAGCATACTTCGAGCCCCTCTGACAGGGCCTTATAATTTCTGAAAAGAAATCAAACGCAAGTACTATGATCTAGATAATAATACTTGTGGTCCTTAATTTTACGACCGTAATAATCTTGCAACACCCTCTGGTTAAAAATGAGACCGTCCAAATCGTCTAAGATGAAATCCAAAAACGTAAATCATGATTATCTGGTGTTGCTTATCCGCCGAATTCTTATCACTTATGAATAAATAATAATGGACCATTCCGTTTTTTTATGAAGAAAGAAAAAGGATTGTGTTACACAGAAAAAATATAATAAGAAAGAAAGAGAGTAGAGATAGAGAGACGTTGTGAGTGCACGGAAGCGATAAGGCTATCTCTTTCAATCAAACAATGAAAAGATGTAAAGGAGGAAAGAAAGAAAAAATAGTGAGAGAGTTAAATCAAGCAATAGCTCTTAAGTAAACGTATCAAACGTTGTAATAATTAAATCATCATACAGTGGTATATCCACAGGTCATTCTAGTAAATTCATCAATAACTTTAAAGTTTTGTTACATATTTTCTTTTATTTTTAGTTACTAGGGGAAATCAAATGTTATCCATTATTTCAGCTCATGCTAGTTTGCGGCTCGTATATCACATATTACAGAAGAAACGATTGCATCAAATTATCTCACAAGGAGTTGAAAAAGACATGATTTTGTGGGAAAGGTGATCCACTGGGAACTGTGCAAACTAGAAGGATTTGTAAACTAATTGTATTTGCTCAAAACAGAAGCTGGTTTAGAAAGATTTAAAAATCTTCACGGGTTTTTTAAATTTCTCATGAAGTATCTAATCCAAGCGATAAAACATAAAACAACGATTCCGATTTTGATTCGGTGAATATTAACATTTCAGCTTTATACCACACATATAAGAAGCTGTTGTTATCCAGTGATGTCGGCTGTGACTTTAGAATACACCGACTGCACAGAGGAGTAAGATCACCCTCCCAAGGGGTCACCTGTTGGCCATGTCGGTAACCGAGGCTTTCAACGTGATTTCAACATTAATTCATAGGCGACCCATGTAGTTATTGATATATATATATATATATATATATAATATATATATATATATATATATATATATATATAAGACAGCTGAACATCAAAGGTCGGTCGGCAAAGTGACACTCCAACTCCAGCCATTTCCAGCCTCACTAGCCAAATAGACCGGGAATTCAACATTCCTATCCATAAAAGCGCCAACGACCGCACCAGTTAACCAGTCTAGAAATGGTTGAAAAGGGGGAATCACCTCCTCGAAATATTGATTGAAATAAAATGAAACTTAACACATAACATCTAACGGAGTTTCTCATTTATTTCAATCTTTACCCATGCTTCACACAAAATACCATAAAATTATATAAAAAAGACTATATATATATATATATATAGAATATATATATATTGAGAACTAAACTCACCAGATATACCAACAAATAAGCATACGTGAACTCCACAACGACAACACACACACACACACACACACACACACACACACACACAAATATATATATATATATATATGTATATTGATCTCTTAAATAAAGACAGAGTATGGTGCTTTTATTTTGGATTAATTCCTAAATTATCATGGCCCTTGCAGATATATGAGGTTTCACTGACAAAGATTGAAACAATGGATATGTAAAAAAATGGTTGGGGGTACCTAATTCTTTAACAAATGTGGCACTATACAGATCATCAACGAAGCTAAAACTTCCGATGGTGAGAAATTGAAATTAGGTAAAACGCGACTTTTCCAAATGCTGCGCGACTCTCGCGACCCACTAATGAAGAACGTCCAGCCTTCCGTAATAACTGGTCGAAAATGGAACGCACAACAAGCTGTAGAAAACGCAGAATCATCTCTCAAGATGAAAGAAATAATTGGTACTGTGGCAAAGGGAAGATCAGGACTAGGTCTTCACCCACAGCGTTGGTGGTCTAAAGAATCCACGTTAAATAAAAGGAATATGATTCCGGAGAAAATTCACCAATTTGAGGAAGTCAAGCGTATTGCTACAGCTGTAGGACAAAGTAAACAGGGCGCATGGACCAGGTGGGAGAGTGCAAAAGAGAGAGCTATCACATAGAGCGACATCAGACATATGGAGCTTAAAAAGTTAAGTTTCTTGATAAAGGCAGTCTATTGATATTACCAACACCAGTCAACCTACACGTCTGGGGGTTAGCTATGTCCGACATATGCAGAGCATGTGGGAAAACTGTTAGCCTGAAACATATTCTCACGGGATGCGAGTATGCTCTAAAAAGCTACATGTGGAGGCACAATGAAATCCTCGAGATTTTTTCAGAGGCGTCGAAGATTTGTTGTGAGACTGCAAATAAAGCTGTTAATAACATCAACAAAGCAGTACATTTCGTTAAAGAAGGAAACATTTCGAAATTTTCGCGTAAAAATAGGCACATTTCGTCACTGTTTGATGGATGCATGGACTGGCGCATTGTATGTGACTTGGAACATCAACTCGTATTTCCACTGAAATAACGTGAACGGCACAGAGTCCCGATATTGTCACCTGGTCTTTTAATCAAAAATAAGTTTTCATTGTTGAATTAACAGTTCCCTTCGAGGAAAATCTTGACTGGGCACATCAGTGTAAGTTGGAAAAATATCAAGATTTACGAGAACAATGCGTCAGAAATGGATGGATAATGGATGTATTTCCTCTCGAAGTCGAATGCCAAGGATTCATTACCAACACAACCTTGGCATTTTTTACTAAACTTGGACTTTATCCACCAGGCTTTGTTGGTTGCAATGCTACTGTGTAAATAGCAGTCATTGTATGAAGATTATATATATATATCCGAGCATAGTAATAATGATCCAGCCTGGGAAATCATTTGTATGCTCGGCTAAAACGTTGTGTTTATACATACCACAAAAATATGAGGACAACAATCCGAAAAATCAGAGAGAGAGAGAGAGAGAGAGAGAGAGAGAGAGAGAGAGAGAGAGAGAGAGAGAGAGAGAGAGAGAGAGAGATTGACAGACAGACAGACAGACAAAACAGAGTTATTTGAGCATTCCAAATGTAGTAAAGCAGGCCAGGCAGCGAGGGAGTCTATGCCCTTTTTACTAGCGCTAGACAGTGTATCTGAGGGGGAGCGCCACACCAACCATCATATCCCCATTTTACCGCACATATCCAACCTGTGCTACTCATGCGCTAAGTTGGCTTGGGCTCTGAAAAAATGGCAGTTAGACATTTTTTTTCAAGAAAAAATGATGACAACGGGGAAATTTGATTTGAAGCCTGTGAGCTATTTCTGGACTTTTGAAGTTCAATTATTATTGTTAAGAAGCAAGGACGACACATAAGTGACGTTATCCAGTGGAAACATTTGGCACGCCAGTGAGGGCCGTCCAGCAAGAACCTACACTAATCTGATCTGTATGGATTCTGGATCCTGCACAGAGGACCTCTCGGAGATGATCACCGACAGGGACGGTATGTAATAAATTGTCATGGATATCCGTGTTGTCAGCAATTGACTTGATTTTTTCATAGATATTTGAATTTGAGCAGAGTATCAAAGATGAAATAAATGGCTTGTATAATATAAACAATATAAGAGTAGACTAACATAGATAAGTAAACATAAAAAAGAATTGATACATACCAATGATGCTGATAGCTTTTGATTTAGTGCGTCCTGGGACGCACATATTTGCTTTGAATAAGTCCGCGGGAAAATTTTATGGGTCTCAACTAAAGCCGTCTAATCCCTACCTTGTAACATATCCTGTGTAATTCGTATCTAAGAAACTACTGAAATGTATTTACAGTTAGCTTGAAATGGTGAGGGAAGAAAAAAGAAAACACTGGGGGCCCTGAATACGATTTTACTGCGTCCTTTCAGACTTTTGTGCGTTAGGGACGTATGACGCGTAACTATCAGCATATGAAAGAATTAGATAGTACGTAGTCTGACACAGAGATGGAAAAGCTAGATATGATTGATTGAGAATAAATTTCTCTAAACGACGAAGTAATGACACATGAAAATAAGTCTCTATTATGCTAGTTACGACACCACTAAGTCAGCAGGTGCTGACTCCATGTCCACGCTATCTTAACTTAAATATGAATGATCTATCAATGATATTGAGTACAGTCTACTTACAAATACAGCACCCATATCATGTATGATATATATATATATATATATTATATGGGTGCTGTATTTGTAAGTAGACTATGCTTATATATATATATATATATATATATATATATATATATATATATATATATATATACACACATATATACATATATGTATATACATATGTACACACACACACACACACACACACACACACACACACACACACTTATATATATATTACATTTTTACTTGAAGGCACTTACAACGCATGTATCGCAGAAAATTCGATACTTTTTCTTATAGAAAATGAACTTGACAAGTGTAATCCCGGCAAAGGATGGCTCGGTGTGTAGAATACCGTACAGACTGTTTCGACTTTATTAAGTCTCATCAGCGGTATATACTAACGATATATATATATTTTCTTAGAAATTTAAGGAATTCTAAGCTTTACGCAATCCACATTGAAAATATTTCCGAAGATATATTATTTAAGTCAATAGGTTTATAAACTAATCGAATATTCTGTAATATATATATATATATATATATATATATATATATATATATATATATATATATATATATATATACCCTAAAAGAGGTTTCCTGGGTATGACACTGAACTTCATCTGACAGTGAATCTCCAGTTATACAGATGTAGTGGATGTGGAGAACTTCTTCATTGCCATTACTCCCAGGTCCACTCTTACCCAAAATGATAGTACAAGTAGAGTACTTGGTAGTAAGTTTAGCATCTATGAGCCAAATAGATGTGTTTAGAAAATATCAGTATTAGATAAGAATACTTGATACCATATCTTAATTATTTGTATTAAGAATATTTATTTGAAAGTATAATAAGGATTATTACTAGTTACTTAAAACCTTATAGCAATGTGCAAACAAATGATTATTATCGAATAGAAATAATTACTTGAAACCATATATTCTTTAGTTTTAGATAGGAATATTTGAATCCATATGTGCAAATTATTTGTATTAGATAGGAATACTTGATATATAACTTAGAGCACAAAAAAAACTAAGAAAAACTACGCTGTAAATATGAACGTACAACGAAAGCAATTCTCTAGCCTCTACTTCTGGGTATAAAATAAACCTATACGTGTTGAAATGCCGTTAAAATCAATCAATCAATCAATTGAACTTGCATTTTCTATCCATTAAAAACGTGCTCCTTGTTGAAAGCAAATTGTTTTTACTTTAACCTCTTCCCTGATTATCCTGAGTATTCACGGGATAGGCATTCTGAACATTTTTTTTTACAAACCCGAGTACTTGCGTTCTATCACTGAAACTAAATTTACTAACACGAGACGCTTTGTTCGCCGATAATTTCCCGTTTTCTATGAGTCTCGAGTACTTTCATTTGAAAGAAAAACTTAACTTTACAAAACTAATGCTGTGAGAAATGTAAATAAAACAGCTTTTGGTATAATTACAAATAAAACAAATGAACTCAGATTTTTATTTTATTTTTTCCTTCAATTCTGAATATATATATATATATATATATGTGTGTGTGTGTGTGTGTGTGTGTGTGTGTGTGTGTGTGTGGTGTGTCTGTGTGTAATGCGTATACCGAGAATACTCGGGATAATAATAACAGGATAAATTTTAAACCCATATAACTTCAAAAATATCGATAATGTTATAAGAAATATTCTCAAATTCACTTGAACAAATATAAAAGAGATAATTAAGCAAATAAAAAACCTGCTTGGTTTTGGAAGGGTAATTAAAAAAACAGTGAAAGGGAAGAGCTTAACGGTCGAAGAATATTCGACCTAGAAGGTTGGGATAAAATCAACAAAGAAAAAAGAAAGGGGGGAAGGAAAAAAAGGGGGGGGGAAGACTTATGAAAAACGGTTAAAAGTCTTCAAGAATTCCAGCTGTAAGTTTTGAAACAAAGAAAAATTTTCCAGCTGTTATAAAGTACAAGTAAAATATGCGGAGTATTGGTATCAGTCGGACAGTAAGGGAGGCTATCCCCTTTTCTATATTGCTAGACCAGGGAGATCGTTTTTGCATCTGAGATGGAGCGCCACACCTACTATAAGCTTCCCACTTTACCACACCGATCGAAGCCGTGCTACTTATGCCCTAAGTTGGCGAGGGCCGGTATCGAACGCAGAACCTTGAAGTGCCAAGGCGGATTGCCATACTTCTGATTATGGTAAAGTGTTGGAAGTGTTTAAGGAAGGAATGAGAAAGAGCAAAACGAAAATGGTAACTCACATCTTGCAAATGGAAGTTAACGCCCCTTGTTGCAAAGTACATGGTACTATTAGTATTTTTATAATTTAACCATTGAAGTTCTTTTTGACAATTACAAAATAAATAAAATTATTTTAATCAATTATTATTCTGATAACTCTATTGAAATTTATAGATTTCTATGTGCCACAGTTGAATGAGCTGTATATCTTTATTAGATTATAAAATGACTTGATTAGTTAAGTTAAAAGTTAATAGAGACAATGACATCGTGACATGCATTTAAAAAATGAAATAGTTTATTATAAATTATTTTAATTTATTATTGAGACGAGCAAGAAAGTATTTAAGTTTTAATATAATCAAATATTATAATGAATTAGAAAGACTAATGAAATTAGATACGAACACAAAAAGATTACATTTTATTTTATTCTAAATTATTTCAACATAGAATTATACATACAATTGCTTGTAATATGTTTAAGAATGTTTAAGAATAAAACAATATTAGAAATCAATAGCACCAAGTAATTATTTACTAAACACGGTTGTATTAAAACCAGTATGCAAATTATCCACACCATATACTATTTATTATTTAGATAAAGGAACTCCCCTTTTCCTCATACATGTCCGGTACCTAAACTCTTTCCCCCTCATCCCTGGAAAAATTTAAGGAAAGAATGAGAAATAAGAAAATGAAAATGGTAACTCACATCTTGCAAAGGGCAATTAATATCTTTTGTTGGGTGAGGGGATCGCTATCTTTCCTAAGGGTATCAGTTTCAAAAGTGAAAGCAATAGAGCGACTGGAGTTAGAACTCGTTTACTA
>CM042139.1:116739315-116763151 GCA_023376005.1 Doryteuthis pealeii
AGTGTGCAAAAATACAAAAACAAAACAAAACAAAAAAAACAACAAAAACTAATAAGATACAACTACACAAAAAACATGAATACACACACACACACACACACACACATATATATTTTTTTTCTGGGGGGGGGGAGAATATGTGCTTAATTGGAGTCGTACCTAATTTTGAAAATTAATTAATTAATAATGAATTAGTCGGGAATGCCTATTTAAATGTATCGGCCTGTCAGCTTGGCAGTCCGGTTTCAAATCACGCACAGGGCAGCCTTCCTATCTATAGCTCTGCTGATGAGGCCTAATAGGCCGAAATGTACATACAGAGATTGATTTTTCTCGATTTGTTTAGCCATACATTTAAATAGGCATTCCCGCCTAATTCATTATTAATTAATTAATTTTCAAAATTAGGTACGACTCCAATTAAGCACATATTCTCCCAAAAATTGTCGGCAAAAAAGCCATTCCAAACATACCTTGTTTACAACTTATCATATATATATATATATATATATATATATATATATATATATATATGGTGATTGCCGCTTCTTGACAGAATAAGGCCATTTCTACAAGTAGTTCAGTTGTGAGCAGTTGTGAGTGCGCAGATGGCCCACGGCTCCAGCTTGTTTTTTTATGTACCCTGTCACACATGTGAGACCCTCGACATACAGACCCTGCCACACAGGTCAGAGTTCAAAGTAGGAAATGTTTCCATGGTGTCCGTCATGTGTTGCTTCAGAATGGAGGGCTCTAGTCAACTTACCTCATACTTCTTACAGTTATCATCAGCCTGTCTTTCTATGAGGATGTGTATCCAGCCCACCCCCTTCTGTCCTCATAGCTGAAACTGACTTCTGCAAGGGCATTGATGTCGGCCCCATATAGAAATGCTCCCCTGTCACGATACCAGTATGTAGTTTGGGGTTTCCCAATCTCTCAAGATTGGGAAGTGTCCATTGTTAGCCTTGTTTTGTGTTGTAGTGTTTTCTTGTTTTCAGCCCAGCTAATGTGGACATCCGTCGAAGCGATGGTTTCTGTCCAGCTTGATAGCTGAACCGGCATTTGTTCAGGTCACCTTTTCTAGACACTCCTCAATTGCCTGGATGAACAGTGTTAACCAAGGGGCTGTTATTCACCCACAACCTCGCCGAGGCACATTGCTGTTTAATCAGCAAGGCAGTGACGTTAAGTAGGTCACGAATTATGCCGTATGTAGTTTCACATCTGCGTGCTTCCAGCCCGTCAGGCCTACATAACTCACCGTTCCTCCATCACTGAGACTTGTAGAAATATCTGCACATGTTTAGTTTTACATGTTGTGCGCTTGTGCGACACGCACCGCATGCTCTCCTTCTCCAAAGTCAAGTATCAGTGACAAACCGAGGCAAGATGACTGAGAGACTTCGGGGAACGCAGGTGGATGATCTGACGAGATCTACGGGTCCACCACACCGAAAAAAAAAAAGAAAAAAAGTTCGGATGTGAGCACGCCGAGTGTCCCCTGATTCAAGTTTGTTTCTTTCTTTCCTGTCACACATGAACCTCTTTCTAGGTTTCCACTCGCATGCGACCGTATGTGATCGAGAATCCCAGCCCTCGACAGGCAGGCCCTGCCACATAGGTCAAACATGTGGTCAGTCCCAGATGTAAGAGACGTTTCCATGCTGTCCGTCATGTGCCGCTTATGCAGAGGCCACTTTAGGATGGGGTGCTCGAGCTGCCTTACCTCAATTCCATACAGCTACCATGAGGCTGCTTATACAAAAGAATGTGTACCCGGATCCCACCTCTGTCAATTGGTCCTCCTCGCTGAGGCGAACTTCCGCAAGGCTCAAGATGTCTGCCCCATATCAAGAGTTCTTTTTCACGGCTCCAGTTCATTGTCCAGGGCCCCGGGAGATGTCCGAAAATTTCAGGTGGCTATTGTTAGCCTAGATTTGTTGTAATGTCTTCTTGCTTTCATTCTGTTAATGTGAACAGCCACCAGCCGCAGGCTACCGGCCAGCTTGATATTTGCTCCTTCCCAGATATCTGGGTGGGCAGTCCTACCCAGGGGCTACTCAGTCACTCACATCCTCGCCACGGATGTAGAAATATCTGCACATGGTGACATGTTGTGCGCTTGTGCGACACGCTCAACATGCTCTCCTTCCCCGAAGACTGGAATCAGTAACAAGCCGAGGCAAGATGACTGAAAGTATTTGAGGAGCGCAGGTGGATGATCTCTCGAGATCTACGAGTTTATTTTCAGAAATGGACAAGCTTATGTTTTTATTTGTGTGGTTGCAATTTCTCTTCTTATTTCTTTTTCCTCTCCTTTTTTTCTCTTTCTTCTTCTCCTCCTTTATGAATGAAATGGGCGAATAACTTTAATTTCTTATTTCTCTCTTTTTTAAAAAAAAAAGTTTGTGGGGAACAAATATTCCTAATATCGGCTGTCATCCGGTCAAATGTTGCAAGTATGTTGCCAGTGTGTAGCCATGTCAAAATTCAAAATAAAAAATGAATAAATAAATAAAACCGTCAATAGAAAAATCTACATACTTAGCTTTTGTTTCGCTTTCCCCTTTCTTTTCTTTTTATTTCTCCCTCTTTTTCTTTTTTTTTGTGTTATTTCTTTTTTTTCCCCTTTGTTCTCTAATTTGAATTTTTTTTAGTAAATAAGTAAATAAAAGATTATCTTAAATTATGTATTAGTATTGATAGAAATTTTTTTTTAAGAAAATATCTTTTATGAGTACTTTTTTCTCTTTTTCTTTTAAACTTTAAATAGATTAAATATTATATTAATTATATATTAAAATATCATATAATAATTACATATTAGGATTGATGCAAAATTCAAAACAATAAAACAAGCCATTTTCCTTTTAAATTTCAAATAGATTAAATATTATAAATCAAATATTTAAATTACAAAAGGCATAGTGTTTTGCTTCAATTATATATCTTATTTAACTATTTTTTCCCTTCTTTTGCTGTTATTATTTATTTTTATTTTTTCCCTAAATATTTATTAATAGTTCTAGACTGACCGTAATCCTAAGAGGGTATTATGGTTTAAAGAAATGATGTCATGGTTTAAAGAAATAATGTCATGTAAAGGAGTTAAAAAGTACGTCAATATTGTTAAATTAATCGTAATTAATTTTTTTTTTTATTATCTTTTTCTTATTTTTAATTATTCCTTCATTTTTTTGTTTGCTCTATCTCATGGGTTTTCATTGGAGTCTAAGTGACAGCAAGTCTCTTCAGGTCTCCAGGACTCTTCTAAGTATTCTAGCCGATCTTGATAATGCTGTGGTCTGGATGGTATCGATTTATTCTATGATTTCCAATTTCTCCAGTCTTTTTCCAAAACTTTTGGGCCCTGTTCCAAGCTACAATAGCTATCGCCTCCACCGTCATGTTCCACAGTTTTTATTCATTTATTTTATTATTATTATTATTATTATTATTATTATTATTATTATTATTGCGAGTTTTCTCTCAAGTTTTTAACTGTTTTTTTTCTGGAGATTGAATGACAGCAAGTCTCCTCAGGTGTCATTATTTTATTTCTTGTGAGTTCTTCACACCAGTGTTAGCTGGTAGTCTTTCACTGGAGTCTGAGTGACAGCAAGTCTCATCATTTGTCCATGAAACTTCTAAATATTCTAGCAGATCTTAACAATGCATTGGTCTAGATAGTCTCGAATCTTCCTCTGATTTTCTATTCTTCCAATTTTTCAAAAGATTTGGAGACCGTTCCAAGAGCAACAACTACAATTGGTATCACTATCTCTTATGTCCCACAGCTTTCTTTTTTGTTTCCTGGCAAGGTCCAAGTATTTGTATATATTTTAGCCTACTTTCATTTTCCCTTTGTTAATCCATTTATCTATTTATCCATTCGGCCTTTCTGTTATTTTTATTTTATTTTTCCATATCGTGTCCCCAAAACGTTTGGTCTTCTTTGTATTTGGGCATTCTTTTGTCTTCATACTTTCTTCATACTTTTACCTTGCTGGTAGAATTTTCATTCGCTAATTTGGAAAGCCGTTTTGTATTGCTAGGTTCTGTCTTTGTATTTCTTTAGTATTCCTTCTTTCTCTA
The DNA here is from genome assembly GCA_023376005.1 of Doryteuthis pealeii. NCBI lineage: Eukaryota > Metazoa > Mollusca > Cephalopoda > Myopsida > Loliginidae > Doryteuthis > Doryteuthis pealeii. The sequence goes on from CM042139.1 coordinate 116,743,414, forward strand.
ATATTTTTGATTTATTTTTTCGTGTTTATTGTCATTACTCATGTTCATCCCAACAGGGGCGGACAATCGCTACAACATTGATGTTATGGTGCTGGGTTCCGTGATATTTTGGGTTTTCAGTATATTGTATTTCCTCTCGTTTAGAGTGCACTTTAGAGAATATTATTTTCGAATTACTTGTCCACACATTATGCATTATGCAGTTCATTTTTTCCTCTGGTTTTTCTCAGATGTATTGTTATTTTGGTCTTTGTGTGTGTACCTGAAATTTGAACTGCCAGCATTTGCAGGATGTCGTTCGGCTCTCCCATGTTGGCTATTAAGGAAGAACCTGCTGATCACGACACCCAAATCTGAAAACTGAGTGCCAAGTTGATTTGAATTTATATATCTCATATTTTTCATGGGTAGTGGATGTACCAGACACAGGAGTTAATTAGTATCTGTGCTCTAGATGTGACCAGGTATTCTTCAAAGGAAGAACACACTACAGCGGGTCACGAAAAAAACATTAAAAAAAACAAAACAAAAAAAAACATGCCTTTATAATTTCTAAGTCTTAACTTAAAAAATTCACTTTTTAGGGAATCAGGTTTTCTGAGTACAAGACTAGTACCTAGTACAAGACTAGTACTGGGTGGGAAAGGTAATCTACTGGGAATTGTTCAAAAAATAAAATTCCGACCATACTACGAATCGTATATGTATAAACCGGAATTCGCCCTAGAGATTGAGACGCACAAAATTGTCTGGGACTTTGAGATACAGATTATCACCTATTCCCATTAAGAAGACAAGATCAAGCATTAATTAACAAGAAGAAGAAAACTTGTTATCTTATGGATTTTGCTGTCCCAGAGGGGTCACAGGGGGTCAGAGGGTGGAAATGAAAGAAGACGAAAAGATAGACGAATACTTGGAAATACTTCGACCTTGACAGAGAACTGAAAAAAAAAACGGTAGAAAATGAGGGTGATTGTAGTTTGTACCCTTGGAACGGCCCCTAAGGGTTTGAAAAACAGACTAAGGAAATTGGAAATCAGAGAATGAATCGAGACCATCCGGACACAGCATTATTAAGATTGGCTAGATTACGCAGAAGAGTCCTAGAGACCCGAGGAAACTTTTTGTCCAGCGAGAGTCCAGCAGCCAAAGATGGCGTGAAAAATACGGAAATTATGAATGTGTAATAATTATCTTCCTCAACCCGGCACTACAAAACTGAGCCCCGCAGTATTATTCAAAATGAATGCGATATATTTAAATTATATCTATTGATATTTATTCTAATAGTTTTACTTTGAATTCATACGGAAATTATAAATGTATGATAATCCTCCAACTCAAACCGTTATACCCCCCTCCCTCAAAAAACCTCACAGGTCAAACACCATTATAAATTTAAACCATTTTCTATCAATCTGTTGAAAAGAATATCGATAGATTCTAAGAAAATAATTATGCTTGGAATATTTTTCTGGAATAATTTTTAATTTTAAAATCTGTCTGTCTGTCTGTCTAGTTTTTCTAAACAACTTTCTGTGGTAAAATGTCTGCCTGCCTGTTTGTCTGCCTGTTTGTCTGCCTTGCTTGTTTCAAAATATATCTGCCTGTCTTTCTGTTTGTGTCAATTAAATAAAAACTTTCTGTTTTAAAATGTCTGTCTGTCTGTCAGCCTGTCTATCTGCCTGTCTGTCTCTAGTTTTTTGTTTTAAAATATATGTATGTCTGTTAGTCTGTCTGTATCTAGTTTTTTTTAATAACACTCTGTTTTAAAACCCCTGTCTGTCTTTCTCTAGTTAAAAAAAAAAAGAACTTTGTTTTAAAACTGTCTACCAGCCTTTCTGTTTGTCTATCTCTATTAAAAATAACTTGTTTAAAAATCTCTATAAAAAATAACTGTAGCGAGATCTACAATCGGACACGAACGTACCTGGCGTGCAAAATGAGTAAAGAGCTCAAAAGGAAAGAAATTATATCTGCCTTAACATCTCAATTTAAAAAAACGTGATCTCAGTGCCAGTAGAGTTGGCGAGAATGGTTAGGGCGTATGCATTTTTTTCAAGATCGAGCCGTGCATAAAACGCCAAGCGTGAAAGAAAAAGTGGAAAGACACTTTGGAGCGTGGTATTATGTATACGTTAAAGACTGCTGATATTCTTGCGAGCAGAAATACATAATAGTATTATTGTGGTTTGTGTGTCTTTGGGGGGACGTCTTTCTGAATAGTCATCAGGATATAATTTGAGTTGAAAACAACTCTAATATATTTCTATCCTATTTTTTCTTTCCTTTTTTTTAATCCGCTTCACTTTACGATTTCTTAATCGTGAATATTTTTCTCGGTTTTAGTTCTATTTCATCTCTTAATCTCTAATTTTCATTATGAAAAAATAAAATATACAATCTTTTTATCTATATCTACATATTTATCTATTTTCTAAAATCGCTTATTCACATTTTCATCATTAAATAATAGTATATGTGCCTCCTTCACCCCCCTCTCTCTCTAAAACCACTTGCCTCCCATATTTTCGCCTTTGGATAATTTTCACCCCCCCCCCTCTCTCTCTCTCTAACCATATCTTTCTCTAAAATCGCTTGTTTCCCATATTTTTGCCTTTGAATAATTTTCGCACACACACACACACACACACACACACACACACACGCACACACACACACACTCTGTCTCTCTCTCTCTTTATTTCATTGTTTCTCTTTATATCTTTTAGTTCTTTTTCAAAAATAGAAATATTTTATATTCATTTTTTCTTTTTAACTGAATTTGCAATTTTTAAAAATTATCTTATTAATTTATAGTTAACTCTCAATAAAAAATGAAAATTTCAAATCAATAAAATTTTCCAAACTTTTCGCTTTCAAATGATTAATTCAATTGCAATATTTTCTCTTAATTTTCCATTTGACTTTCGTGATCCCTCCCCCATGTTTAGGTCATCTTTTCTTTCTCTTTCGTTTCAACTCATGTAAAAAGAAAAGGGATTTATTAAAATATGGATTCAATCAATGAATTCCCTTTTAAGTTTTCTCGTAATTTTATCAAACAACCAAGGGAAAAAAACTTTGTGGCTATTATTTGAAATTGAATTTTTATAATTAAGAACCAAAAAGATCTTAAAGTTAAAATATTTTCAAATTTTGAAAAGTTAAACATTAATTATTTTTTGTGTTAATAGGCGATCCAAGTTATTGATAATTGTTACATCAATGCGTGTCTGTGTCTGTGTCTGTGTGTGCGTGTGTTATCAAACGCTTGTTACATTACTCAGACACCAAACCATATACTGTGTGACACACATATGCACACACATACTTGAAACAACTGACATTAACTATTTGCCTACTTTAAGCCGCTCACAGAGGCACTCCCACTGCTGCGATCCCACCGTAAACCCCTGGTAGCGACTCTCGCACGTGTCACTTATTTGCACTGAAAAACCATTAGGTGAACACCCCTGCCATCTTTTCTTTTGTCAGTAACGAACCCTGAGACTGGCACTTGATACTTTTGTAATAGGGAACCAGTTGAATGAAATAATGATAAAAATAGCAATACAATTTGAGACAGCCGTGGGGGAAATTTGGTAGGCAAAAAGTTGACTCTTCTCTGAATTAAGAGATGTCCTAAAATGTATTCGTGTTTTAAAATAAGAGATCCTCGGTCAGAACAGTGGATTAAAACGAGAATGTAGCGGCATGTGAGCTATGGTTTTAGCGCGTGAAGGCTGTCTTCGTAAGTTTGTCGGTTTGAAAACCACAGCTCGTTACTAATATTTATTGAATAAACCCGGACACTTTGTTGTTTAAACTTGTGTGTAGTATGATATATCCTCGCGAGGATTCACGACGAATTAACAAGAACACTGAGCAAACATGATAGATGGTTTAGTTTGGTTGTTTTGTTTTACGGTATACCAACCCCTTTCGGGTCATTTAATGCCGAATCAAGTAAGTTTGATATTTAGTTTCTTATAGTACGTGCTGTGGATTAAATGGTTACTCATTTAAGTATTGAATAGGCTCGTCGTTGCTTAACTTCGGTGATCTAGCGGGAACTGGTACTTTCAACGTGACTTGACCGTAAGCCGAAAACTTAAAAGAGACAGAAATAACAGAAGATACAAAGAAGCTTATAATTAGCTGAATAAGAGAAAATGTCCTAATATGTAGATTATCTTTTGCATCGATAAAATTCTTAAGGCTGTTGGTTAAAAAAGAAAAGTTAAAAACTTACATGTTGAACATATGTACTGTCAGACACGAGGTTGTTGGGTCGCGAAGCCACCCTGTCACGTAAACAGGAGATACACTAGTTAGTTCTTGTTGTTATGTAACATATTGGGGTTTTACCGTGTCTCACAGTGCCTCAAAATGCACGGCACTATTAGGACTTGTACAGTCGTGTATCAGGGGGTTGACTACGCTCGTTCGTTTACAAGCGCACACAGATCTAGTAGTCAGCCTTCAAGCCCAAAATCCTTCCACACTTCTTCGCGTGGTCAGGGAAAGATATCACCTTACAAGACAAGTGGTTCTTCGTTGCGGTCAATTAACTTTCTATCTCCACGGGGTGTCTTTGGGCAGGGGAGTATCATTCCTAAAAGAACTCATAGTATTTCTTTGGCGTAGTAAAATAAAGATGAGGACAGTACTTCTTGCTTTTCATCATTTATTTTCTTAATGCAAGTTATTGATAGAGAGAGAGAGAGAGAGGAGAGAGAGAGAGAGAGAGAGAGAGAGAGAGAGAGAGAGAGAGAGAGAGAGAGAGAGAGAGAGAGAGAGAGGGGTCGGTTTCCTTAAGTAACGTTCCTACTGTCAGCACCAATTATCAGGCTTCACACACCAGCGACATCAGGACCTCAGTCACTCGCCTATGACTAACCTCAGCAAAACCCCAAGCCCGACTGTCAAACCAACTCTACGGCCCCAGAGCAACTCAACTGTCGCAAAATCTAAGGTTCCTTCATTATATAGAAATGGCTGGGGAACTTTCTAGAATGTTGTGGAATCTTTCGAAGGTTCTAACTGTTCTACCAAATTACACGTGTCAATTAAGAGGTCAATGGGTCAACCATCCTTTCTTCTGACAAACCGATTAAAATAAATTTTAATAGCAAAATCCCAGACTTCCTGGCTACGAATCGACTCACAGGTGATAATGAGAATTCCATTATCCTCTTGCTTGCCCACTCCCGTAAGGTCTGAGAATCATGCTACATCCTATTAAGGTTTCTCTGTATCTGGCACAAGGCCACAAATATGGTGTTCCCGGGTAGGGCACGCCATTATTCTACAGTTAGCACCTTTCCGTCTACTAAGGACGATGGAGTAGTGCCCCCAAAAAACAGAATAAATTATGTGCATCTGCTCAAGTAACTGTGCAGGCCAATTCCTGAGTGACACTCTTTGGTGCACTGACTGCACACAAACTGTGATGCTTTCTGGGGCTGCTGTCATTTCTCCCTCTTTCTGGCTCTCTTTGCTGTCGAGGCTACTCCTCTCTCCACCTCACCCCTCTCCGTGCCTTGCTTAACGTTAAGGCACCAGGCCGCTTGATTTTTTGCATCTATCTCCCACATGTTTGTGTTAATGTGGCATATCCTTATGTCTATCCCGCAGACATTTTTAAAGAACTGTTAGTTCTATGGAGACCATAAATTGAAAGAGCAATATGAACTATAGCGCTTATGTATACGCAAGGCTACGTGCAATGGCACATAGTGCTTAACGGGAGAAAAATGGGAGGTAATCGTGTAAACTTACTCGCCTCGTAAAAACATCCCACCTCTGGGCCCCAGTCCCCGAATACAGCTTCTCGGACAAGACGTGCTACGAATGTAGCGTAATTATTATGGTCTACGGAGAATTTGGGGATTGAAAAGAAAACGGTAATCGGATTTCTGGCGAAAGAGAAGAAGAAATAAGAACAAAAAGAGGTTAAAGTTTGGAAGGGTAAACACTCAACGGATGCTAGCCATTAACTGACCAATGACCTCGGAATTAGATTTAAAAATAAAAACGGAAGTCCCAGGTTTTCGTGAGGAGGACGGAAGTGGATGTGTCCCTTCCCCCACCCCGGGACCACAAACGGAGGAAGAGAAAAAATGGTATTTTTCGTCGGGGCCTTGATCGGAGGCAGACGTGGGTTTCTTGGAGTCCCACGGTGACGAGCCTAGGCTAGCAAGGAACATACGCATGAACGTGATTTACGAAAGAACAGCTTGACCTCTCTCTCTCTCTCTCTCTCTCTCTCTCTCTCTCTCTCTCTCTCTCTCTCTCTCTTCTTCTTCTTCTTCTTCTTCTTCTTCTCTCTGAAAAAGAACCCACGAGGCTAGAAATAAATAAACAGTCCTTTTTCGACTATAAGATTTGCGTATGTTGTTTCTATGAGCTAACAACATCTACTACGACTAACAATTACTACTATAACTCAACCTTGGCCCCTACGCTACAACGATTCTACAAAATAAGGAACAAAGAAATGGACCCACAAACACCCTGTACGCCCAACGCACAGATCTAGGTTGGGTCGTAGTGGGCGACACGTGTTTGGAAATGACCCACAAGACTATAAGACCCATATTCTGAGTAACAGTTGACCTTCTTCCCGGCTTATTCCGTGCAGAGGCCGTCTTTAAATTAGAAGGAAACCCGTTTCGCAACACCCAGTGCAAGACGTTGCCTGACTATACGAACGTCTCGAGCGTGGAATATCAGTAGCGTTGCGGGTCTATTTGAAAGGAGTGATGACATATCAACTGGAAGCGTAATATACTTATCTTCTTATCTTGGCTGGATTCTGGTTGAATCTGATTGAAGGCTGGATAGCATTCTCGCGGTTTGAGTCTGGAACAATTTTGGATTCGCGTGAGGATATCTTGTCTTGTGTCGTTCATAATTCTTAATAACAATACAAGACGTTCTTATTTTTTACTCATGAGCATATTTATTTTACCCCCCAGTCAAAATACATTGGGGAACAGACACGCATCTTGCGTCTGCTCCCTTCCACAGCTCTCATTCTCTTCTCTCACTACCTCTCTTCCACTCTTCGCTACTTGGTACCTGTCGACAAATAAGAAATCGACCGGTAGCGTTGTGCTGACCCATCTAAAAAATCTTTCCACTATTATCTACATGTAACTTAGATTTTTGTTTTTTCCACCTTGTTAGTGTCGATCAATACATCAAGGAATGGGAGTTGATTATTATTGTTAGGTTTGTATGTGAAATACCCTTGGGAAAGGTATGAATTCTACTCTCCCTCCAGCTATGGGTAAATAGTAGGGCAGATTGGGCTCTTTAACCTTGGTTAGGTAACCGGTCAAGGAGAAGGAAAACTCTGAATTCAAACCTGTTGAACTCCGCTTAAGAAATTGACCTTGTGTCATATCCTGCTCGTGCGGAGGGGTTGGTAAAATATATGTATGTGAAATTGAGGACCTAGTTTTCTTGGAAGTTTTTTTGAAGTTCATACAGTTCATTTATGCTATTGACGAGGAAGAGAATATCATCAACAATGTAGTACTTAAAGGCCCGGACTTTAACAGCAGCCTACTGGGAGTCGTCATGAGTTTCAGACGCGAAAAATAGCCATAATAGCCGATGTGGAACAAATATTCCACAGTTTTCTTGTCAGTCCCAAACACAGAATCTTCTTCAAATTTTAATGATCCTAGAACAATAATCCAGAGAACACAGTCACCGAGTATAGAATGTCTGTGCACGTGCTTGGAAATAATCCTTCTCCAGCTGTAGCTAATTATGGAGTACGCAAGGCATGGAGCCATTGACTTTTGTAGTGAAGCAGTGAATAGAAACATTAATGTGGACGATGAACTTACTTCCCTTACATCAGCCGGAAGTGTTGGAAATTTATTAGGGGACCCGCGTGTGGTTTCAAATCGGCCAATGATAGCCGTGTTGGACATCACTTGAGGACACTTCTAAAAGCAAGACCCCAACATCTTTTGTCTTCACTCTTCCACCATTCTGCAAGATAAGGCACCCTCTTAGCATTACTATAACCCCACAACGTTGATTAAGCAGTGACTTCTTCGCTAACACCCAGGAACCGAAAGCTTTCAACCCGAGAACTACCATTACGGACGATAGGACAGCGGAACAAGTTAACAGGGCACTCAAAGAGCTAAGTCTTTACGCTGGCATATATTTTCTGAAAGCACCCTTAGAGTTAGTATGTATATGAATTCCTGATCAAATAAATATAATATTAACAAGTATTTTACTTTGTCTCTTATTCGCTATTATTACATATCTCCAACTTTCTCTTTGTGTGTGAGTAATTGGTCACATTTACCCACGACACCAAATCTATAATTGTATATTTATGCTTTGTAGATTAAATGCTTTTTGAAGTATCAAAGGTTGTTGTATCCTTTTTTTTTTCAGAAACAGCGTCTATGTTATATCTGCTTATGAACGAGCTAAAAACTTGCTCGGAATAACACAAAAGATCTTCGCTATGTCGGAGATTCGTCTATACAAAATTGCTTCTCATGTGTCACTAAAGCATATATATATATATATATATATATATATATATGTGTGTGTGTGTGTGTGTGTGTGTGTGTGTGTGTGTGTAGGTAGAATTATGAGAGAGAGAGAGAGAGAGAGAGAGAGAGAAGAGAGAGAGAGAGAGAGAGAGAGAGAGAGAGAGAGTACGTATTAAGTACTTTTCATTATACATAATATCGACTTAATTCATTTTTTTCTTTTTTCAACAGTCAAATTTGTGACTCGTTAGATTTTTCTTATTTCTTTCGTTCCTCCTAAATTTACTATATATATATATATATATATATATATATATATATATATATATATATATATACGAAGCTGATATATATATAAATACATGCATATATATGTATATATAGCCACACACACAAATACACACACATCTGTATATTCTTTTCTTTTTATTTCATTAAGAAGCGAAATGAAAATATTTAGCAAAGCTGGTGAATACATACTCACATACAATCGTATAATAACTCCTTTACACACACACACAGACACACACTGACACACAGACACAGACACAGCCACACACACACACACACACAATATATATATATATATATATATATATATATATATATATATATATATATATATACGGAATAGGCATCGAATTACAAATACATTGATACGAAATTTGATTAACCCCCTCATCAAACACAGCGCAACCTTGGTTTAACATGGGACTTAGACCAAGATGTATTCGTCTTTAAACCAACTGACCCGGGGAAACCGTTTACTCACTTGCTACTGTGAACGGACTATACCCTCGATCTACTAGTCTTACACAATTAAGCGGCTTGGATAATTAAGGGTTGCAGAAGAACTAGTTTTTGTAAAAGTAAATTATGAGGGAAAATAAAAGAGAGAAATGTTTTAGAAAATATTTTAAAAGCAAGAATTTGGCTGGAATGTATTGTTGAATTGTTTGGTTAAAATTCCTATGTACTTATATAATACAATATACAATGGAATAAAATATACAGAAATAAGCAGAGGAATGACGTAAGAAATATAATCAGCTTATTAACGGTTATTATAAAAGAGGGGTCGAATATTCGAAGAGAAGAGTGAAGGCCAGAAAGGAACTGGAGAGGCAACACGGCGCCGACCGTAGCTTAACCGAAAATCAGCCGGTCTTTCTTTCTTTCTTTCTTCTTCAAATTTTGACAACGAGCTCAGCGGCCGAAGTGATAAATTTACTAACTCTAATTATGCCGATTCTGGTATTATAAACATATCTCTGTCTTTCTTTGCATTGACGACTACTAAAGACTATAATAGATTTGTTGACAAAAAAAAAAAAAAAAAAAAAAGATATGTTCTCGATTTTTTAAAAGCCAGCACAGGGTTACCCGTGATCTTAATTTAAGGACCGTTTTCTCCCACGAAGAAATAAGCCCATTTATAAGAAACAAAGATCTAGTACGTTACACTATACCTCATTTCTATTCAGGACAAATTTCTCCTCAGGGAATTCACGCGTAACTCAGTCGATTGGGACAAACTTGGTCTGCCGAACGGGAACGAGACTGGGTGGGGTTATCGCCACTGCAACATATGACATTTCCTCGCTGTTATAAAGACACCTCAGTGACTAAATCCCAACGCGTTGAGATATAGTCACGATGGGATTTGGTTGCACGCATTCTCGGATACTTAAACCAGAGCCTTTTGAAAAAGCATTTCATTGCCTCTTATAAACAACGGATTTGCAATTAGATTCTCACACGGCTAATTTGTCTCATGATATATATCTATATGTTTGTGTTATCTGGTGTGGCTTGTATCGTTTCCTGTGAGCGTCCAAGGGCGGTCATGTCCGTGGGCTTAGCTTCACGCTATTAGGCATGGCCTCCCTTCAATAGTAGTTTAACAATTATAAAGTTTTTCTTTTACTTATTCTTTATAACTTGTACCTACTATTGATAAATGAATTTCTTATTTCTTCTTATTTCTTATTTCTTTGTGATCTGTTTGATATCTCAATATGGATAGGGTAATCTGCTTGCTTGTAATTTTCCCAGAATATTTTCCCATGTTTCTGCTTTGTTTATCTTACCTTTTATATTTCTTATTTTTGTATGTAAAAATATAATTTTCAAACCTCTTAATGAATTTATACTGTTACATAATTGGTGGCTACTCTGTTAATTATGAACAATAGCGTAAATTTTAAAATAACCGTTAATGGAAAGATACAGGGATTTGTGAGTGGCACTATGTAACCCTGTATTGACCAACACTTTCGGTTTGCGAGTGCAAATGCGAGAAGTTAGCTAAGAGAAAATCAGTTTCTCGCTAACCATTTAGCGAGACAGACCTGGGATCAATAGTGATGAATGGGTGCTCAACATTCCCCAGATATCCAGAACTGGAACCTCACCATCAGATAGAGTTTAACGTCATTCCTAGGACATGAAGACTTTCAGCCACAGCTTTCTAGCACCCATATGATAAAAACGGTTGGGAGTTGCCATAAAGACAATAGGGTCGGGACAATCATATATGTGCTAGGGCTTGACATGGCCAACCGATCGATCGGAGGGAGCCTCTCCAACCGAACATCCAATGTAAGTGATTCCTTGGTTTTAGGCCTACCTGACTTTGCCTGATCATCAAGGTTCTTGCAGCTCAAAAAAAAAAATTTATTGAACCATCTGGTTTCTATACTGTCAACAGCACCTTCTCCTTGTCGCTTTAACTTGTCAGTGAGATCGGATTTCCATATGACTGATAATCTGTCTATGGCAGACCATGCTTTTCCTATACGTGCATTAACATCGCTTTCTATGGATGAGATATTATTACCTAGATACTATCGGAAATTCCTAAGCTAATTATCTCCCCTGCCGCCAGGGGGCGAGCGCCAACATCGTATGTTGGCGCCAAATACCAAAACTTTACTTATCAGGGAACCGTTACCAACGAGAGACGTAAAAATAAACGTTCTCATTCTTAGCCCCAAAACAGGGCTCACTTATCGCAAAGCAGTACTGGAGAAGATACATAAGACACCAAGCTCTCATTACAAGCCCCAAAACAGGGACCGCTTATCTCAGAACCTTACAACCAGATTCCGTCTAAGGCATTATATCAGCATACTGCATAAAGGCCGGTACGACTGCACACTGACTAAAGGAAGAACAACTACCGAGACGAAGCGTCTTATCTACATTTCCAACCGACGAGAAGAAAACCGTGTTATCACCAGTACAACAAGAAATTCCTCCACAGATAAGTCTCGTAGCAAATACCATTAAATTTGCAACAATTTTATGTAATTTTTTGTAAGTGTCGGCATTTACTTCGTGTTTGTTCCTTCTTTGTCCGACAATTTGCCTACAACCACGGAGAAATAAGGGCTCCTTCGAATCCGTAAATACTCTAAATACGTGAATTGTTCCACCAATTTTAGAGATAAAGGGATACTCCAGATTCATCGGAGCTCTAGAATTGGAACTTCGCCATCAGATAGAGTTTAATGTCCTACTCAGGACATTAAGACACTCATGCGAGTGTGGAAATACGTCCTTCTCTTTTAAATGCCAAAATATACAGGTAGGATGTAAATTTTATATTTATCAAAACATCTAGACGGATTGACATGCCGATAAAATCAATCAATTAATTAATCTGCATTTTATCTGATAACAATGGGATTTTGTAGATGAAGGAGGCAGAAGACAAAAACTTGTGTTGAATGTATGAAGACATTTTTTTGAAAATGTGGAAAATTCTTATACATTTTTGTTTTCTTTTTTATTAAACTTTAATTTCAGCAAAGGATTATCAACATAATCCTGATAATTTCTATCGAACTCTGACAGTTATTTTGCTCCATATGGTGCTTATTCAATGGCTGTACGTAAAAGTGCCAAATCTTAACTGATGTTGTAACTTTGCTTGTGAGCAAAAACCAAACTTCATTTTTGGTACAAATAATGTTCAATATATGTAGAATAATAATTTAGAGGAAAAATAAAATTATATGTAGTGTCACATTGTGATTTTTTCACATCAGAAATCATTAATAACGTGAAAAGGGTTAACTTTATGACTATTTTGATAACATTTTTGGATTCTTCAGTCCTAAAAATTTCTATAAACCAATTTTTAGGAGTAGGGGAGCTATAGAACACACTTTATAGACAAAAATAGATTACAAAACGACGCCATTTTCCTCATCCACCTCAAATTTTTCGATTAAAATCGACCTAACTCGGTGAATATTTCGCATTGGAAGCTCAAATTTGGAGGATTGTCTAACTTCAACCCAGTCTACACCTGTACACAATTTCAGAAAAATTGAAGGGAGTGGGTGACAATTGTATTTTTTCCTGATGATTTCACATGGAATTGCCCATATATATGTATAAATATAATATAATATAATATAATAATATAATATAATATAATATATATATATAATAACCCTATTAGTGAATCTATGCGGTAAGAAAAGAAAAACCGGCAAATAATTTGTTAGTAAAAATATATTACCAAACTTCACCTGGAAAAAAACAACGAAAAAAAGAAAAGAGCAAGAGAGTCGCATCAACCGTAAATAATCGATTAACACTATAAAACTTGGACAAAAGAATATATATATATATATATATATATATATATATATATATATATATATATATATATATATATAAATCAAGCGTAAACGCAACGCTCTTCTCTATAAGGAATGGAGCACTCTGTGACAGCCTTTACACACAAAACGATGTGTGTATTAAAACAGTTAAAATCCCCTTCCCATTCTGTAAGTGAAGACAGCCTAATGGCTAAGGTGCCGGACTGACACCCAACTGACCGGAGTTCAATTCCGTAGCAATGTAGGTAGCTTACAAATGCCTAGCCACACTGAAAAGACTTGATAAGTCGAAACACGTGTCTGTGGATGACCCTATATATATATATATATATATATATATATATATATATATATATATATATATAAGCCGGTAGGATTGTCTAAAGCTAAAATGTAAAGAGTGTTCTTTAGAACAAATAGTAAAGTTAATCCTAATGAGTCAGATATACCTACTAATTGTTTCGCTTAGTAGCTCATGATCATGATCATGATCATATATATATATATATATATATATATATATATGAATTATGTTTCCGTTTTATGGAACAGTTGTAGAAATTCAGTGTTTCGAGTACTTTTTAAAGAAATCTTTATTTTGTTTTATCTTTCATAAAATAGTGAACGTTGGCTTTGCTCACCTAATGATGTCAGGGACATCTCAACTTTTAAGAAAATACTGTTTACGTTATTTCTTTTTCTTTTCTTTTTCTTCTTTTTTCTCTTTTCCATGGCTTGTATGAAATGGAAGATTCTTCAAGAGTGAGTCAGATTCTAAGACAGATGACCTCTCTTTTAAGCGATGAAACAATTACAGCATTGTTGTCTGGGGAAAAATGGTAATTCCGGACAAATGATAAATACTACCAAATGTGTGCAGTCGTCTACTTTAAATGATTACAGATAATAAACTGAACAGAGAATAAAGAATTGTATTGAGTCATAGGGTGAATTATTTTATTGTCGAGTGTAGAACTTAAAACGAAAAATAGGAATATTTACAATTAAATTTCTACTTTTGCTTTTCTTTCGACCAAACTCATCTTACGTCATTTTTGTACTTTTTCTTTTTCTTTTTTTTCTGTCAATACGATTCTCAACAGTTTCGAAGTTTCGGTACTGAACATGTATGACAAAAAGGAGGGATACCTTAATGAAAAACTGTGATATTGTGAAAAGTACCTGGTATCTATTATTTAAGTATAATATTTATTATCTACATGCAGATATAACATAAATAATCTATTTATATATCTTATTATTATGATGGAGATTCGGCATCTGACTATCTGTAACCAAAAGTACGTCACCACCAACGTTCCAATCCCTTTAGTTATTTACGTTATTAAATAATCATATTCATTATTTAATCTTTATTAGCATCTTATTTATTAACAATGTCTATTAAGGTCTAGCTCTGATAGATTTTCCCTAAAACAACCCATATTAGTATTATGTTTAAAATTCTGCAATGAGTGTTATATATCATTAAGAAATAAACGTGTACATAGTATATGGTGTGTATAATTTGCATATTGGTTTTAATACAATCGTGTTTAATAAATAATTACTTGGTGTTATTGATTTCTAATATTGTTTTATTCTTAAACATATTACAAGCAATCGTATGTATAATTATATGTTGAAATCAATTAGAATAAAATGAAATAAAATGTAATCTTTTTGTGTTCGTATCTAATTTCATTAGTCTTTCTAATTCATTATAATATTTGATTATATTAAAACTTAAATACTTTCTTGCTAGTCTCAATAATAAATTAAAATGATTTATGATAAACTATTTCATTTTTTAAATGCATATCACGATGTCATTGTCTCTATTAACTTAACTAATCAAATCATTTTATAATTCAATAAAGATATACAGCTCATTCAATTATGGCATATGGAAATCTAATAGATTGCAATGGAGTTATCAGAATAATGTGGTTGTGCTTGTCTGCGAAAGACGATGGCGTAGTGTAAAAATATTTTGTGGGGCGGGTTGATATGGAAGATGTTCTGTTGCCCAAACAGCAGAACCCCTTCTCCACACTGCCGCTGCGTTACTCTATATTAGGGACTCCGGCTCCGGATTTGTTTTCGGGGATTACTCCCCAGATCAGAATAATAATTAATTAGAATAATTTCATTTATTTTGTTGTCAACAAGAACTACAATGGTCAAATTACAAAATACTAATAGAACCTTATTTCAGGAATTAAACCGCCTATTTTAGAGGTACCAGATTATCTTTTACTATATCACAATTTTTCTTGAAGGAGACCCTCTTTTCGACATACATGTCCAGTAACTAAACATTGCCCCTCCCCCATGTTTTCAAAAGGATGGAAAAGGAACAGTTCTTTGTTTTTAAAATCCTTTTAAACAGAGATAAATTTCGAATATTGTGTTGTCGTTGTGTGTTCGCGAGAACTATGTGCAGATAGTGAATAAAAAAATACCACTTGCCATTTTAAATTTTCCGTTGCAGTGGTATTAGTAAATTATCCAAAAGTGCTTAACAGAAATAGAGCAATAACGTAGAGTTCAACCGTTATTATAGGAAAAAGATGTTTATCTAAGTTTAACTTAGGAATGACATCGACTTAGTTAAGTATAAGGTAGGGTCCTGATGAGATTATTTAGATCTAAACCGTGGTAGACCCTTAAGTCGTTTCCACTTTTACTATTTCTAATATATATATATATATATATATATATGGATTGTCCAATTGAACACATACACAGACATATATATATATATATATATATATATATATATATATATATGTCTGTGTATGTGTGTGTGTATATATATATATATATATATATATATATATATATATATTTAGATATAGATAGATAGATAGATAGATAGGTAGGTAGGAACACACTGATATATATATATATATATATATATATATATATATATATATATATATATATGTAATAATATCCTTGCTGGTCACGTGGCACCAAATGTAATACGATGTTGGTCGGGGTGCCAAATGTAATACTATGATCTGGTCACGGGACCAAATGTAATACTATGGTGGTCGCGGCAACAAATGTAATACTATGCTGGTCGGGGTGCCAAATGTAATATTATGATCTGGTCACGGGACCAAATGTAACACTATGCTGTCGCGGCGTCGAATCTAACGCGATGGGTGTTCCTTGACCCACAGGAAAGTTGAAGTGCTTGTTCCGGGCTGTACCTGAAAATGACCAAATTCACCAAGGTTGTTCCACACTTAACACGAATGCGTTTTTAACAATAAAAGACCTTTATTAATCATACAGTGATTAAAAATCATGTAAAACCACAAAGGGGTATCGAGTTGAAGTTGAGTCGGTATTTTGTGGACTGATTGGCGATATATGCTGGGTTCTGATTCAAATTCAGGACTTTGAGTAACAAGATGACAAAGCAAAGACGGTGACAAGGGCCATGAGATGGAGCTATCAATTTGCTAGGGACGCAGCTGTCCGATCTGGTCAAGGACCAGCTTTCCGCTCTGGTCAAGTACCAGCTCTCCAATCTGCCTGGGACCCTTTTGGGTCCTCTTTTATGGGTTCCAAACCCCCGAATCCAGGGCTCTGATTTGCCAGCCAATCGAAACGCCGGACCAATGGCCCTACAGTGTAAACATCAGGAGGTGTACGAAACCCCACCCATGCGGTCGCATTTGATTGGACGGCCAATCAAAATCATGGCCCTGGGTTACACATCTCGGAGGGGGTAACAAGTCTCCGCCCCAGTTTCCTGATTGGTGAGGCACCTGATAATATTTTTATTATTGTATGAATGGTCCTGTCAATTGCTATGATAATTCCCAGAAACTGGCCCAAGACCACCCGGGCGAATTTGTGATTCTTCACTAATCAACATTTTAAAAATTTAATCTTTAAACTGTTTTTGTTCGAGACATGGAGATGTCAGCAGTTATATAAACCAGTCATTCGTTTTTATATCAACCACTATTAGCCTGGATAAATTGGTTCCTATCTTTTGGAGTCTTCATGTAAATGATAATATGATAACATTTGTATTAAACAGGCTTTTGCCTTATATTAACCTATTTCTGCCATTAGGCTTTCTTTGTTCAAAATTATTTCTCATCTTGTTGATGTTTACAAGAATGATAATATATATTTACATGAAAACATTTGTATAAAAAAATGTCATTTGTGTTATATCAACCATCAACCGACTTTTAGCCATTAGAATTTCTTTGTGTTAGAGTAATTAAT
Source organism: Doryteuthis pealeii (assembly GCA_023376005.1). Taxonomy (NCBI): domain Eukaryota; kingdom Metazoa; phylum Mollusca; class Cephalopoda; order Myopsida; family Loliginidae; genus Doryteuthis; species Doryteuthis pealeii. Next base: position 116,760,845 of record CM042139.1, read on the forward strand.
TTTATCTAGTGTTGACTTTACCCCACCACTGACTTGTACTCTAATCTAAGTCGCTTGTACGACTCTAGACTCAAATGTTATTTTTAAGTATCTAATAAGATATCGCCAGTCACTCCTTGACACCGCTCTGGTGTTATATATATATATATATATATATATATATATATATATATATATATATATATATATATACTAGACAAAACGTGACCCGTTTGGTCACCCATTAAGCTCTTGCTAGATGATTAGGGAAAAGAGTAGGATCTGCCAAAATATCATCTGCTTTTCATTTTTAAAAACGAACTAAAATTTATTAAATTGATTATTTAAGGTCAAATTTTTGTCTAAGTCGAAAAGTAGTAACATAATGAGCATCAGTAAAAAAGCAAAATAATATTACACATATAATTTATTTTTGATATATTTAAAACGTTTTTTCTTCCATTTTGATCAAGAGGCCTGCCAAGAGGCTACTTAAAATCCGTTTTTACAAAATAAATTGTAACTTTTGCAATTGAAAAAATTCACACTGGATTGTCCAATTGAACACATATCCTAGTAGATAAAGGAGTTAGATTAAGACAGTTCTAAATGCCAGTTATCTCTAGACTGCAGGTTCAATCCTGGTCAGGGACAGCAGTAACATAGAATAATAATTAACACAGCTTAACACCTGTACCCCAGCTATGGTTTGTGAAATGAGAACAGGATACCCCCGTGGACCTAAAAAAGGGTTGGGTTCAAAGTTCCGTGATGGCTCCCAATTACAAGAAGATTCCCGAGTCCGACAAGAAATACCTGAAGAAGGCCGGAGGGACATCAGCCGAAACAGATAACAATGAAAACGAGGACAATAGTCTGAATAATACAAATAATGGTAATCTTTACGGAGTTCCTTCCGGCTTCTTGCATCCGAAGCGGTATCACTAGAAAAAAAAAAAAAAGAACCAACTTAGGGCATTTTCCACTGAAAACCCAACCCTAACCCTAAACCCCCCCTAGTTAAAATTAACTGTTTTATTACAAAGTTCTGTTTTTTCTGGGTCGCCCTGTATACAGGGTGACCCAGAAAAAACAGAGCCCAAATTATTTATTTATTTTCCATTATACTAAACCTAAACCCCAACCCCAAATCCTAAGCTCTAAACCCTAGTTGTTTTTGTTTTTCACACCGCTTCCGCTACGGACTTCAATCGTAGCTGGTGGGTTTTCTTTTGTTTTTTTGTTTTTCAGCAGTCACCGGCAAGCATGTTTTGAGGCAAGAGGCCATGACGGAACTCCGCAAAGATTACAATTATTTGTATTATTCAGACTGTAATATCGGAGTGGTATATATTTGATTGATACTATTTTCTGCATAAATAAAAAGACTAAAGACAGAGTTTATTTTTTTAAAGCCATACGTAATTAAAAACAACCTTAATCCCGTAAAACCGTAACCCAATTCGCAAAATGTTAATTCATAGACTGTAGTTAAACTGTCATTGGGTACCAGCAAAAAATTTTCCGTTTTAATTTTCCAACCTAAGTCAGAAGTCAGTCCTACATTCTATGAATTAACATTTTGCGAATTGGGTTACGGTTTTAGGGGCTTAAGGTTGTTTTTAATTACGTATTGCTTAAAAAAATAAACAACAAAAAACCCAAATTACTATACATTTAATTAACCATTGAAATTAATTATTGAATCTATTATTGAAACAGTTGTTTGTGTTAATATAGCAATGTATAATTTCAATTAAACTTAGTTTAAAAATTATTTTTCAACATTAAATGTATAGTAATTTGTGTTTTTTGTTGTTTATTTTTTTAAGCAATACGTAATTAAAAACAACCTTAATCCCCTAAAACCGTAACCAAATTCGCAAAATGTTAATTCATAGACTGCAGTTAAACTGTCATTTGGTACCAGCAAAAAACTTTCCGTTTTAATTTTACCGACCTAAATAAGAAGTCAGTCTAGTTCGTTTTAGTTTTAACTAAAACAAATTTTTAAGCCCGAAGAAAACTTTCACTTAAACAGTGGGAGTAGTCAATGTTTGCTCATTTGAATTCCATAATATTTAAATATATAACTATTTTTTTTACCCAACATGAAATATTTTTTAAAGTAAGTTTAATACTCTATGAATTAATAATTAAAGTAATTTAAAAAAATCTATTTTAAAGCATGATTTCAATTTCGTAAAATTTACGCTCAACTAAAATTGAAATCATGCCGTAAAAAATACTTTAAAACAAACCAAAACGTTTGCTCATTGAAAAGATTTCGCCTGGCAGAACGGAAGTAGGCGATCTACGGGGGTTAGT
>CM042139.1:116763161-116805661 GCA_023376005.1 Doryteuthis pealeii
AGGTTGTGGTGTGAACTTGACTGCTGGATTTTTTACTCTTTTTTCCCGCTGCTTAATGACAAATAGAGAGTGAGAGAGTTAACTTAACTGACAAAGGAGATGGGAAGAGAGATAGCTAGTCTGTTAGACAGGAATTGGTCGGTCGTTGACTTAATTGCTAATTACGTCTAATTAAAACCAATTAAACTGAATTTTTTTTCAAACACTTTGTAGTGCTAACACCAAGGAATATCTAACTAAAATATTGTGACCATAACTAAATAGAAAAAAATCCTTTAGCTGGAGAAGGTTGATAAACTCAGCTTTAGTATATATATATATATATATATATTATATATATATATATATATTATATACTAGCTAAAGTACCTGGTCCATGAACCGACTAAAATGAAATTTGGAACACCAGGGAGTAGAGAGAAAGTAGAAGACAGTAGTTAGAGAGGGGTAAGAGGAAAATATTTATTGAAACTAAAGTCATTGAAAATTTGTATATTTCAGGATTTGTATTTTCTGTTTTATAGTTTAAAATTATTACATATTACTATTCAACAAATTGAAAGTATTCGTTTGTATGTTTTTTGTTTGTAAATTTTGTAACATCACATGTACCTAATAAACAGAAAAATTTAACAATGTAATATATATTTAAATTACAACCGAATTAGACACATGTAAGAAAGGAAAATAAGATAAACAAAAATATTGTTACTTAATGTAATACACGTTCTTGTAAGTATACCCAATTTGTTGAAAAATCCTTGTTTTACAAAACAATTTTACCCCACTTCACAAAAAATTGCCAAAAATCTGCTCTGACAATCTATTAATAAGTATTCGTCAATTTATTTTTATTTTACTTTTAGCCTTAAAAAACTCTAATAATAACAGAAGTTCAGAATTAAAATTGTGTTCATATTAGTAGTTGAAGATTTCGCCAATTTATTCAAATGAAAAAGTAACCATAAACTTGTTTTGAAACAATTTTAATTTTTCCACAATTTTTGTTACATGACAACAATTCACATCTAGTTCTTAATTGCATGTTGAGTTTAAAAAGAAACTGAGAATCGAAAATTTTAATCCTTCTTATTGCAATATCTATTTTTGCTTAAACTTAAATAGTATTTAAAAACACATGTGTAAAAACGTTTTGGTGGACCTGATCATCTGGCCCCCGCCCATCTAATTAAAAAAAAATTTCCTTCAGTGGATTATTATCGATTACACACCAATCTATCAGATTGTAAAAAAAAAAAAAATTCTTAAAAGTTCTATTTTTTTAGTTTTCACGGTGCTCATTTCCTCGTATAAGTTTATAGTAAATCGATCCCCTCATATCGGAACCGCTCGAACGGAACCCAAATTATTATTTTCCCCTTAAAAATAACCTTAAACCCTAACCCCAAGGTTCCAAAAGCTGAAACGTTATAACAAAGTATTTTAACGTCCACTTCTCCATCAAGAATAAATTCATCTTTTTGAATACTTTGTTTTACTATTTTCTACATTAAGGAATTACATTTTTAGATGCCTTCTTTTTTTTCCAATAATTTATCAAAGGTTGGATTATCACAGGAATATCAGAAAGAATGATAAGACCAAAAGGATGACCATAATAACCACAGCAACCATTCCAATTGCACGAGATGAAGTCCGTTCATCAGGTGCACTTGTCTTTGAACGGAGGTATTTTGAAGTTTCAGTTTTTTAACTTCAATATCCTTGAGACTTTCCATGAATTCGGCTGGACTGAGTGTCTTGTTGCAGCGCAAAAACACTGTTTTGTAGCTGGGGGAAATATAAAAAAAGATAAATAAAAATTATAGCATTTGCATATATCTGCATTAAAGAGTGAATTCAATTTTTTTAATCCCTAAAGCCGTAACCAACATTCGCAACAATGTTAATTCATAGACTGCAGTTAAACTGTCATTTGGTACCAGCAAAAAAACTTTCCGTTTTAATTTTACCGACCTAAATAAGAAGTCAGTCTAGTTCGTTTTAGTTTTTAACTAAAACAAATTTTTAAGCCCGAAGAAAACTTTCACTTAAAACAGTGGGAGTAGTCAATGTTTGCTCATTGAATTCCATAATATTTAAATATATAACTATTTTTTTTTACCCAACATGAAATATTTTTTAAAGTAAGTTTAATACTCTATGAATTAATAATTAAAGTAATTTAAAAAAATCTATTTTAAAGCATGATTTCAATTTCGTAAAATTTACGCTCAACTAAAATTGAAATCATGCCGTAAAAAGATACTTTTGTTTTGTTTTATTAAAACAAACCAAAACGTTTGCTCATTTGAATAAGATTCGCCTGGAGAAAGGGAAGTAGGCGAATCTACGGGGGGTTAGTAGGTGTGTGTGTGTGAACTTGACTGCTGGATTTTTTACTCTTTTTTCCCCCGCTGCTTAACTGACAAATAGAGAGTGGGAGGAGAGTTAACTTAACTGACAAAGGGAGATGGGAAGAGAGATAGCTAGTCTGTTAGACAGGAATTGGTCGGTCGTTGACTTAATTGCTAATTACGTCTAATTAAAACCAATTAAACTGAATTTTTTTTTCAAACACTTTGTAGTGCTAACACCAAGGAATATCTAACTATAAATATTGTGACCATAACATAAATAGAAAAAAATCCTTTAGCTGGAGAAGGTTGATAAACTCAGCTTTAGTATATATATATATATATATATATATATATATATATATTATATATAACTAGCTAAAGTACCTGGTCCATGACCGGACTAAAATGAAATTTGGAACACCAGGGAGTGAGAGAGAAAGTAGAAGACAGTAGTTAGAGAGGGGGTAAGAGGAAAATATTTATTGAAACTAAAGTCATTGAAAATTTGTATATTTCAGGATTTGTATTTTCTGTTTTATAGTTTAAAATTATTACATATTACTATTCAACAAATTGAAAGTATTCGTTTGTATGTTTTTTTGTTTGTAAATTTTGTAACATCACATGTACCTAATAGAACAGAAAAATTTAACAATGTAATATATATTTAAATTACAACCGAATTAGACACATGTAAGGAAAGGAAAATAAGATAAACAAAAATATTGTTACTTAATGTAATACACGTTCTTGTAAGTATACCCAATTTGTTGAAAAATCCTTGTTTTTACAAAACAATTTTACCCCCACTTCACAAAAAATTGCCAAAAATCTGCTCTGACCAATCTATTAATAAGTATTCGTCAATTTTATTTTATTTTTACTTTTAGCCTTAAAAAACTCTAATAATAACAGAAGTTCAGAATTAAAATTGTGTTCATATTAGTAGTTGAAAGATTTCGCCAATTTATTCAAATGAAAAAGTAACCATAAACTTGTTTTGAAACAATTTTAATTTTTCCACAATTTTTTGTACATGACAACAATTCACATCTAGTTCTTAATTGCATGTTGAGTTTAAAAAGAAACTGAGAATCGAAAATTTAAATCCTTCTTATTGCAATATCTATTTTTGCTTAAACTTAAGATAGTATTTTAAAAACACATTGTGTAAAAACGTTTTGGTGGACCTGATCATCTGCCCCCCGCCCATCTAATTAAAAAAAAATTTCCTTCAGTGGATTATTATCGATTACACACCAATCTATCAGATTGTAAAAAAAAAAAAAAATTCTTAAAAGTTCTTTATTTTTTTAGTTTTCACGGGTGCTCATTTCCTCGTATAAGTTTATAGTAAATCGATCCCCTCATATCGGAACCGCTCGAACGGAACCCAAATTATTTATTTTCCCCTTAAAAATAACCTTAAACCCTAACCCCAAGGTTCCAAAAGCTGAAACGTTATAACAAAGTATTTTAACGTCCACTTCTCCATCAAGAATAAATTCATCTTTTTGGAATACTTTGTTTTACTATTTTCTACATTTAAGGAATTACATTTTTAGATGCCTTCTTTTTTTTCCAATAATTTATCAAAGGTTGGATTATCACAGGAATATCAGAAAGAATGATAAGACCAAAAGGGATGACCATAATAACCACAGCAACCATTCCAATTGCACGAGATGAAGTCCGTTCATCAGGTGCACTTGTCTTTGAACGGAGGTATTTTGAAGTTTCAGTTTTTTTAACTTCAATATCCTTGAGACTTTCCATGAATTCGGCTGGACTGAGTGTCTTGTTGCAGGCGCAAAAACACTGTTTTGTAGCTGGGGAAATATAAAAAAAGATAAATAAAAATTATAGCATTTGCATATATCTGCATTAAAGAGTGAATCAATTTTTTTCTGAAAATGCAACTGTCTTTAGAAACCTTGATGTTGTTAGATATTTTGAGATGGCTTGTAAATTTATAGATACTGAATTAAAAGATCGAATAGGAGCTCTGTAGGAGATGTATTTTTTTTTTACTAGACCCTAACGAAGCGCCTAGAGAATAAGCTAGATGGGAGCTGCACAAAAATGCTGCACGCGATATTAAACAAATCGTAGAGACAGCATACAAACCATTCGAGTGCAACGAACCAGACATGCTGGGCACTGGTCGAATAACAAGGACGAACTAAGCGACCTCCTCCTATGGAAACCAGCACATGGGTACACCAGTGTGGACTGCCTAGCAAATACCAACATTGACCAGCCCTGTGCAGATACTGCATGCTGCAAAGAGGACCTCTCGAGAGTAATGAATAAAAGGGACGGTCGGGGAGAGATTATCATGGATATCCGTGCTACTAGCATGACAGGATGATGATGAAGAGGTGCAAGTTAATGAAAGCAAATATTTCAATATTGGCCTTTCTAAAACTGCAGGGTGATTGAAAATAACTCCCTAGTGGCCAAAGGTATCTCATTATGCTGCAAAATGAAATCTGGCCAGTTTAACTTATTTTTATTTAAAAAAAATAGTAATGATAACGAACATAAAGAGTTGTTACAAAGAAAAAAATTAATTCAAAGATCAAATTACCTGATTGGGAAAAAATTACCGTTATCTAGAAAAAATAAGTAAAACTGTCCATTTTTTAAATAACAGGGTTAGTGTCTTTATTGATATTTTTAGCAGATCTGTATTCATGGTTCTTTTACTAAAAAAAAAAAAAACTCCCGTATAGAAACTTATAAAAATCTACTGATATAATTATTCAGACTCTTATCTTTATAGAAAAAAATCACAAAATCATTTTTTGTCGGTTCATTTATTTCATATTTCATAAAATAAAATGGGGGGGGGTATACCTCGTAAAAATATTTAATATCGTAATATATTTTAGTAAAAACCTATTTCAAACATATTTTCATTAAAAGGTAAGTAATTATGGAAATTTTCGTGAAAATCGGACCATTGATAGATTTTTCCTAGATTTTTTTAATAAAATCCTCTCGTCGTAACTTGTTTTTGGCTACGTTAAATTTCAGTTGATTTAACGGTGCGAAAATGAAAACATTGTTTTCGTTCATAATTTTCATTACTTGCGTAAGCTGAAAATGTAAAAAAAAAAAAAAATCATCAGGAGTTTTTTTTTATGTTTATTCTTTTGAATGGACAAAAATACTTGGGAGAATATTGAAAATTTGATTTTTAGGAGAGATGATGCTCTCCACATTTTGTTATTGCTGTTCGTGAATGGTTGAATCCCCATTTTCCTGGGAGATGGGTGGGTAGACGTGGTCCACATGAATGGCCGGCCAGATGCCCTGATTTAACACCATGTGACTTTTTTCTTTTGAAGGAGCAAGTCTACTCTACGAAACCAAAGACTTTGGAAGAACTTGAAGAACGAATACAAGAATTTATTTATGTCGTTCCAAAAGAGTTCCTGGAAAGATCAGTTGATGCGATTACTGAGCGGTTTGAATGCTGGTGCCCATATAGAATTTTAAATAAAACTCCATATTATTCTTCCTATATTCATTCTTTGTGAAAATAATGATGCAGAAATAGATTATAAGATTTTAAAAATAGGGAGTTACTTTACAATCACCCTGTATATCAACACTACTTTTTCTGTCAAGACTGAATTGAGAATAACAAAAGGATTAATTGTAGAGTCAGATTTTTTTTATATACAAGAAAACAACCAAAATATTCCCTCATGTGTAAAATTGTATCAAGAAATTAATATGCTGATTCTCATTAGGTATTTAAACTTTTTTTTTTATGAGGCATAATTTAAATGGATATAATAAATGCATTTTCCTGCTAATACACAATTCTGACTGTACCGTTGAAAACTCAAACGTGAATGTTTTACTTACTTGAAATTTGTAAGGCACCTCACATGGTGTAACGGTTATCAAGCTAAACTAACAAACATTACTTGTGAGCTGGTGTCTCACTGGGTGCCCAATACACCAGACCTTCTGACATGACTAAACAGAGCTCAGTAGATAACTGCTTGAAATTTGTTGGATTGTCAAATGGCTAACAGCGTAATCGGAACAGAGTAAATATTTATAGCGTCATTGACTTTCTATGACAATTTAATGCCACGTGACACACTAACATTTTAGAATGGCTATCACGTGGTTATCTACCCTGTTGCGGTGAAGCAAGTTGCAAGATGCAATAATTCTGAGAGCAATGTTGACAGGATCATTTGATCCTGCCGGGTACATCCGTGTCAGTACGGTCGATACGGACACTTTAAACAATACAATGCCATTTTAAACTTCTGAACAAGAGTCGGGTGGAAGATCCGGGTGGGTCTTGCTTCAAAGAGTGTGCCCAGAACCTTACTCTTTAGCAGCTCGCTGCAATCTCCGCAATGGAACTTGAACGTTCTATTTTACCAGATTGCAAAGAATGTTCGGGGAAAAGTTTGATGGACTAAAAACCTTTATCCCGAACCCTATGATAGCAGAAAGAAGTGTAATGGCTGATTTTTGATGACCCAGTTTGAAAATGGGAACATGACAGCTGTTTACAGAGCCTGGGTAGCCTAATTTCAGACAAGTTCTATCCACCTGTAAAAAAGGAAAGGTCCAAGCCAATATGCATTAAATTTTAGATACGGTTTTCACTAAATGGGGCACATCAGACGAATGGACCAGAAAAAAACAATATTTAGTTAACTTGGCACCAGCACCTTCCACCAAAGCAACCAAAAATGCCGCTACAATTTAAGAAAACGCCGACAGACACAGGATTGAACTCACCTAACCTGGAGAAACAGAAATGTCGGACTGAAAATAATGGAGAAATACCAATCATAGAAACCATAAGACGATTTTAAAGCCAGAGAAACATCCATTATTCTTATTAAAAAAATTAAGCGCGTTTATCCCATTCTTAAAATTCTCCTGCTGAGTTTCACACCAGATTTGATATCGTATTCATACTTTAGAAGTAACGTGATGTTATTAGCTGTAACGTTCTCTGAGTAATTCAACGATAATAAATCTGTTATTTTCTGCATTATGTGAGCTTTTCTTTGGATTGAGTGCATCATATTTTCATATTTTACTTGTTAAATTCATTTTAAGACAACGGAATATACATATAAATATGTAAATGAAAATCTCGAAAGCAAACTGTAAATTAATAATGATTATTTCCTTTTCAGATTAATAATAACAGTTTAAATTAAAAAACTCTAATTTTGTTAACGTTATTGCAGTTTTTATTGTATGCGCATTATTAATGACAAGTAGAATCTGTGGATATACCACAGTATGATAATTTAGTTATTACAACATTTGATAAGTTTACTTAATTAAAATAAAAAAATAGGTAAATATGTAAAAAGTATTATCATCTTGATTTAACTCTTTCTCACTTTTTTTTTCTTTCTTTCCTTCTTTTCAGATTGAAACAGATTAGCGTTATCGTTTTCATGTGCTTATCCCCCTCTCATTATCTCTCTCCCCTACTTTCTTTCTTTCCTTCTTTCTTTCTTTCTTATATTTTTTCTGTGAAACACATCTTTTTTCTAACCTTTCTTTCTTTCTAATAAAAACGGAATGGCCCATAATTTAGCTGAGATGACGACACGCATAAGAAATAATATAAGCAACACCAGATAATCAAGATTTATATTTTTACATTTCATCTTGGAAGATTTGGACGGTCTCATGTTTAAACAGATGTTGCAAGATGATAACGATCGGAAGATCAAGTAACAAGCGGATTATTATTAACTATCTTGGGCTGAACGGACGGTCGGAGAGGCCCCTTCCGATCAATCGGCTGGTCACGTCAAGCCCTAGCACCTATATGATTTTCCCAACCCTATTGCCTTTATGGCAAGCCCCAACCCCTTTTTATCATATGGGTGCTAGAAGGCGGTGGCTGCGGGCCTACACGTCCTGGAAATGACGTTAAACTATATCTGATGGTGAGGTTCCAGTTTTGGAGGTTTGGGGAATGTGGAGCACCCCATTCATCCCCATTGCTCCCTGGTCCACTCTGACCCGGAGTGGTAGTACCTGTTAGGGTTCCATCTATGGGTTAAATAGAAAAATGTATTTATAAAAAAAATGTATTATCCATTAAGAATTGATTTATTCCAAAACTTTATCGGCATTAAATGACCCACTGAGGTTGATATGCCGTAAAACAAAACAAACCAAACCAAACCAATTATTTTTAACGATTGTTATTATTTAATATTTGGAAATAATGTGTTATAAAAATATTTGTCAATATCATTACAAGATTGTATTATATTATTTAGTAAACAATACTCTTGTAAGTATATGTATCTTCTTATTATAATGGAGATTGTGGGTTTGTATGTTTGTAACCGAAACTATATTACTATTCAAGTCACAATTCCCTTTGTTATTTACATCACATTTTGCATGATTTTATTTTTATTTAAACCTCAATTATTAATAAAATTGTTTTACATCATTAAGACTGTTGACCATATCTACATACTAATAACATGCAATTGTATTTATATATACAACAAAATAGCGGTTTACAGTGTGAACTGGAAGGCTAATTCGCATATTGATCTTAAAAATTTGATTTTAATAAATATATGCTTAGTATTATTGATTTCTAATTGTTTGTTTTTATATTAATGAATATGAGAAAAAATCTCGGGGATAAATCTTAAAAGAAATCCATTAACAAGAAGAAATAACTGTAATATTATTCTTTACTTCCTATTTTAACTAAATAGTTAAATTAGGAAAATTTACCAATGAAAGACGGGAGTAAGGGAAGAGTTAGTTTCAAAGTTGTTCTATTTTTCAATCATACCCCCTCTGTTCCAAATATTTTTATCTGAATTCTTATTCAGTTTCATTAGCCTTTCTAATTTAACATGATATTTTATTATATTAAAACTTAAATACTTGCACCCGGAGGGTGCATATATTTGCTAGTTTAATTAACATCTTTAAATTACTTGGAATAATATTTTAATGTAATACTTCTTTTAAGAAATGAATGTAGATAGTTTAACTTACAGTTATTTTTAGGGCGCCGCGGAGTCACTGTGGTCAGTTCTATAAAAGACAAAAGATAATGATTTATAATAGACACAATCTTAAAGAATATCTTTCTATATTTACCCGGTGGGTGGGGCTTAGAATAAGCTTACTGTATCCTCTGCGATTGGATAAGAGACCCCCACACACACAAGTGGGTGTCACTGAACTGCATCTGGTGGTGAGGCGTCATTTCTGGAAATCTGGAGTGTGTGGAGTAACCTCTCATTGCTATTACTCCCAGATTTATTCTTACCGGGAGTGGTATTACTTGTCAGGGTTCCCTCAATGGGTCAAATACACATGTTTGCAAATTAATTGTATCAGATAGAAATCATATCTGAAAAATCTTATCATATTGCAACACTTGAAACTACACAAAATCAATCTCGCTCTCTCCCCCGCTATCTCTCACTCACTCTCTCTCTCTCTCTCTCTCTCTCTCTCTCTCTCTCTCTCTATATATATATATATATATATATATATATATATATATATATGAAATTTAACATTTTTGAAAAAACAAATGATATTATGTAATTGCTGACAGAAATCTGTTTCGACCAAATCGATAAATTGGTCATCTTCACGAGCAACGCAAACGGGAAAAGAAAAAGAAAAAAAAGTAAATATGTAAAAAGTATTATATATATTCTTTTCCCGTCTGTGTTGCTCGTGAAGATGACCAATTTATCGATTTGGTCGAAACAGATTTCTGTTAGCAATTACAAAACATCATTTGCTTTTTTCAAAAATGTTAAATTTCATACTGTCGGATTAATTTCCATCTATTTTTCATATATATATATATATATATATATATATATATATATATATATATATATATATATATAATGGCATCATAAATACATAATATTTTAATGTAATAATTGAATTTAGAAACAAAAAAATCTAACTTACGGTCTGGTGTAGTAGGTGGATTCATAGTAGCTGTGATCAGGACTACAAAATGCAAAAGTTAAAGTTTTAATAACATAATATATATATATATATATATATATATATATATATATATATATATATATATATATATATATATATATATATATATATATATATATATATATATATATATATATATATATATATATATATATATATATATATATATATATATATATATATATATATATATATATATATATATATATATATATATATATATATATATATATATATATATATATATATATATATATATATATATATATATATATATATATATATATATATATATATATATATATATATATATATATATATATATATATATATATATATATATATATATATATATATATATATATATATATATATATATATATATATATATATATATATATATATATATATATATATATATATATATATATATATATATATATATATATATATATATATATATATATATATATATATATATATATATATATATATATATATATATATATATATATATATATATATATATATATATATATATATATATATATATATATATATATATATATATATATATATATATATATATATATATATATATATATATATATATATATATATATATATATATATATATATATATATATATATATATATATATATATATATATATATATATATATATATATATATATATATATATATATATATATATATATATAATATATATATATATATATATATATATATATATATATATATATATATATATATATAATATATATATATATATATATATATATATATATATATATATATATATATATATATATATATATATATATATATATATATATATATATATATATATATATATATATATATATATATATATATATATATATATATATATATATATATATATATATATATATATATATATATATATATATATATATATATATATAATATATATATATATATATATATATATATATATATATATATATATATATATATATATATATTCAATGTAACAAATCATATTTTAATAACAAATACAGCCATATATATATATAATTGTATTTGTGTATGTATGGATGTGTGTTTGCTTCGTGTGTGTGTGCGTGCGTGTTTGTGTGTATGTCTGCTAAATTGTTGAACTTACAGTCTGGTGTAGTCATTAGATCCTCAGTCACTGTGGTCAGGTCTACAAAATATAAACAGTAATGTTTTAATAGCAGATACAAATTCCTAAAGAATATATATATATATATATATATATATATATATATATATATATATATATATATAGATTGATAGATAGATAGATTGATATATAAAATATTGTTGTGTCTTCTTATGCTTCTTTGTCGGTATATCTGATGAGTCTATTTATATGTCTATATATATTATATATATGTTTGTATCATATATATATATATATATATATATATATATATATATATATATATATATATATATTTATGGGGAAATAATTTTTTAGGTTGTTTAGAAGCATGAAAGAAATAGCTGAAATAAATGAATAACTGAATTTTATATTGTTCTAAATTCCATAAATTTACCGATATTTCGAGGAGCTATGTCCCTCTTCTTCAAAGGTTTGTAGGTTTGTGTCAGACTGCCTGTTCTTTCTTGTCTGTGGTCCTTTTGGACTCAGGTGGTGTTTTTGTCTAGCCCTGTATTTGATGTTGTTTAATGCGTTTCCCCTTATTTTTGTTGATTCCACGGCTGGATTGGAAGTGGTCTGAGTAGGGGGGATGAGGGTTTATTATGGCTATGTGGGTTGGTAGTTGATTGCTTTATGTGTGGTGGGAATGTGTTAAATTCTTACAAATACATTTTGGTATGAAATGTAGATTATACTAAAAGTATTATAAAATTTAATGAGTGTTGTATATTTACTGACCATCTTAAAAAATCCTTGCAAGATACAAGCCCAAATAGAATAGCGAAACTGACATCACTCTATGTATTTGCACAACCCCTCCACCATGGGCATTATGCGACACAAGGTCAATTTTTAAGTGGAGAAAAGTTGGTTTAAATTAAGAATTTTCCTTTTCCTAGACTGGTTGCCTAACCAAGACTTAAGAACCAAGTCTGCCCTACTATTTAACCACAGCTGGAATAGAACATGGATTCATGCCTTTCCCAAGGACATTAGCACAAAGCGAAATGCAAAAAGCCTCGTCCAGGATTTGAATTCCATTTCCCTATAACAATAATTGTTTGACAAGCGTGATTCCTCCAATGTTAAACTGTATATAAAAAAAAAAAAGACTCTCTCGTCGATTTTCGACTCATGAGTGTTCATCCAATGAACAACCAACACAGTGATTCGTTTATAGTGGTGAAGGCTTGTGTAGAACCATTCCACACTTTTTGGCACAGTCGATAGGAAAGAATTGGTGCATCAAGGAATGCAACGAAACCAATCAATGACTGACCTCAGGAATTTTGAATTCAGAGTTATCCCTCTCTTAGACTGGTTACCTATCCAAGGTTGTAGAGCCCAGTCTGCCCTACTACTTAACCCATAGCTGGAGGGAGAATATATAGATTCATACCTTTCCCAAGGGTATTAGCGCTATTTGAAATGCCAACAGCTTCGTCTAGGAATTGAACTCGAACCGACGAGTCCATTTTCCACGACTCTAACTACTAGCCCACGCGCCTCCATATTAAACTGTATATACAGTAAGAATTATAGATAAAACAAGTGTGTATAGCCTGGACTCTCTAGCCTTGTCAATTTTCCCCGTTGAAATAAACTGAAATACCATTAATCCATGCCAGCCGCGCAAAAAACAGCATAATTTTTTGTTATGTGTTTTTTTATTTTTAAAAATCTTAATAAGGAAAATAGCACTGCATTGTAAAGAACGTAATAAAATAGAATGTAATGAATTATGTGCTGTAAAAATTTTTATTTTTATTTTTACATAAATAGTACCACCATTTGTGTACGGGCCCTTTTTTCTCTTTCACTGATCACTTGCATTCACTTGGAGATATAGATCTGTGAACGTGTTGTAAGGGAAGATATTTCTCCTACAAGAAATCTGGACTCGTCCAACAAAACACATATAAACGGAAAGGTTAAAGCGGCTATTGCATATTATGCACACACACACCACACACACACACACACACACACACACACACACATATATATATATATATATATATATATATATATATATATGCTTAAGTATATTAAATTGATATCTTATCATAATGTAGAGTCAGTGTCTGTCTTCCTACGTCAGAATACGCTCAGGGATTACCTAAGTTTATCAATGAGTATTTAATTTATAGTAAAAATCATTAATACATAGAATAAATCTTATTTATTAACGATGTCACAATGAAAATTTGGGTTAGATTTGCCTCAAAACAACTAAAGTTATTAGTGTGTTGGAAATCCTGAAATGCGTCCTATAAATCATTAAGAAATAAAGGTTTATATACTATATGGTGTAGCTAATTTGCATACTAGTTTTAACAAAACTGGTTTAATAATTAATCACTTTATGTTATTAATCTTCAACGTATTAAAATTAATCCTATGAATTATTTTATATAGAAGCCAATTAAAATCTAATTAAAATAAGTGCAATCTTTTTATGTGTTTTTATTCAATTTCGTTAGTCTTTCTAATTTAATATATTTCATTACATTAAAACTTAAATACTTACGCCCGGAGGCTCCATATTCGTGCTAGATAAATTGATAAAAAGGATATTACAACGTAGTAGAAACAAATGATAACAGTTTAACTTACGATCAGGTGTGCTGATCTCTGTAGTCATTGGATTCGAAATTTCAGTAGTCAGCTCTTTGAAATAGAAAAAATAAAAAATAAATTTTAATAATAAATACAATGTTAACGAACTTTCTCAGAGCCACCTGGTCACATGACTCTCTAAGCCAATGATAGGCCAGTTCCATACGAAGAAACATGCAAATCAAACCTTTAGTGATTTCAACTATTTTACCGTTAATTTTAAACTACTCTACACTACATGTTAAAAACGACACACAGTATATATATATATATATATATATATATAATATATATATATATATATGCGTATCAACTTTGTTCTTCTGAAAGTTTTTTTTTTTTTTTATATCAGGAAGCATGGGAAATGTACAAATGAACAAAAAAACAGAACGAAAAACAGAGTTCCAATACCTAGCCGTTGTTTTGTCCCCGACTCGCTTTATTTTTCCAATATTTCGGGTGACATTTACCCTTTATCAAGGAATTATATGACAACTATAACTGTGTACAAAAGTGAAATGAAACAAATACGAGAAAAATATATATGTCTGTGCGTGCGCGCGCGCGTGTGTGTGAGTTTATGAAAGCAAATTGACTGTCGATGAAAATAATCAACTGGATAAGTCGTTGTTATAAATGAATATGAATGTGCTCAATACGTTTGTAGAGCTGGTTTAGAAAATCGCAATGAACAGACCCTATATTTTATTTTTCATAGTGAAATTGAAAGCTAAGAAGTATAGATTTGCTAACTAACCGGTTTCGTTCCTCGTTCAACAGAGCTATAATCGAGGAATATATTCACGATTAAGAAATATAAAACTGGAAGGGGGAGTTGGAAAAAACACGAAAAGGGATTGCGAAATATTAGGGACTAAATGGAGATGATATTGAGTTCAAACAAATATTCTCTGTTTACAGAAAGAAGTCTTGCTAGACAAAATATAGAGGTGTTGCAGATTGACTGTTTGTTTCGCGCGGGATGACGAAGATAACAAAGGACTTTATCCTGGTGGTAGCGAACAAAGAAAACGTGTAGGCGTTTGAGAGCAACAAAAGACTCATCTGGACAAAGACTAACAACAACAAAAAGGAGGGGACTTCCGGTCAGGGAACAAAAGAATGTGTGGGCGGTCGTCGATACTTAAGAGACCCACGAGAGAGACCCAGGGGAGACAGACCCGAGGAGAGACCCGAGAGAGACGGCGAGCAGAGAGGGTGTCGGACCGTCGACACGGTCGAGCGAGCAGTGATGCTCGCCCACCACCTAGGTAGTCGTAGTGTCATTTTCCGTGCCCGCCACTCACCTACCAAACACACCGAAGAAAATAAAGAAGAGTCATCTTTTGTATACGCGTGTCTGTTGTTATTGAAGTTCAAATGCTGACTACTAGATATCTCGTCTAGGGGTCAGGAACGAAGCCGCTGTATATCCGCTACTAACATACACGAATTTAGCGGCGTGAATCCGAGGCCAGTATACAACAGAGGGTCTCTAATATTAGAGAACAATCCAACACTGAATTTATTAGCCCAATGACGGTTATTTATACTAGCAAATATATGCACCCTCCGGGTGCAAGTATTTAAGTTTAATGTAATAAAATATTATATTAAATTAGAAAGGCTAAATAAGAATACCGATAAAAAGATTTGAAACAGAGGGAGTATAATAAAAAATAGAACAACTGAAACTTACTCTTCCATCACTCTCGTCTTTCATTGTTATTTTTTCTAATTTAAGTATTTAGTTAAAAAAGGAAGTAAAGAATAAAATGACAGTTATTTTATCTTGTTAATGGATTTCATTTAAGATTCATTGAAGAGATTTTTGCTTATATTCATTAAAATAAAACCAAACAGTTACAAATCAATAATACTAAGCACATATTTAATAAAATCACATTTTTAATATCAATATGCAAATTAGCCTTCCCGTTCACACTGTAAACCGCTATTTTGTTGTATATATAAATATAATTGCATGTTGTCAGTATGTAGACCTGGCCAACGCCGGGGGTCCAGTGGCTTCGGCCCTGGATCTTTACTAGTTAATAGCGTCGATCCCAGGGGGCCATCCCCCCAGGCAACACCTGCCCCCTCGATTTAAAGGGGCAGGGCTGGGTTTATTGCCCAGTGCCTGAGGCGCCCCCCTTGAGGGGGAATGCCGACGGGATCGACGCAATTTTTCACCTGCCATTCCATGAGCTTCGGTTTGTGGGTGGTCCCACGTTAATAGGGACTTTGTGCCTGACCCGTACAAGTGGGGTACGCGGTAAATACAGTAGACCTGGTCAACACCGGGGTCCAGTGGCTTCGGCCCTGGATCTTTACAAGTTAATAGCGTCGATCCCAGGGGGCCATCCCCCCAGGCAACACCTGCCCCCTTGATTTAAAGGGGCGGGACTGGGTTTATTGCCCAGTGCCTGAGCGCCCCCCTTGAGGGGGAATGCCGACGGGATCGACGCAATTTTTCACCTGCCACTCCATGAGCTTCGGTTTGTGGGTGGTCCCACGTTAATAGGGACTTTGTGCCTGACCCGTACAAGTGGGGTACGCGGTAAATACCATGTAGACATGGTTAACAGTATTAATAATGTAAAACAATTTTATTAATAATTGAGGTTTAAATAAAAATACAATCATGGAAAATGTGATGTCAATAACTAAGGGAATAGTGATATGAGTAGTAATATAGTTTCGGTTACAGACAGAAAAGCACACAATCTCCATTATAATAAGATGTTCAGTAATCGAAGAGTCTTATGTATTGTTGAGTACGTCGTTTGGGACAAAATCAGAATTCCTTATTTTCGTATGTTGTTTGATCCTAATGCCTAGAATTTGATTCGTTCTTCCTATGTAGTGCAAACCACAACTACATTTAGATAAATAAATGATTGAATTATTGTAGCGCGCCCGCGCGCGCGTGCGCGTGTATGTGTGTTTGTGGAATCGTCTTTACAAATATACGTCTGTTAAAATTCAGGTCGCCATTTTAAGCGTTTAGCTCTTCTGTTGGTAAATTTCAATCAGGAATTACGTAACTTTATCAATGAGTATTAAATTTATAGTCAATATTATTGCTACATAGAATAAAGAGAATGCTGTATTATATATATATGTGTGCTCAGGAAGCTGTTGGCCGCAACTCTGTCAGCATCATTCTACTTTCCCCGGGTTGTCTAGTCGTGTGACCCTCTAAACCAATGAGAGACCCGTTCCTGACGAACTTGACTTCAAGACCTAATAATTAGACTTTCAGTGATTTTCCACTATTCTACCGTTAATTTTAAACTATTATACACAACCTACTATAAATGATAGGTTATGCCTAACATATTTCACACACACACACACACACACCCCCCCCACACACACACATATATATATATATATATATATATATATATATATATGCGTGTGTGATTGTGTTTGCCAATGATAGTCCACACTAACTTGTCTACCACATTACTACTAACATCAACTAAATTTTTGCTTTGTTTTTTAAGTCTTCACTTAAAGATCATCACGAAGAAATATTCTGTGGTCTTTAACAAAATCTGCTCAAATAATTTAAATGAACAGGTGTTTCCACTTAAGTAAATGTCTAAATTAGTTTTACTTACCAGTAGTTTCAATTGTTGTCAGATAAGTGCTTGGTTCTTCTGTTGCTAAAACATTGAATATTAATAAAGGTAAATATTATTTAACCATGACATTATAGTACAAGAAGTTATCCCCCCTTGATTTAAATATTACTGCTAATAAGTACAAATTCTCCGTATTAAGATGCAAAGCATCAATTCTAAGACGCTAGGACCATCAAGATATCTTAGAATTTATGCCTTGCGTCTTGATACGGAGGATTTGTACTTATTATTAGAAATATTTAAATCAAAGGGGGATAACTTCTTGTACTATTACATCATGATAACATTTTTTTATCAGACAATAAACGACTTTAAAATGCATAAAAATTATGTTTATCTTCTTCTAACCTTCCCCCTTCCTCACCTCTTACTGATTAAGTATATCAGCCATATCTTTAAACTGCTTGATCGTAATCCTTTTTAATCTGTGTTTATCACTTTTTCAATCAATGGTTAAATTATAATGTAAATACTAAGATATGCAATCAAATATTCTAATTTTTTTCTTGTAGAAAATGACAAAAAAATAAATAAAGAAGACACTTTTAATAGAAATTAATATTATAATCAACTCATCATAATTTCCCGTTCAACTCAAATAAGATATGAATGATAATTTATTCGTCTTTTCTTTAATCAGTCTCTAAAGACACTGAATTTGTAAAGAGAGATATTCATTGAATTAATGTTTATTCAGCAGATAAAAAAAAAAAAAAAAAAATAAAAACAGAAAAAGTAAAAGAAAAAGAATAAACTACTAGCTATAATGAATAAAAATGTTTTGCCTAGATTTAAAATTCTGCGCCTGCGGCTTTAGAATACACCAACTGTACCTCTGCAGGGGGATAAGACCCTCACCCTCAATGAGACCATATGTTGGCCATGGGTAGCGACACATGATGCCTAATGACAGAATCCTCGTGGCTGAGCAGTCCATGACATGCAGCACCCACCTTGGTCCATACTTAGGCTAGACGGGTGATCGAAGAGGTCCCCTCCGATCAATCGGCTGGTCACATCAAGTCCTAGCACCTATACGATAGACCCAGCCCTATTGCCATTATGGCAAGCCCTAACCCTATTTATCATATATGTGCCAGAAGGCGGTGGCTGAAGGTTTTACTGTCCTGGGTATGACGTTAAACTCTATCTGATGGTGAAGTTCCAGTTCTGGAGCTCTGGGCAATGTAGACTACCCCCTCATCGCCTTTGCTCACACGTTCACTGACTCGGAGTAGTAGTATCTATTTGGGTCCCACCTATGGGTCAAATAGAACAAAATGAGTTATAAAAAATGTGTTTAAAAAAATTGAGTACCCATTAAAAATGAATAAAACAAAACGTCTTAGGCATAAAATTACCCAACAAGGGTTGACATGCCGTAAAATCCAACCAACCAAGGTACCAACCAACCAACCAGCCAACCTAGATTTAAAATTAGTTTTTATTTTCGCTATTAACTAGACACTGAACATAATAGTGTAATATTTTGTGGAAAATATTGAAATAGGAATTTCACTGACTTGCTGATAGACACATGCTCGTCGTATTCGCTTTAGATGCAATTGTATTCGAAACTGTGAAAGAAAGAAAACCATTAAAAGATATATATATATATATATATATATATATATATATATATATATATATATAATACAGAATAATTACATTGCTTACCAGGAAAACCAATTAAGTTTGATTTTCAAATCTCATGGACAACATGATTTATATTGAAACGTTCTGTAGATAACCATAAAGATGAGGACAATAGTCCGAATATTCCAAATAATACAAAAGATTTACATGGTAAAAAATGTATAATCAGTTTTAAATCTAAGCTATTTATTATTACATATAGATATGCTCTTTTGGTTTATCATACAGATTAGCAAGAATATATTATACAAACCTTTATTTCTTGGTAATATATAAACACATTAAAGATATGCACTTCTAGTTTATTATACAAATTTTTAACATTTATACACTTACTTCCTCATTCATAAATTTTCAAATTAATAGTTTTAATGGATCAAATTGGTTTTCCATACGCAACGCTCACCTGTAAAAGGGATGGATCACTTTATGACGGCCTTTACATACATACATACAGATGTGTGTATTAAAAACAGTTAAAATCTTCGCATTCTGTGGGGGACGATAGGCCAATGGTTAAACTGTCCGACTGATGCTGAATCGATCGGAGTTCTATCCCGGCTGTAGGTAGCTCACAAAATGTCTAGCCACACTGAAGAGACTTGATAAGTCGAAACACGTGTCTCTGTGGATGACTATATATATATATATATAATACGTGAACTAAAGGAATCCTATATTGTGATGTTACTAAAGATCTTATTGATGGTTGTAATATAAGTATCTTTCGGTCGATGTATTCTCCAACCATCCCGGCATGTATATAGATTCTGGTAATTTTGCAATTTCATCCAATTTTATTTGTTCTTTTAGGGCGCAACAGTTCATAGATCCAATTTGTTTCCCTACAAAGATGGGAAGTTAGTGAATTTAACATAGATGTGAAGAAGGTTACCCGGCATTCGGGCCCAGTGTCCAGTGGCTTCGACCATTGGACCGGTAAGATATATATAATATCAGCGTGATTCCAGGAGGTTATCCCCATCGATAACACCTGCTTCCTTAATTTAATGGGGCATGGCCGGGTTTATTGCCCAGTGCCTGATGCGCCTCAAAAGAGGAATGCCGAAGGGATACACGCTATTTCTTTTAGCACTGGCATCGCACGAGCTTCGGTTCGTGCGCGGCTGCCCACGTTAATCGATCTTTGTGTTCACCTGACATGATCGTATGTCGGTAAATAACTGCACGTGAAGAAGGATCGGAAACACATTAGTCGAACGTTAACAATAAAGAATAAACAAAAAACAGTAATCATTAAAAAGAAGAATTCAAAGGAAGATAGCATGATTCATCGGTTAAAATTACTGACTAAAAATAAAATGTACTCATGAAGATAGTCACCAAATTTTGAAAAGTTGTCTACTAAATATAAATACAACTTGTACTATTTAGATTTTTCGGACTCTTGTCCTCATCTTTATTGTTACATACACAATGTTTCGACCGATGTACCCTCCAGCCTTCTTTAGGTGTTTCTTGTTAAACTCGGAAAGCTTCTTGTCGAACTCGGAGGACTTCATGTCGTAATCTTTGTTGTGTATATAACAGTAAAGATGAGGACAATAGTCCAAAAAATCTAAATAATACAAATTTTCAAGTCTCATATAAAAAACTCAGACAAATGATACTTGTCAAATTATTTCTAAAAGAATTGAAATATAAACAATATGAAAAATGATTTATCACTTACTTCCAATTCCACTGCGACAATCAGAGCAATTACGAAAGGTAAGATTTGTGCTGATAGAAAATACGCCACATAGACTGAAATAAAACAAAGCAGCAATGATGTCACAACTTTTAAGTTTACGAAGTTTTTAAGTTTTAACGAATTTTTGTAAGAATATATTAGATTTTATCTTTATCTTCAACTCCTGTTCCTGTTCCTGCTTCTCCTTCTCTCTCGGTTACTATACAACAGTGAGAAGACAAACACAAACTGCAAAAAGTCTTTTACACACACACACACACACACACACACACACACACTCTCTCTCTCTCTCTCTCTCTCTCTCTCTCTCTCTCTCTCTCTCTCTATCTATCTATCTATCTATCTATCTCATATTATGGTCAAGTCACGCTGAGCATCGGTTCCCGCTAGATCACCTAAATTAAGCAGCAATGAGCCTGTTCAATATTTAATTGGGAAATCACTTAAGCAACAGCAGTCCTTTGTCTATCAAAATGACTACATTCGGCATTAAATGACCCTTTGATTACTACTTTACACTGGTGGACACCCCATGTACCCATTTGATTCCTACTTTACACTGATGGACACCCCATGGACCCCTTTGAGTTCTACTTTTCACTGGTTGACACCCCATTGACCCTTTTGATTCTACTTTACACTGGTGGACACCCCATGGACCCTTTGATTCCTACTTTACACTGATGGACAACCCATGGACCCCTTTAATTCCTACTTTACACTGGTGGACTCACCATGGACACGTTTAATTCCTACTTTACACTGGTGGACTCACCATGGACACGTTTAATTCCTACTTTACACTGGTGGACTCACCATGGACCCCTTTGATTCCTACTTTACACTGGTGGACACCCCATGGACCCCTTTGATTCCTACTTTACACTGATGGACACCCCATGGACCCCTTTGATTCCTACTTTACACTGGTGACCCCTTTTGATTCCTACTTTACACTGGTGGACACCCAATGGACCCCTTTGATTCCTACTTTACACTGGTGTACTCCTCCATGGACCCCTTTTGATTCCTACTTTGGTGATTCCTACTTCACACTGGTGGACTCCCCATGGACCCCTTTGATTCCTACTTTACACTGGTGGACTCAACATGGACCCATTTGATTCCTACTTTACACTGGTGGACTCCCCATGGACCCCTTTGATTCCTACTTTACACTGATGGACACCCCATGGACCCTTTGATTCCTACTTTACACTGGTGAACACCCCATGGACCCCTTTTGATTCCTACTTTACACTGGTGGACACCCCATGGACCCCTTTGATTCCTACTTTACACTGGTGGACTCAGCATGGACCTCTTTGATTCCTACTTTACACTGGTGGACTCCCATGGACCCCTTTGATTCCTACTTTACACTGATGATCTCCCCATGGACCCCTTTGAGCCCTACTTTACAATGGTGGACTCCCATAGACGATTTTGATTCCTAGTTTACACTTGTGGATCCCTCCATGGACCCCTTTGATTCCTACATTACACAAGGGACACTGGTGGACTCGCATGTAACATTTCGTTTCCTACTTTACAATCGTGGGTCACCCATGGACCCCTTTGATTACTACTTTACACTGGTGGACACTCTATGGACCCCTTTGATTCTTACTCTACACTGGTGGACTCCCATTGACACTTTGATTCCCAGTTTACACTGGTGGACACCCCAAGGACCCCTTTGATTCCTACTTTACACTGGTGGACTCCCCATGGACCCCTTTTGATTCCTGCTTTACACTGGTGGACTCCCCATGGACCCCTTTGATTCCTACTTTACACTGATGGACACCCCATGGACCCCTTTGAGTTCTACTTTTCACTGGTTGACACCCCATTGACCCTTTTGATTCCTACTTTACACTGGTGGACACCCCATGGACCCCTTTGATTCCTACTTTACACTGATGGACAACCATGGACCACCATGGTTTTTAATCCTACTTTACACTGGTGGACTCACCATGGACACGTTTAATTCCTACTTTACACTGGTGGACTCACCATGGACCCCTTTGATTCCTACTTTACACTGATGGACACCCCATGACCCCTTTGATTCCTACTTACACTGATTGGACCCTCCTACTTTACACTGTGAACACCCCATGGACCCCTTTTGATTCCTACTTTACACTGGTGGACACCCAATGGACCCCTTTGATTCCTACTTTACACTGGTGTACTCCCTCCATGGACCCCTTTTGATTCCTACTTTACACTGGTGGACTCCCATTGACCCTTTGATTCCTACTTCACACTGGTGGACTCCCCATGGACCCCTTTGATTCCTACTTTACACTGGTGGACTCAACATGGACCCATTTGATTCCTACTTTACACTGGTGGACTCCCCATGGACCCCTTTGATTCCTACTTTACACTGATGGACTGGACCCCTTTGATTCCTTTACACTGGACACCCCATGCCCCTTTGATTCCTACTTTACACTGGTGGACACCCATGGACCCCTTTTGATTCCTACTTTACACTGGTGGACTCAGCATGGACCTCTTTGATTCCTACTTTACACTGGTGGACTCCCCATGGACCCCTTTGAGCCCTACTTTACAATGGTGGACTCCCATAGACGATTTTGATTCCTAGTTTACACTGGTGGATCCCTCCATGGACCCCTTTGATTCCTACATTACACAAGGGACACTGGTGGACTCGCATGGAACATTTCGTTTCCTACTTTACAATCGTGGGTCACCCATGGACCCCTTTGATTACTACTTTACACTGGTGGACACTCTATGGACCCCTTTGATTCTTACTCTACACTGGTGGACTCCCATTGACACTTTGATTCCCAGTTTACACTGGTGGACACCCCAAGGACCCCTTTGATTCCTACTTTACACTGGTGGCATCCCCATGGACCCCTTTGATTCCTGCTTTACACTGGTGGACTCCCCATGGACCCCTTTGATTCCTACTTTACACTGATGGACACCCCATGGACCCCTTTGATTCCTACTTTACACTGGTGAACACCCCATGGACCCCTTTTGATTCCTACTTTACACTGGTGGACACCCCATGGACCCCTTTGATTCCTACTTTACACTGGTGGACTCAGCATGGACCCCTTTGATTCCCACTTTACACTGGTGGACCCCCATAGAGGATGTTGATTCCTAGTTTACACTGGTGGATCCCTCCATGGTCTCTTTTGATTCCTACATTACACTAGGGACACTGGTGGACTCCCATGGACCATTTCGTTTCCTACTATACAATCGTGGGTCACCAATGGACCCCTTTGATTCCTACTTTACACTGGTGGACTCCCCATGGACCCCCTTGATTCCTACTTTACACTGATGATCTCCCCTTGAGAGCCCTACTTTACAATGGTGGACTCTCATAGACGATTTTGATTCCTAGTTTACACTAGTGGATCCCTCCATGGACTCATTTGATTCCTACATTACACAAGGGACACTGGTGGACTCGCATGGACCATTTCGTTTCCTACTTTACAATCGTGGGTCACCCATGGACCCCTTTGATTACTACTTTACACTGGTGGACAACCCATGGACCCCTTTGATTCCTACTTTACACTGGTGGACACTCTATGGACCCCTTTGATTCTTACGTTACACTGGTGGACTCCCATTGACACTTTGATTCCCAGTTTACACTGGTGGACACCCCAAGGACCCCTTTGATTCCTACTTTACACTGGTGGACTCAGCATGGACCCCTTTGATTCCTGCTTTACACTGGTGGACTCCCCATGGACCCCCCTGATTCCTACTTTACACTGATGGTCTCCCCATGGACCCCTTCATCCCTACTTTACACTGGTGGACTCCCCATGGACCCCTTTGATTCCCACTTTACACTGGTGGACCCCCATAGACGATTTTGATTCCTAGTTTACACTGGTGGATCCCTCCATGGTCTCTTTTGATTCCTACATTACACTAGGGACACTGGTGAACTCCCATGGACCATTTCGTTTCCTACTATACAATCGTGGGTCACCAATGGAGCCCTTTGATTACTACTTTACACTGGTGGACTCACCATGGACCCCTTTGATTCCTACTTTACACTGGTGGACTCACCATGGACCCCTTTGATTCCTACTTTACACTGGATTCCTACTTTACACTGGTGGACTCACCATGGACCCCTTTGATTCCTACTTTACACTGGTTGACTCACCATGGACCCCTTTGATTCCTACTTTACACTGATGGACACCCCATGGACCCCTTTGATTCCTACTTTACACTGATGGACACCCATGGACCCCTTTGATTCCTACTTTACACTGATGGACACCCCATGGACCCCTTTGATTCCTACTTTACACTGATGGACACCCCATGGACCCCTTTGATTCCTACTTCACACTGGTGGACACCCCAAGGATTCCCTAATTTACACTGGTGGACTCCCATGGACCTTTGATTCCTACTTTACACTGGTGGACTCCCATGGACCCCTTTGATTCCCAGTTTACACTGATGGACACCCCAAGGACCCCTTTAATTCCCTACTTTACACTGGTGGACTCCCCATGGACCCCTTTGATTCCTACTTTACACTGGTGTACTCCCTCCATGGACCCCTTTGATTCCTACTTTATACTGGTGGACACACCATGGAGCCCTTTGATTCCTACTTTACACTGATGGACACCCCATGGACCCCTTTGATTCCTACTTTACACTGGTGGACTCCCATTGACCCTTTGATTCCTACTTTACACTGGTGGACTCCCCATGACCCTTTGATTCCTACTTTACACTGGTGGACTCCCCATGGACCCTTTGATTCCTACTTTACACTGGTGGACTCCTATTGACCCTTTGATTCCTACTTTACACTGGTGGACTCCCCATGGACCCTTTGATTCCCAGTTTACACTGGTGGACACCCCAAGGCCCCTTTTGATTCCTACTTTACACTGGTGGACTCTCCATGGACCCTTTTGATTCCTACTTTACACTGGCGGACTCCCCATGGACTCCTTTGATTCCTACTTTGCACTAATGGACTCCCCATGGACCCCTTTGATTCCCAGTTTATACTGATGGACACCCAAAGGAACCCTTTGATTCCTACTTTACACTGGTGGACTACCCATGGACCCTTTGATTCCTATTTTACACTGGTGGACTCCCTATGGACCTCCTTGATTCCTACTTTACACTCATAGTCTCCCCATGGACCCCTTTGATTCCTACTTTACACTGGTGGACTCCCCATGGACCCCTTTGATTCCCACTTTACACTGGTGGACTCCCATAGACGATTTTGATTCCTAGTTTACACTGGTGGATCCCTCCATGGACTCCTTTGATTCCTACATTACACTAGGGACACTGGTGGACTCGCATGGAACATTTTGTTTCCTACTTTACAATCGTGGGTCACCCATGGACCCCTTTGATTACTACTTTACACTGGTGGACACCCCAAGGACCCCTTTGATTCCTACTTTACACTGGTGGACTCAACACGGACCCCTTTGATTCCTACTTTACATTGTGGAAATGTAGTGATTGTAAGAGTTTAGTAAATGTGAGAGTGCAGTGCTTGTAAGAGTTTAGTAATTGTGGGAGTGCAGTGATTGTCAGAGTTTAGTAAATGTGAGAGTGCAGTGATTTGTAAGAGTTTAGTTAGTGTGCGAGTGCAGTGATTGTAAGAGTTTAGTAATTATGGTAGTGTAATGATTGCAAGTGTTTAGTAAATGTGTGAGTGTAGTGATTGTAAGAGTTTAGTAAATGTGGAAGTGTAGTGATTGTAAGAGTTTAGTAAATGTGGAAGTGTAGTGATTGTAAGAGTTTAGTAAATGTGGAAGTGTAGTGCTTATAAGAGTTTAGTAAATGTGGAAGTGTAGTGATTGTAAGAGTTTAGTCAATGTGCGAGTGCAGTGATTGTAAGTGTTTAGTACATGTGGAAGTGTAGTGATTGTAAGAGTTTAGTAAATGTGGAAGTGCAGTGATTGTAAGACTTTAGTAAATGTTGAAGTGCAGTGCTTATAAGAGTTTAGTAAATGTGCGAGTGCAGTGATTGTAAGAGTTCAGTAAATGTGCGAGTACAGTGATTGTAAGAATTTAGTATACGTGGAAGTGTAATGATTGTAAGAGTTTAGTAAATGTGGAAGTGTAGTGATTGTAAGAGTTTAGTAAATGTGAGAGTGCAGTGCTTGTAAGAGTTTAGTAAATGTGGAAGTGTAGTGATTGTAAGAGTTCAGTAAATGTGCGAGTACAGTGATTGTAAGAATTTAGTATACGTGGAAGTGTAATGATTGTAAGAGTTTAGTAAATGATGAAGTGTAGTGATTGTTAGAGTTTAGTAAATGTGAGAGTGCACTGCTTGTAAGAGTTTAGTAAATGTGGAAGTGTAGTGATTGTAAGAGTTCAGTAAATGTGCGAGTACAGTGATTGTAAGAATTTAGTATACGTGGAAGTGTAGTGATTGTAAGAGTTTAGTAAATGTGGAAGTGTAGTGATTGTTAGAGTTTAGTAAATGTGGAAGTGTAGTGATTGTTAGAGTTTAGTAAATATGGAAGTGTAGTGATTGTTAGAGTTTAGTAAATGTGCGAGTACAGTGATTGTAAGAGTTTAGTAAATGTGGAAGTTTAGTGATTGTAAGAGTTTAGTAATTGTGCGAGTGCAGTGATTCAACGAGTGATATGAATGTCAGTGTGAGTACACCGCTTTAGTAAATAGGTCGAACACTAAAAGAAATCCTGTAATACAATTTTAGCGATTTTGTATCAAATAGATAGAAGGTACTTGCCTGTTTGTTTTCTTTGTACTGGCAGAGATATTTAACAATTTCTCATGATTACTATTTAGTTTTAATCCATCAGTCGAGTAATATGAACCATTGTAGCGAATTCCAACCCACACGAAATCCTCATAAGAGCTGAAAAATATTAATTGTAATGTACAGTTTTTTTAAAAATTGAACAGTTTTATATGTTAAATCCTTTTATAAAAAGATTTTATGCCTATGAAAAATTTAAATATTTTTAAGAATATTAACAATCCGAAGACAATATTATAAGAAACTCAAGAATACACAAGACAAGAAATTTACATCATAAAACGACATAAGTAAGTAAAGTCGACGGAGTGGCCTATTGTCGGTATCAGCCAAACCCCATGGAAGTCTATCTCCCTTTCACGAACGCCAGACCAGAGAGATTATTTTTGCGACTAATGTGCACTGCCACACCTACCATCAGCTTCCCATTTTACCACACAGATCCCTGTTCTACTTATACGCTGAGTTAGCGATGGCCGGTATTGAACCCGGAACTTTTTGGTTCTGAGCCGGATTTAAAACGACATAATACTTATAAAAAAGAACTGATAATATCTATAAAAACGTTAATACATATAATAATAAATAATGTTAACAAGAATGTATAATACTCTTGAGAAAACGTAATACTAATAAGAAATGTCTTCGCTTAAATTTATGAATCAATCTTTTATTTCTTTACTTTAAATGAAAGAAAAATGTTACAATTAAAAAGAAATTAGAAGTGTGTTTTCTTGCAACTTACTTGTTTCTTAAGAATTCTATCATTTCGTCAATAACCACCTTGGAATTTGGAATTAACCAATTTCCCTCATCGAATGCAACATTCCTATAAAGCTCAATAGTTGCTAAAAATGAAACAAATATTGATTAGGTTTTAAAATATTTTGTAGTTATTCGGTATTTTAACTTTACCATATTTAAATAGATCACAGTAAAACTATTTTAACCAATCACATTTCTAGTAGAATGGTTAAACTATTCAAAAACACTCGACTGTTACAATTTACAAATAAGATATTAGCTTTGCCAACAACGCTTTTAATCTAACTTGTGTATTTTCTGCCACAATATTTGACAAGTCATCGAAGCAAACTGGTTTATTGAAGAATTCTTTTTTCCAGAGGAATTGGACTTGTGTTATTGTTATTCAGCACTTTCCACTATGGTGGATGTATGTAAGGGCTGTTTGAAGTCTTTGTATAAAGGTCACCAGTTTGAAGTCAATAACCAATAAAATATTCAAACATTTAAAAACACCATAAAATAATCAAGCACAAGGCATAAATAACAAAAACTCAATATTAAATAAAATAACTTGTATTGAGTAAATATTTTACAAAAGGTAACGCATAATACCGAGCAAAGTTCTTTAGGTTATCTTGTATACAAAAGGTAATTTTGTATTTTTAGTTCTTTATAACACGTAAGAAAATATGTTATAAGCATTGAGGTGAGAAAGAAAGGGTAAGAGTTCAAAGTCACACGGCAGTCAGTAGCATTGCTGATCTCGTAAAAGGTTGATAAAGAGAGATAGATAGATAGATAGATATATGTTCATACCTTCTTATAAGGGAATGTGCTTTGTCTTACTTTAAAGTGACGTGGATTTGGTTAGATGAATGATTTCTTTCTGCTTGGAATATGAAAAAGTTGGCTTTATATAGTATTTTAGTAGGCTCCAAAAAGGGGTCTATTTGATAGATTTCCTTTTAGGTGCGAACGTCTTTGATTGGTTGAAATTGTACAGATTTTTCTTTTTATTTTTCTCTTTTACTAGGGTGCGCAATCCCGTGCGCAAACTATTCATTTTTGTCATTTGATTTTTGTATATTGAAGTAAGAACTTCCTGTCCGCCACAACACTACTAACGAGAAAAACACAGACAGAGACTGCCATCCAAATTCGATATATATACCACAAACATGGTGTATAAATAGAATAGAGTGATCTGCCCCTGTGTCTAGGCTGAACAGGGTGATCTGTCCCTGGCAAGATACACTATAAATATACAGACAGGCATTTGCATTGTATTCTAGACGCCAAAAAGAGATAGTGATCACGTCTTTCGCAATTTATAGACGGTCCGTCTTTAATGTCCTCGACAATAGAGGATCAGATCAGAGGTAGACACATGGATACTGATCTTATCAATGGAACTCCGTCGTTTACAAGGAGAGACGGCTTACTAGTTAATCTACCCGTGCTGAGAAAGATAGAAAGACCCGGAGTAATTGTGCCTATTAAGGCAGGCATGTCAAACACACGGCCTGCGGGCCTCTAGGCAAACACAGTTCAGTGCCCTTTCATACGGTGTTTTCACAGTACCCAAGCTTTTAAAAAGTTGTTTTAAAAAATCCTGGGAGAAAATTATCGTTTATCTTCATTAAGGTAATGTGTTGTGAAGAAACAGTCTGTTATAAACGCATTGTCTCTCACACTATACTTTGAGTTGCGAAAGGAGGAGACTAACTCAGTCAATGAGAGGGAGTAAGTCTTTCCTATTGTCTTCTCCTGTAAGAGTTTAGTAAATGTGCAAGTGCAGTGATTGTAAGAGTTTAGTAAATGTAGTGTAGTGATTGTGCGATTGCAGTGATTGTAAGAGTTTAGTAAATGTGGAGTGTAGTGAAAGAGTTTAGTAAATTGCGAGTGTAGTGATTGAAAGAGTTTAGTAAATGTGCGAGTGTAGTGATTGTAAGAGTTTAGTAAATGTGCGAGTGTAGTGATTGTAAGAGTTTAGTAAATGTGCGAGTGCAGTGATTGTAAGAGTTTAGTAAATGTGCGAGTGCAGTGATTGTAAGAGTTTAGTGTGCGAGTGTAGTGATTGTAAGAGTTTAGTAAATGTGCGAGTGATTGTAAGAGTTTAGTAAATGTGGAAGTGTAGTGTGTAAGAGTTTAGTAAATATGCGAGTGTAGTGATTGAAGAGTTTAGTAAATGCGAGTGTAGTGATTGTAAGAGTTTAGTAAATGTGCGAGTGTAGTGATTGGAAGTTTAGTAAATGTGCGAGTGTAGTGATTGGAAGAGTTTAGTAAATGTGCGAGTGTAGTGATTGTAAGAGTTTAGTAAATGTGCGAGTGTAGTGATTGTAAGAGTTTAGTAAATGTGCGAGTGCAGTGATTGTAAGAGTTTAGTAAATGTGCGAGTGTAGTGATTGTAAGAGTTTAGTAAATGTGCGAGTGTAGTGATTGTAAGAGTTTAGTAAATGAGAAAGAGTTTAGTAAATGTGCGAGTGTAGTGATTGTAAGAGTTTAGTAAATGTGCGAGTGTAGTGATTGTAAGAGTTTAGTAAATGTGCGAGTGCAGTGATTGTAAGAGTTTAGTAAATGTGCGAGTGTAGTGATTGTAAGAGTGTGCGAGTGTAGTGATTGTAAGAGTTTAGTAAATGTGCGAGTGCAGTGATTGTAAAGAGTTAGTAAATGTGCGAGTGCAGTGATTGTAAGAGTTTAGTAAGTGGCGAGTGTAGTGATTGTAAGAGTTTAGTAAATGTGCGAGTGCAGTGATTGTAAGAGTTTAGTAAATGTGCGAGTGCAGTGATTGTAAGAGTTTAGTAAATGTGCGAGTGCAGTGATTGTAAGAGTTTAGTAAATGTGCGAGTGCAGTGATTGTAAGAGTTTAGTAAATATGCGAGTGTAGTGATTGTAAGAGTTTAGTAAATGTGCGAGTGTAGTGTTTAGTAAATTGCGAGTGTAGTGATTGTAAGAGTTTAGTACGAGTGAGTGATTGTAAGAGTTTAGTAAATGTGCGAGTGATTGTAAGAGTTTAGTAATTGCGAGTGTAGTGATTGTAAGAGTTTTAGTAAATGTGCGAGTGCAGTGATTGTAAGAGTTTAGTAAATGTGCGAGTGTAGTGATTGTAAGAGTTTAGTAAATGTGCGAGTGTAGTGATTGTAAGAGTTTAGTAAATGCGAGTGTAGTGATTGTAAGAGTTTAGTAAATGTGCGAGTGCAGTGATTGTAAGAGTTTAGTAAATATACTAAATTTGCTAATATCATAGACAAAATATGTCATACGAACAAGTTGTAAATTCTGACAAAGGTTTTGATTTTTAAGACGTATTTAGTCACAATATAAAGAATGATATAAGTCCTTATTAATTTTTTGTTTATCTCTCAATCTTCTTATATAAGAAAATTCTGAGACCAAAAGCCACATTTTTAGCCTTAGTGTCTTTGGTGTTTGCATCAACGACAGATGTTCGTTTCAAATTATAAAGGAAAACGGGAAATACTACATCTAAAGTAAAAATACTTTTTTAAATATCAAGAGTAATTCTCAATTTCAATAAAAAGTAGTCCAGTTTGAAATTATCAAGTAATTTTTTTAATT
Organism: Doryteuthis pealeii; assembly: GCA_023376005.1. Taxonomy (NCBI): domain Eukaryota; kingdom Metazoa; phylum Mollusca; class Cephalopoda; order Myopsida; family Loliginidae; genus Doryteuthis; species Doryteuthis pealeii. The sequence continues at coordinate 116,795,527 of CM042139.1, forward strand.
TTTAGCAAAACAAGAGGGATTTTTAGTGGCACAGAAATGTTATTCCTTTCAATAAAGATCAATTTATCAAGAAAAAAGATGAGAATTTTTTTTCTTACCGTTAATTGGTGATTCCTTGCACAGTGAATAATATTCACCAATATCTGTTGTTACAGTTTCATCGGATAAATCTATAGCTGAAACAAATATTAATAAAATATAAAAAATATTTTAATAGTTTAGTGATATCTTCCAATTGTTTTGGATATTTCTAATATAGATTTGCTTTTGTAAAGTTCAAATGTTATAATATATTTCTCATAAGAGGTCAAATAACATTCACGACCCATAATTCCGCGGTTATAATGACAGATGTTTATAGCCTGGGACATTTCTATATCGTGTTAATATTGCAAATGGTCATTGCTTGTTTCCTGTTGTGCAGAACAATACAGTTTTTATACTGCATACGGATAGATCTAGTTTCATTATACTGCGAATTTTTGGTTAAATTCCGAAAGTTAGTTTTTGAAAAAAAATTTCAGCTTGTTAATAATTTGAAACGCCGTACACACACACACACACACATATATATATATACATATATATAATATATATATATATATATATTATATATATACACACACACACACACACACACATATATATATAAGCCTAGTCACACACATCACGGTTAGAATTTAATGCAGGAAATGTGTCCAGGACATCCGACACGTACCGTTCCTGTAAAACCCGCTTCAGGATTGTTCATGGTGGCTGTAAGGAGTTTGGGACAAGACGCCTATCCTGAATATATATATATATATATATATATATATATATATATATATATATATATATATATATATATAATTTACGGTAAGAACAAAATTTAATAATAGCTTTAAAAAACGTATGAATTTTTTTTTCTAAAATATAAAAAGGATTCTAAAAAAGGGGCCCTTTTTTTCGATCATGTCTCGTTAGAGATATTCCGTGATACAATAAGAAATAATAGAGAAATTCCAACAAAAAGCCGAAGAACAGGAAACGAGAAATCAGGACGAAATGGAACAAAAAATGAAAAGAATTGTATACCTTTTTCTTCACTTGTTGTGGTTGATGGATAAAGAATGGTAGGGCTATAAAGGTGGATGGAATAAAATTGCTTTTCTGTACAAAGCGAGGGAAATCAATTACTGGTGTAGAGAGCTTTGGGAATAGCTAGGTGTAGCTCGCTGGTTGTAGCCTCCAAAATTGGGAACATTATATATACTAGCATAACAAAACCGCCCTTCGGGCGGTGTAAAAATAAAATTTTGAAAAATATAGCCTGAGCCGAGTGGGATTTAAAATTCAATGTCAGAGGGGTAGTATCCTAGTAAAATTAATAAATGAATTGAAGTAATAAAAAACAACAATGCCAAAATATGCCAAATACTTTAAAAGGATATTCAACATTTAATGATTTTAGTAATTAAAATCATCAAATTCATTAAAGGAGTAAAAAATAAACAATTTGAAATAGAAATTAGGAAAGTTAACTTTCTACACCAAAGTTTTTCCTGAAATAATATTCAATTATAAAATTAAATTTGGTTTATCAATGAATAAAACAATCAACTATACAAAATGATTTTTTATTGTTTTGATTATTTCTAAAATCTTTGAAATAAAACAATAAATATTCACCTTATTTATTTTACATTTAACAAACATTTAGTTTTAGTGTAAATAAATATTACATAAAATAAAATAGAGTAATGATACTTAAATCAATATTTAAATGCTAAATAATACCTAATATTAATTATTTTTAATCGGAGTAACTAAAAATATCTAATTTATAGATTTATTTTCAACTAAATTTTATTTGGTAAAATTCTGTAAAAAGATAAATTCTTTAAAAATTTTCTTCAATAAATAAAATCTTTTGATAAGAGATTCAGTATCAATTTGTCTGTAACTAAAACTATGTTGCTGTAAAATTAATAAATCAAATAAAGTAATAAAAAACAACAATGCCAAAATATGCCAAAAACTTTAAAAGGACATTCAACATTTAATGATTTTAGTAATTAAAATCATTGAATTCATTAAAGGAGTAAAATTAAACAATTTGAAATAGACATTAGGAAAGTTAACTTTCTACACCAAAGTTTTTCCTGAAATAATATTTAATGATAAAATTAAATTTGGTTTATCAATGAATAAAACAATCAACTATACAAAATGATTTTTTATTGTTTTGATTATTTCTAAAAATTTTGAAATAAAAAAAATAAACATTCACCTTATTTATTTTGCATTTAACAAACATTTAGTTTTAGTGTAAATAAATATTACATAAAATAAAATAGAGTAATGATACTTAAATCAATTTTTAAATGCTAAATAATATTTAATATTAATTTTTTTTAATCGGAGTAAATAAAAATATCTAATTTATAGATTTATTTTCAACTAAATTTTATTTGGTAAAATTCTGTAAAAAGATAAATTCTTTAAACATTTTCTTCAATAAATAAAATCTTTTGATAAGAGATTCAGTATCAATTTGTCTGTAACTAAAACTACGTCACTGCTTACATCAAAACACTGTTATTGATAAAAATATTATTTGATTAATAATCAATTGATGCATGCAACATTTTGATTTGAGGGTGACAGAAGTAAGTTTCCATTTGAAATGGTTTCATTTTTCTTTACTCCTTTAATAAATTTGATGATTTTACCGATAATACAAACCCTCTTATATGGAAATTTTAACTCAGACAATATCTTTCAAAAATTAATTTTTATAACCGCCCAGATGGCATTTTTTGCTAGTTTATGTAAAAATGTTTGTACAATAAATTAATGAATATAATATATGTTGTTACACTCTTAATTCATTTTCTTAGAGATTTAATAAATTTTATATCCATGAAAGTAAGCATTAAATTGAATAATTGGCAGACCTGAACATCTGGAAACCCCCCATCTAAAATTTTTGTTTTTAATTTTTTTTCTTTCTTTTAATGGATTATTATCAATTGCACACCAATCTATCAAATTGTAAAAGAACAAAAAATTCAAAAAAGTTATTTATTTTTCGCGGTGCTCAGTTCCCCGTATAAGTTTATCGTAAATCGATCCCCCATATCAGAACCGCTACAAAATTTATTCATTTATTTATTTTATTGTTTTCCTTCAATGGATTATTATCGATTACACACCAATCTATCAGGTTTTTAAAAAAATTCTTAAATGTTCTTTATTTTTTGAGTTTTCAGGGGTGCTCATGCCGACATATAAGTTTATAGTAAATCGCTGCCCCATATCAGAACCGCTCGAAAGGAAACTGGCGCAAACGTGTCAAAGTTAGGGTGGCACAGAAAAAACAGAACCCAAATTATTTATTTATTTTCCCATTAAACTAACCTTAAACCCCAACACCAACCTGTTATAACGCGCTTAGCGAATAATAAGACGTGTAGCACAGTTGACGTTAACTGCGAGAAGAACCCACTTCCGCTTTTTATTTAAAATAATACAAGATGGCTGAAACAGTACTTCCGTTTCATACAACAATGTTATAACCGGTGCTTCCGGGTCTTAGTATACCACATCCCTCCCCACTTAGCTTGAAACATCCATAGGTCCCTCCCCGGAACTCCCATTACTTATAGGAGGCATTGTCCGACTCTCAGACATAGTCACATCATCATCATCTGTAGCCTCTGGAGACTCCTGAACAGCAATTTCCCCAGTTAAGGGGCTAGTACTGGGTCGTTTCCCTTTTGTATCTGGTTTAATGTTGGTGCGCTGTCTTTCGGGTTTATTCTCAGCATTGTTCCTTCTTTCCTCCTCTTTGCGTTTAAACCATGTTCTCATGCGAGTTCTGGGGTGTTCATCTTCCAAGCTGTCACCGGTTGTTGAAAAACTGCTATCTCTGTAGGGTGCAGGAAGCTGTGCACAAGCTGTTGAGTGCCCTGTAACTGTTTGTTCCTGACTCCCCTGAGGCTGCCTTGATTCTTCGGGACCTCTCACAACAGGTTCTGTTGGAATATTCGCGCGAATATGATCCACATGCCTTTTCCCTAATCGACCATCCTCCAATCGCACTCTAAAAGTCAGTGGACCAAGCTGCTCCTCTAAAACTCCGAACAACCATTTTGGCCTCCCTTGAAAATTCACCACACTAACACTATCTCCAATATGGAACATCCTTTCACTACGATATCTATCCGTTGTTCTTTTAGTATCGTCTATTTTCGTGGTGACTTGGGTAGATAAATCTAGATACACAAGGTCCAGACGAGATCGAGGCTGACGGCCCATTAGTAGCATTGCTGGTGATTGACCTGTTGTTGATTGCGGGAATAACCGGTATCGGGCTAATACACGCAATAATCGTGTTTCCAAATCTCCAGTAACTTTTTTAAGACCACTCTTAATGGTTTGAACTGCACGCTCAGCCAGTCCATTTGAAGAGGGGTGGTATGGCGCACATCTAACATGCTTAATGCCATTTAGGGTACAGAACCTGGAAAATTCCTTACTAGTAAAACTGCTAGCATTGTCCGACACAATCACATGTGGACTCCCATGTGTGGCAAACGTGCGTCTCAACATCCTTTCTGTTTCTGAAGAAGATGGTGATGACACAACATGTGCATCTATATATTTACAGTGGGCGTCGACAATCACTAGAATCCACTTGCCCTGGATAGGGCCCGCATAATCCATGTGCACTCTGAACCAAGGCCTTCCTGGCCATTCCCAGGGATGCAATGCACTAGCCTGAGGCATATTTGCACTATCTTGGCACATGGCACAACTCCTCACACATAATTCAATATCTGCATCCATTTTAGGCCACCAAATGTGACTACGAGCAAGAGACTTCATCCGTGAAATTCCTGGATGACTCTCATGCAATTCTTTCAGTAACGCCTCTCGACACTTTGCTGGGATAATCACCCGTGATCCCCATAAAATACAACCCAGTTGTTCCGACAACTCATCCTTCCTGGTTGTATATGGTTGAAAGTCAAGAGATACTTTTCCCGGCCATCCATGTAAGATCCATCTACACACTTGTGATAACACGGGGTCTCTTGAGGTGTAAAAAGCAACAGTTTTTGACGTGACTGGGGTTAAGTCTAAAGCTGACATGGAGAGTACTACTTCCTCCGGACAAGGTAATGGCGTAAAATGGTCTTCTATAGGTAGCCGACTCAATCCATCTGCATTAGAAATTTTTGAACCTGGTTTGTATTCTAGTTGATAATGATAACTTGCTAGAATCAAGGCCCAACGTTGAACTCTAGCACTTCCTGTTGGTGATATTGCACGGTCCTCTTTAAAAAGCCCAAGCAGTGGTTTATGATCCGTGATGATGGTAAATTCTCGACCATAGATATATTTATGGAATTTAGAAACTCCAAAAATGACTGCCAGTCCTTCACGTTCTATCTGGGCATAATTTCGTTCTGCCTTTGAATACCATTTAAATAAATATTACACATAAATATTACACATATATGGTTCACGGCTATTCGATCTCGTAAAAAATAAGGGTATGTCGTCTGTCTCTTGTATGTAATTCGACACCTTTCTCCTTTGTTCATTTTTACAAAATTTTGAAAGGTGATGTTTATTGTTACATTTAAAACAACTTTTCCCCCATGCGGGACAAAAAAATCTTTTCTCATGCCATTTCCCACCACAACCAAGACAACTTTTTTCTTTCTTTTGTAATTCAGTTGTGTTAGACTCGGAACACATTTTATTTACTTCATCCGTCTCTTTTTTCTTTATATGTGCAACGTCACTCATTGCTAATTCTATAGCTGTGGCCATTTTAACAGCTTCTTCTAACGACATATCTTGGGACAATAATTTTTCTAGAATTTTATCGTCCCTTAATCCACACACAAATTTGTCACGCAATGCTCTTTTTAAATATGACCCAAATTCGCATGTAGAAGCCAAATGTTTAAGGCGAACAAGAAATTTTGAAATTGACTCACCCTCCTCTTGTTTTGCATTATGGAAACGAAAACTTTCAGCCACTATTAGTTTTTTAGGCTTAAAATGTTCCAACAACAACTGGGTAATTTCCCCCAGTGACTTCTCGCTTGGTTTTTGAGGGGTACATAAATCCTCCAAGACTCTGTAGGTCCTTTCTCCAATTGTACTCAGTAATATGGCTTTGCATTTTACTTGGTTTTCATGTTCAATATCGTTTGCGATAAAAAACTGTTCTACTCGGTCCAAATAGGTTGATATATTCCCTGATTCCGTACAGAATTCTTCTAAATGTCCGAGTAATGGCATTTTCTTAAGTGAAACAAATCCTCGTCTGCCAATTGTTATAACGCGCTTAGCGAATAATAAGACGTGTAGCACAGTTGACGTTAACTGCGAGAAGAACCCACTTCCGCTTTTTATTTAAAATAATACAAGATGGCTGAAACAGTACTTCCGTTTCATACAACAATGTTATAACCGGTGCTTCCGGGTCTTAGTATACCACACAACCCTAACCTCAAATCCTAACCCTAAACCCACCTAGTTACAATTAACAGTTTTATTACAAAATTTGTAGGTTCTGTTTTTTCAATGTCACCTTAATTTTGACACCTTTGTGCAAATTCAGCCCAACTGTTAAGGTAGAGCGGTTCCGATATAGGGGGAGCGATTTACTATAAACTTATACGGGGAAATGAGCACCCCTGAAAACTCAAAAAATAAAGAACTAAAAAGTTCTTTATTTTTGAATCAGGCGCTTTTTTTTTTTACAATCTGATAGATTGGTGTGTAATCGATAACAATCCATTGAGGGGAAAAAAAAAATTTTTTTAGCGGTTCCGATATGGGGGATCAATTTACAATAAACTTATACGGGGAACTGAGCACCCCTGAAAACTCGAAAAATAAATAACTTTTTTGAATTTTTTTTTTTACAATCTGATAGATTGGTGTGTAATCGATAATAATCCATTGAAGAAAAAGAAAAAAAAAATTAAAAAGACATTTAGATGGGGGGTTTCAGATGCTCAAGTCCGATGAATAATTTTATTTATTTAATTTTTAAAAACAAAACAAAATTTATATAAACTCGAAGTAAAATGCTATTTTCAATCATCTAATACAGAATAGTAATCCTCTTATTGATGAATGTGTATTGTTTAAACATTGAACAAAATACTATTAATTTCTCGCAACAATTAATTTAGATAAATGATGAAAAATAACATTAGTATGAAATAACCGTAAACAAATTTTGAATTAAAAATAAAAGTAAACATATTTTTTTAATTCCTAATAGGAATAATAAAATTTGAAATAAAAAATACTTGTTATATTTGTGAAGTTGCCGCGAAAATTAAAAATAAATTTTATCTATAAATTTTTTTATCTATAAATTTTTTCATTAAAAATTAACTCTATTAAAACTTTTAAAATTTTTTTTTTTTTACCGCAACGAAAACGGAAGTAGTCACGGACAAAAGACCATAACTAATAATTTAACGTAACATATAAATTAGTGGCTGTATCTTTATTTATAAATTAATTTATCGCAAAACTTTATACATGAAATAATTATAAATACAAATAAAAATTAAAATATCAATTAAAAACTGTTTAGAACTAAACATGCATTTATTAAAACATTCGTTGAAAATAGGCTATGCAAATGTTACAAACCAGCAAATATTACAAAGGCAACTCAATACTTGTATATAAAGCAATTTGTTCCTTTAATATTAAGTATAACTCAAATTGAATTGATTATAAATTTGGTTCTCATTGATAAACGCTAGAGTTTAATGTGGAATCTAGTGACGTCAGCCGTGACATAGTTTCGGCTTCAGATAGAAATGCAAACAATCATCATTATATATAGAGATAAGCGACGGAAAGCAAAGTATTTCAGATTGGGGGAGAAAGACCGTGTGGCCCTCCACAAAACAAGCTTTATTATTTATAAATCCCAATGCAAATGCAATATTTGCTACAACGGGTGCAATACCCAAAGATTTGAGGTAAGAGCAAAACAACATTTATCCCATACTATCCGCTCCAGTAACTTAGACTAGTCTACAAAATTGAGCAATCGAAATTCTCCTTTTGCCATTGGACGGCATTTATTGGATAGTCCTGCTTGCACCGCAGCATATAATATATATATATATATGAGGAAAAATGAGTAAAGAAAAGAAATGTAAATGGATAAAATGAATTTAATCGATATCACATTAATCGATATCACTTACACATGTGTTTCGGTCAGTTTATGTGTGTGAAAATATTTCGCACACATAGAAGAATCGACCTTCATCAGAGTGAACATTTATTTTGACTGTTCACTCTGATGAAGGTCGATTCTTCTATGTGTGCGAAATATTTTCACACACATAAACTGACCGAAACACATGTATAAGTGATATCGATTAATGTGATATCGATTAAATTCATTTTATTCATTTACATTTCTTTTCTTTACTCATTTTTCCTGATATTGTCGGATTCAATTCCTTTTCCATTTTTACATATATATATATATATATATATATATATATATATATATTCTATTTTTATATTCTAAACACATATAAACCATGAAATTATACGTGACACAATTGTCAAAAAAAAATGAAAGCAATTAACCATATTGTAAAAGATAAGCAAGCATTCGTTGAATTTATTTTCAAATATACGAGGGTAATCCCAAAAGAAAGGTCTCTAAGACGCAGTGGACTCAGGGAAACTGTTCGTGCGGCTATTGGCCACACTGTTGTATTTGTTGTGCATGCGCCTGTCCATGATTTTGCCTCGCTGTCACGCTCAGTCGTTGCTTGGTAGTCGTTTCTGATAGAGTTCCCGCCAAATGTGAAGTTCACGCGATTATTCAGTTTTTGAACCCAAAAAGCATTAAACCGATTAAAATTCATCACCAATTAACAGAAGTGTATAGTGAGTCATGTATGGATGTAAAAAACCTGCGCAAGTGGTGTAAATAGTTTGTAACGACGACGAGGTTCAACGCATCCTCAACGATGTGGCGGCCAGCAGGTATGACATGGGCACACAAAAACTGCTATAGCGCATACAAAAATGCATCGGACCGAAATGGCGATTAGGTAGAAAAAGTAGACACATGTTTAAACTTTAAAATGATGTAAGCATATTGTACAATAAAGAATAAACTTTTCTGAATGTTTTGGAGACCTTACCTTTGGGATTACTCTCGTACAAGGCAAGAAGGAAAATACATTTGAAGATACAACATGACAAAAAGCTTTAGTGCAGAGGCCATGAATACGATAAAATAACAATATTATTCAACAGTGTATTGAAAAAAAACCCCAACAACAATGAAATATATTTACAAACTGTACCTATTAAATAACGAAACTAGGCTTGTGTAAAATGAACGTAAAGCTGCATGCTCAAAGTGCGTGCTATACATTCAACATTGTAAATCATGCTCAAAGTGCGTGCTATACATTCACCATTGTAAATCATGCTCAAAGTGCGGGCTATACATTCAACATTGTAAATCATGCTCAAAGTGCGTGCTATACATTCAACATTGTAAATCATGCTCAAAGTGCGTGCTATACATTCACCATTGTAAATCATGCTCAAAGTGCGGGCTATACATTCAACATTGTAAATCATGCTCAAAGTGCGTGCTTTACATTCAACATTGTAAATCATGCTCAAACTGTGTGATATACATTGAATATTGTAAATAATGCTCAAACTGCGTGATATACATTGAACATTGTAAATTATAAACAGCCCCTAAAATGTTTAATCCGTTGGCGTCTTCATTTTGCTTCATCACCGGAAGTAGACCCATTTTTTGACAAAATTTGGGCAAGTCATCGGTTTAAAACTTTAAATGAAATTAAACAAACTGGCAGCGGAATCTTTCTGCTACTCATTGAAATTTTGGCAAATAATTCATGTCATGTGTTCGAGTAATTTGCGAAAGTGGAAAGGAGATGGAAGATAATTACTGTTGCGAACGCTTCATGTTCGTGAAGAACCAGTGGTCAATGTCTAAAATATCAAATGGATAATTCAATTTTACCGATCACTTAACATGGCAAATGACCGCACAAAGGTTTCTCAAAGAGAACAAGACTGTGTCAGG
>CM042139.1:116810661-116855661 GCA_023376005.1 Doryteuthis pealeii
GTAAATAAGGAAAAAGTATATATATTATTTCTCCATATATATATATACATATATATATATATATATATATATATTGTTGTTGTTGTTGTTGTTGTTGTTGTTGTTGGCATCCTTCCGTCTACTAAAGACGATGGCGTAGTGTACAATTTTTGTTAGTGGAACTACGTAACCTGGGTGGGTTGATATGGAAGATGAGCTGTTGCCCAATCAGAGTATTCCCTCTCTTTACACGCCCACTATGATCCAAAGGAAAGGTAAGAAACCATTGCATTTTGGCATCGATATTGCCACAGCCGTTTTGTCATGAATTGTGAACAGATCCTGTCGCGAGAATTAAATTGAGGTATGTCAGATTTAGAATCAGGGAGTCCATGGAGAACTACCAGGAACTGTTGGTAACACTTGAACCTAAAAGGCACATGATTTTACTCGACATAACAGACAAGTGATCGTCTGGAAAACGCAACAAGGATGTTGTTCATTTTGATTTATTATTTTCTTAATATTTCGGGATGATATATCTGTCTCTCTCTCTCTATCAACAAGAACTCTTGTTTATATGCCCACAATGGTTACATAATAGATATTAAACAATGAAATAAAAATAGTAAAAGACAAAACTGGAGACCTTAAATATAACGTAAAAAATTGTATTATAGACAAATACATACATTTAAGAAATAACAGAAAAAGGGTAAAGAAAGTTCAATGTTTTTCAACTAACCTCAGCTAGTTAAAAAAAAATATTAAAGGAATGTGAAATGTCTTTGTAGTGTGTATTGGTCGAACGAAGGTCTGGGAAGAAATTGGTGAGAACCTAAACAAAGCGCCTAAATCTGATGACGTAGTTGGGTTTGAATAGGCGGTTCCAAGGATGAGGCAGAGTTCAAATCCCTGGAAGAACACAGATGGAGTTGGGGGAGAAGGTGGTTTTTGAAGGTGTGTCTTATGTATGTAGGTAGCAATTTCGACCTAGTTCAGTTTTCTTGTTTGTTTATTTGTTTTAATTAACCCAAAAGTTTTGTATGGAATATGTTCATTTTTTTTCTTTTTTCTATCAATGTATTGTACTATTCAAAAAATATATAATTCTTTCTTTTTTCTTACTTACTTTTCTACCATGTGATTTTTCCACACCTGGTACCACGGCCAGCTTAGTTTCACACATACACACACACACACACACACACACACACACACACACACACACATATATATATATATATATATATATATATATATAATACTTAAGCCTAGTATATAAATAATTGTTTGCTAAAGGCAAAAACTCACCCGTCTCTTACTCACATTCTACCTGTCACTTCCCCCTCTCTCTATATATCTAGATTAACTATTCTTTATATATGTTAGATTTGTCTGTTAGTGTAAAGAGAGAGATTGGAGAGTGTTAGCGGTTGATGAACTTATTCGTATGTTAATTTTCAGCAGCTAACGGCTTCGTTATATATAAGAGGGGTCAGTTTTTGACTTAATTGTAAATTCTAGCAAAATGATTTTAATGCATTTTTTAAATTCTCCGGTCGTATTTATTTTAAAAAAAAATCTAATTCGTTTTGCAAATTAACTTTCTTCCTGATCACAATTATCTACCCAGGTATATAGGTAACCCAACGGGTCACGTTTTTTCTAGTATATATAGTTAACGACGAAATTATTCGTTCAACCATCAATTTTGAATATTTTTTTCCATTTCTCAGAATCTAATGCCCGTATGATGTCAGTTTTTTTTAAATATATTAATAAGCACAAAAAGAGATTATGAAACTTAATTTCAGAACAATATAATGAATACAACCAATTTTGTTACATAATGAATGGGTATCCTATGAATTGTCTAAGAAGTGTAGATATTTTTGAATCAAAGTTAGTTGAAGACTCAAATAGCAGGGGTGGATGGGAAAATACCATTATCGTTATGATTGGCAGGTGGTGATCTCTACTTGACCCCATGAAGCCAACAGAAGTTAAGTTAGTTTTATTAAGTTGCAGCCAGACAGTCACCGAGAGACGACGTTCTCGCAAGATGCCGTTTCTCATTCGCGCGGTTTCGAGAATCCTTTGGTCGGGGGTTGTTTTTAATAAAGACTAATAAAAAACAACAAGTCTTGCGTATTAATTATTCTACGAGAAATGCACAGACACCTGACCCGAATAGAACTACAGAAGAGCCCAAAAGCCCGGAGAAATCAGCCCTGAAGAAAATGGCCGACGCAGTAGACAAGGAGAAGAGAAAAGTAGAAGAACCAGTCCATCATCCCCTCATACTCTGTCTGTCTATCTGTCTCGCTATCTATATACCCGATATGTTAAGTGGGTATATAACAATTTGAAAGGCAAATTATGCAAAATGGGAAAAGAAAAAAATATTCGTACAGTAGAAAATTTCGTTATAAATTTATTGGTTCATGTAAGTATAAGTAATTGACATGAGACAGATAATTATTAACTTCCACAAGTCGGGAAATAGTTACATCACTATTTCAAGCCGGTTATCTATCCCTATATCTACGGTACAGTCAGTTATAGAAAAGTTTAGATAGTTTAGCACGACAGAAAATTTGCTTGGGTGTGGAATAAAATCCAAATTGCCATCAAGAAATGCACGAAAACTGTGTCACGGGGTTAAAATAAAACCAAGAGATGCTTTGAAAGACATCATAAAAAATTTAGATACGATGGGTATCAGCGTAAGTAATAGCATAATACAACGTTGTTTAAATAGAAATGCGTTGTATGGAAACCAACCCCGACGAACTCCTCTTCACAAACCATGTCACATTGTTGCTCGGTTTAATTTCACCAAAACTTTATGGGACAAAGGAAATTACTTTTAAAAAGAAGTACTATGGAGTGATAAAACAAAATTTGAGCTTTTTGGACTATTAGTGTTAAATTAACGGCGTGATCCCAGGGGCTATCCCCCTGGCAACACCTACCACCTTCATTTAAAGGGGCATGGATGGGTTTATTGCCCAGTGCCTGATGCACCCCCTTGAGGGAGGATACTGTCTGGATTGATGCATTTTTTGCACGTGCCATCCCATGAGCTTCGGCTCCTGGGTGGTCCAACATTAAAAGACCGTGTGTCATACCTGCATACGTAGGAAGCACGGTTAATATTCTAATAAAATGGTCTGCTTTGAGACAAATCTAACTCAGATTCTCAGAGTCATCGTTAATGAATAAAAATATTCTGTGTATTAATGACTTTGACTATAAATTAAACACTCATTGATAAACTTACGCAATTCTTGAGGGTATTGTGACGTAAACAGTGACGTAATTTCGGTTACAGACAGACACCAAATTTCGATTATAATAAAATTTGTGTACTACTTACGTTTTCCTTTATCCATACTTTTTCCGAAAAACCCAAATTATCCTTTAATTTGTATGGAAATTCTGTTGCATATTTTTTGCATAAATTATACCTATTCTTGTCAGATGCAATTGTCAAGAGTTGATAGCACTTTCCACCGGCTGGAACCCATCCAGAATTACACTGGATTGCTGGAAAGATAATGAGATTATTTAATGAATGCGTGTCTTGTATAGAAACAATTTTTACAACCAATCTAGGAGAAGGAAACCTCTGAATTCAAACCTGTTAAACTCCGTTGAATAAATTGACCTTGTGTTACATGCTGCTTGTACAGAGGGTAGGTAAATACATATATATATGGATGGGCACTCCCCGTAAAAAATGTCAAACGATTACCAAAAATCAGAGAATTGTCCAATTCTAATGAAATTTTCCCTACATTATTCATTAAGGGCTTAGTGTTATAATGGATAACTACTTTTATTAAAATGAACTTGAAAATTTTTTTTTTATCATATCAGAATGTAGGAGGTGTTGACCTTTGGTCATTTAAAGATAAAAAACTCCAGTTCCTAAATTTTAGATTTCTAGAAGAAACATGTTTCTGAAGAACATATAAAAAAATAAAGAATAAAAATTCAATACCCGAAAAAAGTTATTCCAAAATTTTAAATTATTTTCTTAAAACTCAAATAATTCATGTACTTTTTTTTTGTTTTTTGTTTATAATTCTCGCACGTAATATCTTCATCGATACCATTTCTCTGAATTATTTTAGATGAGACTTGGTAATTTGTATTATTTGTATTATTCGGACTATTGTCCTCATCTTTATTGTTATATAAACAACGTTTCGGTCAATGTGCCCTCCGGCCTTCTTCAGATGTTTCTTGCCGAACTCGGTTTCTTGCTGAAGCTGCTCTTAGAACTCGGGAATCTTCTTGACTAGGGAGCATTCATGTCGTCATCGAGAACCTTCACGGAAATTCGAACAGAACGCTTTATTCAATCAACGGGGTAGACTCATTCCGTTAACCATGGCCGGATACAAGTGTTAAGCTATGTTATTGACGCCCTAGGCCAGGATTGAACCTGCAACCTAAAGATGCCTGTCACTTAGGACTGTATCAACTCAACCCTTATATCTGTTGCACCATGTGTCCAACTGATTCCGACTTCGACAAGAAACACCTAAAGAAAACCGGAGGGCACATTGATAGAAACGTTCTGTATATAACAATAAAGATAAGGATAATAGTCCGAAAATCTAAATAATACAAATGTTCATCAATGTTGTGCTGGTTGATACAAATACAACCGTCTCCATTTTTACAGATCGTCAAGTCAGAAAATTCAAAAAAAGCTTCTAAAATTTCAACGAATAAAGATTATTTCTTAATCTTGCGAAATAACTAATTTAGGCAGAAATATAATTTGTTATATTTAACATTTATTTTATTACGACCACTATGTGTGAAAAACTCTCAAAGAATGAAATGATGATAATATGAAATAGTGATTAAGTAGAAAAATAGATACATATTAAAACATTCAAATGATGTAAACATCAGTAACAATAAACAATAAATGTTTCTTCGATTTCTAAGTATTTTGGAGATCTTAACTTTGGGATTACCCTCGGATATAAGGTCCATTACCCGTTATCTGACCTTGTTTGAACATTACTAACCGAATCTTTTTGTGTATATTTACTGTTTCAAAGTGGACCGGGGAGCAACGGTGATGAAGGAGTGCTCCACATTCCCCAGACCTCCAGAACTGGAGCCTCACCATCAAATAGAGTTTAACATCATTCCCAGGACATGAATACCCTCAGCCATCGCCTTTTAGCACATATATGATAAAAAGATTGGGATATGCCATAAGGGCAATAGGGTTGGGGCAATCATGTAGATGCTAGGGCTTGACATGGCCTCTCCGACCGCCCGTCTATCCCAAGTAAAGGTATGTGGAATGTTGCGTGTCATGGACTGCTCATCCATCAGGATTCCTTCCTTAAGCATCACGGGTCACCACCCACGGCCAACAGGCGGCCCCATTGGGGGAAAGGTCTTACCCCAATACAGATGTAGGGAATTATCTTCCTTTTGCCGGAAGAGTTATCTCATCGCAGCGTTGCTGTTTGTTCCCACTAGGGGGACCTCTGGTAGTTAAGCGCGTTCATTCAAAAACGCTGCTTCCTCTTTTAGCGACATCTCCGAAACGAGCACTATATAAAATCATTCATAGGATTGATTTTAATACGTTGGAGAATAAAACACCTTTTAATTATTTATTAAACCTGGTTTTGTTAAAACCAGTATGCAAATTAGCCACACCATATATTATGTAAACCTTTATTTTGTAATGATATAGGAGACACATTGCAAGATTTTAAACGTACTAATAACACGAGTCTTTCGGAGCCTGTGTCTATTAATGAAATTAACGGCGTGGTCCCAGAGGGCTATCCCCCCAGACAACACCTGCCCCCTCGATTTAAAGGGTAGGCCTGGGTTTATCCACAGCTTGTGCTAGCACAAAAGAATAAAATTAAAAGGGAATATCTTCTAACTTCCCCTGACGAGGCGTCGTATACACCTTTTTTTTCATTTGGAACAGCAAATGCCTCTCGCTGTCAATTGTACAAATCTATAAAACTCGTTATATACTGATTGTCTGATAACAAGCAGGGGTAAGGTCCTGAAACATCACAGCCCTATCGGCTGGGGCTTTAGAATACACCGACTGCACCTCTACAGAGGAGTAAGACCTCGTCAATGAGAACATTTGTTAGCCGTGGGTGGCGGCCCGTGGTACTTAAGGATAGAAGCCCGGTAGCTGAACAGTTCATTACATGCAACACTTTGGCCCTTACTTATGCTAGACGGGCGGTCGGAGAGCCCCCTCCTATCAATCGGCTTGTCATGTCAAGCTATGTGATTGTTCCAACCCTATTGTCCTTATGGTGATCCTCGATTCTTTTTATCATATATGTGATAGAAGGTGGTCTTATTGTCTTGGGTATGATGTTAAACAATATCTGACGTTTAAGTTCCACTGCTAGAGCTCTGAGAAGTGTCGAGTACTCCTTCATCACCATTACTCCCAGGTCCACTGTGGCCCGGAGTGATAGTACCTGTTAGGGTCCCATCTATGGGTTAAATAGAACAACATGAGTTTTAAAAATGTGTTTAAAATTATCTATCTATCGTTCATTTAATATTCATAAACATTTTGCTATTAAAAATAAAGATGGAAACAAATATTGATATAAAAATCATTTCTGTATTCTATATAGAATCAGTTATATTTACGTGTGAAAAGTTGGTTTCCATTATAGAAATAATGTAGCAATTTTAAATCCATACAAACATTTTAACACTCGCTTTTGAAAGGTTTAAAAGATCGACGAATTTTTGGGATTCAGTACGAATTTAATCAGTGAATAGATTTATTCATTAAAAGATCAAAGAAATATTTATAAATGAAACATAAATACTGTGTAAATAGAATATGAATATATAGATAGAATATATAATGTAAATAGAATATAAATACTATATAAATACTATAAAAATACTATGATAGCCATTATAAATTATATGAATTTATTACGTAGTTAACTTTTTGTGTATACTTATATCAATATTATTAATATCTAACATTAATATCAATATTAGTATTTAATATTAATATTGATATTAATATTATTAATATTTATATATTTTAGAATATAATTTTCGAGAGAAGTCAATTCTACTGACTATTTGATGTAGAAATATCGTAAATCTCAAACTTGAAATAAGATATTCATATTCTTAGAAATTTTTTAAAATCATATTCATATTTAAAAAAAAGAAGGAAAGAAAAATTACTTACATAAAGTGATTTTGAAAGAATATTGAAATAATTTGAAATAAGGTCAACTATGAATGTAAAAGAAATGATAGAATAAATTTGACTTACCATAAGAAAATGTAAAGTAGACGGAAAAGAGAATTCCTGCTATTAGCGGAAGATTCATTTTTGACCATCTGATTTATTCGCCTTCTATCAATTCAAATGACAAGTGACTGAATATTTGTTGATTGATCGAACTAGCCAACAGCTCAACGCGTAAACGAAACGGTTTTTCCTTATTGATTACATACACACAATCGTTAAATATCATTTGCTCATATATAATTCTCAAATTGGTCATAGATAGCCTATTGGAAACAAATGATACATTTGCATATGACAGCATTGGTTCCCGCTAGATCAACTAAGTTAAGCAGCGATGAGCGTGTTCAATACTTATATGGGTGACCATTTAAGCAACAAGTACTGTAAGTAAACCGAATACCAAAATGACTTGATTCGGCATCAAATGAACCGAACGGGTTGATAGGCCGTAAAACAAATCAACCAACCAATACATTTTATAAAGGAGATTGTGTGTCTGTCTGTCTGTCTGTAACCGAAACTATATCATTACTCAAAACACAATTCCCTTTGTTATTTACGTCACATTGTCCATTATTTTATTTTTATTCAGACCTCAAGTATAAAGAAAATTGTTTTACATTATTAACGCTGTTGGTAATATCTATATAATAATAACATGCGATTGTATTTATATATACAACAAAATAGCGGTTTACAGTGTGAACGGGAAGGCTAAGTTGCATATTGATATAAAAAATTTGATTTTATAAATATGTGCTTAGTATTATTGATTTCTAATTGTTTGGTTTTATCCTAATGAATATGAGCAAACACCCCGGGGATACATTTTAAAAGAAATCAATTAACAAAAAAAAGTAACTGTAATTTTATTCTTTACTTCCTATTTTAACTCAATAGTTAAATTAGCAAAATTTAGCAATGAAAGACGGGAGTAATGGAAGGGTAAGATTCAGTTGTTCTATTTTTCAATTATACCCCACTCTGTTTCAAATATTTTTATCTTCAAACTGTAAACCGCTATATTGTTGTATATATAAATACAATTGTATGTTATTAGAATGTAGATCAGGCCAACAGTGTTAATAATTTAAAACAATTAAAAAAATTAATAACTGAGGTTTAAACAAATATAAAATCATTGAGAATGTGACGTAAATAACTAAGGGAATTGTGACTTGAGTAGTAATATAGTTTAGGTTACAGAGAGACAAACAATCTCCATTATAATAAGATAAGATGCTAATTAAGATTCAATAATGATTATTTAATAACCATCGAGAATATAACGTAAATAACTAAGGGAATTGTGACGTTGGTGGTAACGTAGTTTTGGTTACAGACATACAGACAGGCACACAATCTTCATTATAATTAGATATGATTGTTGATATACACGTTTTGTGCAAAGTGATAGCTCAAAATGAATAAGAATTTTTTTTTAAAGTGCCTGGTGCTCTTGTTAATCAGAGCCGATTTACAATGTGAAATATCTGAAAAGGTCACAATGTTAAATACATTACCCGTACAGCCCACCGTACTTGAAATTCAGAGTCATATACAATAATTGACGTGCATTGAAATGATATGTTGTTAGTGCAATGTAATTAGTTGCAGAACAGAGTAATTTCAAATAAGATTTTCAACTTATTATTGGTAGTATAAGTCTGAATAGTGTGGTAGAATTACCACACATCCCAAAAATGATTAGATTCCCTCTCAAATGATCGGAGTTTATGAGAAAGATAAATCCAGTTATATTGTATTCTAGGATGTGAGTGGTGTAATGGTTATCGACAATAGACAGCGTAAGACGAGTTCAAATCCTGTTTGCATTTTTTTAGATAACTCAATAAATTATTTTCTTTTAATATTCTTTCAGGAGTGGAGAGCCAGCCAAGAAAATATTTTTTTAAATATCAACAATTAATTTTAAAGCTATGCATTGGACACAATAAATCTATCACAAAATGGAGTTTGAGAACCACCATTCACAGAAGGATTTTCAGAAAATGAACTTCGAGAAACCTTAATAAGATGGTACGAAGCTGGACTTGCCGGATTTGCCTTGAACGGGCAGTCAAGTTCCAAATTAGGAAATGGCTTTGAAGCGAGGCAGATACATAGTTGCAAAAGTTTTGTGTCATAAACTTTAACCTTCTTTTTTGTCTAAGAACTCTTATATGGAGCTATTTGACTCCATATATTAAGCAATAGTAAACCATTAGTTGTTTTTCCACATTTTCCTTCATTCATAATAGAAAAATCAGCTGTTTTTCTTTTTTTTAAATGTATTCTCTGTTACTGCTTAATTATTGAGGTAAAACAGCATTTCGGAGCCGTTACTGATAATGGGGGTATATCTTTAATTTGAATTCTAGTCCCTTTCATTTAATTTTGATAAAATAAAATGACAACATTACCTGCTTTTAATATTACTCCCGCCTTTCATTGCTAAATCTTCCTAATTTAACTATTCAGTTTTAATATTGAAATTGTTAGGTTTTCTGATCAATTTTTGGCCAAAACCGAGAGTTTTTCAATGCATTTTTATCTACGATCTTTGATATACTTCCTGAAAAATTGGTACAGGTGCAAGATCTAATGTTTGGTATCAATATTTAATAGATAAGTACACAACTTCCGCTGTCTCATAAAATTCGATATTCAAAAAAGAGTGAAAAATTAACATACCATAATGTATATATATATATATATATATTATATATATATATATATATGTATGTATGTGTGTGTGTGTGTGTGTGTGTGTGTGTGTCTATCTGGAATCATCTAAATCTCACTGTACAAACATACTGTATGCTCTTGTAGGTGCAAACATATATATTCATACAAGGATTTTTATAAATCCCCAATAGAACTCAATATATAATAACCAATATTTGAATTATATACTGAGCAATATTTAACTTTCAAACAAAAGAAACTTAAAACAGATGACGGTTTGTCAAATTTTTCTTTCTTTGGAAGTTATATATATATATATATATATATATATATATATATATATATATATATATAAACACTTATAAATAGATAGATATCTTAAAATACATATACATATATACTTGGATGTGTTTGTATATGCAAAAATATATGCATATATATATATATATGTTTATATATAATATATTAGGATAGGTCGATTTTCTTTATATATATATATATATATATATATATATATATATATATATAATACATCTTATAGATGTATTTTATGAAATTATATATATATATATATATATATATATATATATATATATATACATATTAGATGCATACAGACACACATATATGTATGTATGTGTATATTAGACACATACACACATTATATATATATATATATATATATATATATATATATATACTTTGGTGCGGTACCAAGTTTCTTGGTACAAGGTGATTCTAGATGGGTCCTAATTTTCTACCAGTAGTTTATTGTAGAGTTCAGGTTCCGTATGAGAGCTCAATGTTTAATTATTGTAAACAGAGCAAAGTTATTTGGGAATAAAAAGGCCTATATATATATATATATATATATATATATAAGAGAGTTTCATAATTTGCTTGAAGCATTGTGTATGTATTGGTTAGGAGGTAGATTTAGAAGGCCATCACAATGCAGTTTGGAATAAATAAAAAATAATAATACGGTAACAATGGTGGTGTGTGTTGACCTGTATTTTTTTATTATTTCTTGAATTTTCGAGGTAATACCTCTTTATCAAAAGAATTGAACTGAAGCAGTACAGCTATGGCATTTCTTCCTAAATGAATTTTTTTTTTTTGAAAATGACGTTATTTTTGAAATAACTGTATTCCCGTGTGAGCGTGAATGCGTTTATTTTTATTTTTTTTTTTTTTTTTTTTGTACGTGTTCGTATGTTGTAATGCGCGTGACATTGAAAATGCGTGTTGGCTGTGACGTTAAGACTGTATCCTAGCGCGGGATTTTGTACGTGGGTATGTGCGAATGAAAAAGTGTATTTGTGTTTTGTGACGTTTCCTGTTGGATTTTACATCAATTTAATCATTTAATATTATTAATATTATTATTATTATTAATATTATCATATTTATTTGCTTATTTACTTATTTATATCTAATTCAATTTATCTTTTTATATATTTTATAATATTTTTTTAAATATATATATATATATATATATATATATATATATATATATATTTTAATTTATTTATTTATTTAATTTATTTTCCTTAACAACTAGTGTGCAATGGCTTGTGTGTTTGTATGTGTGGGCGAGATGTTGGGCTATAGATTTGAGTGCGTGTTTCGTATTAGTCTTCTCGTTGTAGATTTGTTTCATTAGTAATTCTCCATTGTGCATGTGGGTATGTGTTATGTGTGTGTGTGCATATACTGTTACATGTGTGCGTAGGTTGTGGGTTTATTGTATGATGAACTCTGCGCTGAGTTCACTCCTGTTATTGATCTCTGGGTGTAATCTAGCGATTAGCAAGGCCTCTTTAATTCTGAGATTACCCAAATTTCTCTCTCGAGCCTCTATATTGACTGTTATACTGTTATATTTACACATGTAACAGTATATGCACACACACACATAACACATACCCACATGCACAATGGAGAATTACTAATGAAACAAATCTACAACGAGAAGACTAATACGAAACACGCACTCAAATCTATAGCCCAACATCTCGCCCACACATACAAACACACAAGCCATTGCACACTAGTTGTTAAGGAAAATAAATTAAATAAATAAATAAATTAAATATATATATATATGTATATATATATATATATATATATATATTTAAAAAAAATATTATAAAATATAAAAATAAAAAGATAAATTGAATTAGATATAAATAAGTAAATAAGCAAATAAATATGATAATATTAATAATAATAATAATATTAATAATATTAAATGATTAAATTGATGTAAAATCCAACAGGAAACGTCACAAAACACAAATACACTTTTTCATTCGCACATACCCACGTACAAAATCCCGCGCTAGGATACAGTCTTAACGTCACAGCCAACACGCATTTTCAATGTCACGCGCATTACAACATACGAACACGTACAAAAAAAAATAAAAAATAAAAATAAACGCATTCACGCTCACACGGGAATACAGTTATTTCAAAAATAACGTCATTTTCAAAAAAAAAATTCATTTAGGAAGAAATGCCATAGCTGTACTGCTTCAGTTCAATTCTTTTGATAAAGAGGTATTACCTCGAAAATTCAAGAAATAATAAAAAAATACAGGTCAACACACACCACCATTGTTACCGTATTATTATTTTTTATTTATTCCAAACTGCATTGTGATGGCCTTCTAAATCTACCTCCTAACCAATACATACACAATGCTTCAAGCAAATTATGAAACTCTCTTATCTCTACGCCTGAGCCAGGATGAATTTGCCAAAATCAAGGAACTGATGAAGCTATCGGAAAACGCGCTAGGATCGGCTGCCAAATTAACTTCCTCAAACGCTGCAGAAAATACAATATAATTCCCAACACAATCAGAAACATCCACCTACCAACATGCTTCCAACTACCAAAATTTGAGCGGACACTGCACTACCTTCATACGTTCCTGATCAAGAAAATGATACAACACCTACATCTCACTCTACACAAACACATAAACACATACAACGAGGCGATAACAACACTACCCACTACAACAACTATACCCATACCACAAATTATAAACCAAATCTACCACTACAGCGTGGACCATGAAAAAAAACGTCTAAAACAAAATTCCAATGGACTCAGAACAAACAACACCAACGCAACACACAACGCAAATATGCAGGAAAAACGAATGACTTTAAAGATGAACCACACAACACAATACCACAAAATCAGCCACGTGTTACGGACTTATCACACTCCCTAACTAATGAAGAAAAGGAGCTACTTAGTCTAGGACCCAAGTTTATATTGTCTCAAAAAATAAATGACAAACTACTACTGGACCTTGAGACGAACTTTTGTCGAACTGCATACCAACTAAAATGGCTAACCTTCATCGATAACACACCCAACCCACAGATACAACAAATAAAAACAACCAACTCCCTACTTACACATTAGATAACCCACTACACCCACCTCCAGCCAACCAAGTACTAGATTCAAAACTATCTAGACTCAAACAAACAATATTCCAAATCATAAAAGGAAACAAAAAAATAACACCCAACCTTTCTAAAGCACAACACAACACTATTAAAAAACTAAAAGAGAAAGAATTAATTTACCTGCCCTCTGATAAAGGAAAAGAGTTCTGCATAATCCCTAAGGATACGTACAACAACTTGGCATTCGAACACCTTAACAACAACGAACTCTATACAGAGGTCACAGATACAACGCCTACCCAAATAGAAAACCGCATAAACACCACATGGACCAAAATCTGCAAAAATAGAAAACTCCCCAACAGATACAAGAACAACTTCACTAGCAAAAATAGCACCCTACCAAGGTTTTACC
This sequence comes from Doryteuthis pealeii, assembly GCA_023376005.1. Classification (NCBI taxonomy): domain Eukaryota; kingdom Metazoa; phylum Mollusca; class Cephalopoda; order Myopsida; family Loliginidae; genus Doryteuthis; species Doryteuthis pealeii. The sequence continues at coordinate 116,824,491 of CM042139.1, forward strand.
ATCTAATAAAAACACATAAAACCAATTCAACACCGCAAATTAGACCAATAGTCTCCAGTGTGGAAGGACCACTATATAAGACATCATGGCTCCTTTCAAAAATACTGAAACCAATATTAGCGACTCTCCCTGGACATGTCAGCAACTCTGACGAAGTCATTCACAAACTGCAACAAACCCCATCAAATATACTCGAAAATAATAAATACGCATTTAGCTTGGACGTTACCGCTCTATACACATCAGTACCAGCTCAACCAGCGGTCGACCTGTTGACTGAACGGATAGCATCATCCGGCCTATACTGCTACAACCTCACCCCTCAAGACATACACCAACTTCTATCAATAATCGTAGACAACACATACTTCACGTTTCAAGAACGAACATATAAGCAAATAAAGGGCCTGCCGATGGGATCCAGCCTCTCGGGCTTACTGGCCATCTCCTACATGGACAGACTTGAACGCCAAGCACTTAATATTTGCCGCTCTTGTGCCTTCTTCACCAGGTATATAGATGATATTCTCATCCTCACATCTTCCCGTGAAGAAGCCAACAAAATCGCATCAACATTCAACAACATAGACAACAACATACATTTCACCATAGAACATCCTGACTGCACAGGATCATTATCACTGTTGGATTTCCGACTTAAGGTATTAAACAAGGGAGAAATCCACACCGACTTCTATAGAAAATCGGCCAGCAGAGACTTGTTCGTCCACCACAAATCGGCACTCCCCCTTGGGGCAAAGACTGGATACATAAAGAACGAACTTGCCCGTATCCGAAACAAATGCAGCAAGAAGCAGGACCAGATCACACACACCAGACAATTTATATCCACACTAAAAGACAATGGTTACCCCACTTCAATCACAAAACGACTCAAGCAAACAGAATCCACAAAACACCATCTCACGTCCAATGCCTGTTTTTTAAGGTTACCACATTTCAACGAAAATATAACCACAGCAATACGTAGGGCGATACGGAAGGAGGGCCTGGACATACAACTTGCCCATTACGGACCATCACTCAGGAGAAAACTCTCCAAAAGCCGCCATAAGGAGGCCACTAGTTGTACACTAGCGAACTGCCCCATCCGCGACACAGGTATGTGCCACGAAGTGAATGTGGTATACCGCACAAAATGTAATATATGTAACCAATTTTACATAGGTAGCACCACAAGACCACTACACATTAGAATCAAAGAACACTTACACACACAAGCATCCACTTTCCGTAAACACTTAGTTAAATGCAACAACACAGAAAGAAATATAACAGTCAATATAGAGGCTCGAGAGAGAAATTTGGGTAATCTCAGAATTAAAGAGGCCTTGCTAATCGCTAGATTACACCCAGAGATCAATAACAGGAGTGAACTCAGCGCAGAGTTCATCATACAATAAACCCACAACCTACGCACACATGTAACAGTATATGCACACACACACATAACACATACCCACATGCACAATGGAGAATTACTAATGAAACAAATCTACAACGAGAAGACTAATACGAAACACGCACTCAAATCTATAGCCCAACATCTCGCCCACACATACAAACACACAAGCCATTGCACACTAGTTGTTAAGGAAAATAAATTAAATAAATAAATAAATTAAATATATATATATATATATATATATATATATATATATATTTTAAAAAAAATATTATAAAATATAAAAATAAAAAGATAAATTGAATTAGATATAAATAAGTAAATAAGCAAATAAATATGATAATATTAATAATAATAATAATATTAATAATATTAAATGATTAAATTGATGTAAAATCCAACAGGAAACGTCACAAAACACAAATACACTTTTTCATTCGCACATACCCACGTACAAAATCCCGCGCTAGGATACAGTCTTAACGTCACAGCCAACACGCATTTTCAATGTCACGCGCATTACAACATACGCACACGTACAAAAAAAAAATAAAAAATAAAAATAAACGCATTCACGCTCACACGGGAATACAGTTATTTCAAAAATAACGTCATTTTCAAAAAAAAAATTCATTTAGGAAGAAATGCCATAGCTGTACTGCTTCAGTTCAATTCTTTTGATAAAGAGGTATTACCTCGAAAATTCAAGAAATAATAAAAAAATACAGGTCAACACACACCACCATTGTTACCGTATTATTATTTTTTATTTATTCCAAACTGCATTGTGATGGCCTTCTAAATCTACCTCCTAACCATATATATATATATATATATATATATATATATATATATATATATTATATTTATTTATTTATTTATTTTACAAAGTTTTCACAGATCAATGTTCATTATAAACAGCGGCCCAGGTTTCATGCCAAGGGGCAATCATCAGGCTGTTGAGCAAGATCCCATGGTGTTTGTTGAAGTTCTTTACTCAATGTCACATTTTGGACTGCAAATAACGTCGGTTAGATCCGCGGACGCTATTATAGTTCGGATTTACTAAAAATAAATTTTTTCAAAATTTGCATTTTTTTGTAGTAATGCCAACGAAGTTGCCTTTTCAAAGTAAAAAAATGTTCTAACGAATAAAGGGAGGCAACTTCGTTGGCATTACTACAAAAAATGCAAATTTTGAAAAAATTTATTTTTAGTAAATCCGAACTATAATAGCGTCCGCGGATCTAACCGACGTTATTTGCAGTCCAAAATGTGACATTGAGTAAAGAACTTCAACAAACACCATGGGATCTTGCTCAACAGCCTGATGATTGCCCCTTGGCATGAAACCTGGGCCGCTGTTTATAATGAACATTGATCTGTGAAAACTTTGTAAAATAAATATATATTAGCTCTTACAATTTGTGATTGAGCACTGTATTTTCTGTTTCATCACAAAAAAAATTTGTTTTTACATATACCTATATATATATATATATATATATATATATATATATATATATATATATATATAATACATCTTATAGATGTATTTTATGAAATTATATACATATATATTATTGGAGGATATGTGATAATTGAAGTCATACCTAATTTTGAAAATTAAATAGTTTATAATTAATGAATTTTTTAGGCGGGCATAATGTTCAAATGTAAGGCTAAACAAATCTAGAAAATGTCAATCCCTGAATGTACATTTCGACCTATTAGGTCTCATCAGCAAGGTTATGGACATGATGAGCCCTAATAGGTCGAAATGTATATTCAGGGATCGACATTTTCTAGATTTGTTTAGCCTCACATTTGAACATATATTCCCGGCTGAAAAATTAATTAATTATTAACTAATTAATTTTCAAAATTAGGTATGACTTCAATTAAGCACATATCCTCCAAAAATTGTCGGCTCAAAGCCATATAAAAATAAACACATTTGTTTGTTTACTTAACCTCATATATATATATATATATATATATATATATATATATATATATATATATATATATTAGATGCGTACAGACACACACATGTATGTATGTGTATATTGGACACATACACACATTATATATATATATATATATATATATATATATATATATTTAAGTAAATAAAAATATTTTATTTCGTCGTTGATTTTTAAAACTTAAAACAATTGTACATAGAAAAGCAATATCTTGAAAAAGGGAAAAACAAAGTCCAAATATGAAATTTACCTGAAATAAAATCTTCAACAATTGTCAGCAATTTGTTCAAATTACCATTCATTCCGTATCACATCACTCATCATATCACATACACAACATGAGTAATACTAGATTTTTATTTATTATTTATTTATATTAGAACATTTATGCTGAAAAAAAAAACAATAACAAAAAAAAATTTACAATAAAAGTACCCTCACAAACACCCACAAAAATAAGACAAAAGACAAACAAAAAAAACCAACGAAGGCATAAAAAACAATAACAAAAAAAGAGACAAAAAAATTCCCCAAAACAACATTAAAAAAAAAATGCAACAATATTTTTATTTGTTTCAGGAAGAAAGTCAATATTATTCTTGGCCTGAGTTGGAAAGTGATTATAAAGGCAAATATATTTTAGATTTTGTTTTTAGAAGAAGCAAAACGAAAGGAAAATATATTCTTTTTAACAATGAAAAAAAAAAGATATAAAAAAAGGATGCGCGTGTTGTAATAGTTATCATCATAGGAAATAGACTCAGTGACTCGAGCTCAGTCGGTAGAACGACCGACTAGGAACAACAAGGTTCCTGGTTCGATACCGGCCGTCGCCAACTCAGCGTATGAGTAGTACAGGGATCTGTGCGGTAATGTAGGGAGGTAATGGTAGCTGTGGCGTTCCGTCTCAGACACCGAAACAATCTCCTTGATCTAGGGTTAGTGAAAAGGGGATATACTCCCTCGCTGACTGGCTGATATTGACTTTGCGCCACGCCGACGGCTTTACTTACTTTTTACCTTTGGGGAATACGAATCCATCTATTCTCCCTCCAGCTATAAGTAAATAGTAGACCATGCTCTTTAACTTTGGTTTTGCAACTAGTCTAGGAGAAAGGAAACTGTGAATTCAAACGTTTTAATCACGTTAATATCTATATCATTGTGTTGTTTCTTAAGAATTTTATTTTCCACACGATCTTATCGAATATGAATAATTTTTAAACGGTTCTATTTGACTCATAGATGGGACTACTACTCCGGGTCAGAGTGGATCTGGGAGTAATGGCAATGAATGGGTACTAAAAACTCCCTGGATATCCAAAACTGGAGCCTCACCATCAGATGCAGTTTATTGTCGTACCATGGACACTAAATATTTTCTTGAAAATGAAAAAATAAGAAAGAAAGAAAGAAAGAAAGAAGAAAAGAACTGAATTTGAATATCGATCAGTTTGGTTGGTTTGATGGATTGTACGGCATGTCAACCCTAGTTGGGTTATTTTATGCCGAAGACGTTTTGTTCTGGTCATGCTTAATGGGTATTAATTTTTTTTAAAACTCAATTTTCTAACACATTTTTTAAAACTCATTTCTTTCTATTTAACCCAAAAAGGTACTACCACTCCGGGTCAAAGTGAACCTGGGTGTAATGGCGTTGAAAGAGTACTCCACACTCCCCAGAGCTTCCCACCATTAGATGCACCATAACGTCATTCCCAGGACACTAAGACCACCACTGCCGCCTTCTAGCACATATATGATAAAACAGATGGAGGTTTGCCATAGAGAAAGGCTCTTTAATCGGCTGGGACATTAGAATACGCCGACTAAAGAAGGGTAAAATCCCCCAATTGAGCCTAATTCTTAAGGACGGAATCCTGGTGGTTGAGCAGTCAATGATATGCAATACTCCACTTTGGCCCTTGTTTACGCTAGACGAACGGTCGAGGCGGCCTCCTCCGATCAATCAGCTGGCCATGTCAGACCCTAGCCCCTATATGATTGTCTCAATCCTATTGCTCTTATGGCAAACTCCAATAGTTTTTATCATATATGAGCTAGAACGCGGTGTCTGTGGGTCTTAATGTTCTGGGTATGATGTTAAAATTCAGCAAATGGTGAAGTTTCAATTTTGGAGCTCTGTGGAGTAGCTTTTCATTGCCATTACTCCTAGGTTCACGTCTAACCCGGAGTGGTAGTATCTGTTAGGGTCCCATCTATGGGTTAAACAGATCCAAAAATGAGTTAAAAATCTGTTAAAAACTGAGTTTGAAAAAAAGTTGAATACCCAACAATAATGAAAAAAAAAAAAAAATAACCGTCTTCGGCATAAAATAACCCTTGGGTTGACATATGCCGTAAAATCCACTCAACCAACCAACCAACCAACCAACCAACCAAAAGTGGGTCCTGAATTTTGTTTAGGAATTATGTTTTGAACGCCAAGCAGTTCACCCGATAAAAAAAAGCAACGTACAAGCTATTTGCTTGATTAAAAATATTAGCTGATGTTTATTTTTAATACAGCTAGGTGGATCAGAAAACCCATACTTGAGCATTTGTTGAATTTTTCATGATTTTCTTGCGATTTAGGCTTTATTGGTTTAGGAAGACGTCTGAGTTATCCATAAGATATGTGATAATACTTTATATCAACATCAAGCCAGGCTGGCTGTCTTTTGATCAAGTCAAACAGTTTTGAACTGTGAAAAACTTCGGATTGAAGGGATTATAGGACGGATCAGGTTTATTCGGATCTGCGGAGGTCAGAAGGAAATGAAAAGGTGAACTTTAGGATGGATTTAGAGAGAGAGAGAGAGAGAGAGAGAAAGAGAGAGAGAGAGAGAGAGAGAGAGGGGGGGGCGGGAGGAATAGAAAAAATGGCACAGTTTGGTCGAGGATAAATCCGAACTTCCTGATAATGATCTGAATGTGGGAGCTTTTCACGACGTTATGAAAGCTTGTAAAATCTTCAGTAGTTTCGTAGTCACACGCACGATACAGCTCAATGTTCTCTTAAGTCTATAAAACAATAATCCACGCAAAAAAAACACACAAAAAACAAAAAACGAAAATAAGTCCTCCCCGCCAAAAAACAAAACAAAACAAAACAAAAACAAAAACAACACACACACACACACACACAAACGAAAATCTATAATTTTATTGCAAATCAATTATAGATTTTTTGTGTTTCGTGTGTGTGCGTTTTTTTTTTGTTTTTTTTTTGGCGGGGGGGTATTTTCTTTGGACGGTTTCATTTTTAACCAGAGGGATTTGGCGTAGTGGTTTACGAGCTTGTTGCAAGATAACAGTCGTTATCATCTTGCAACACCCTCTGGTTAAATATGAAATCGTCCAAATCGTCCAAATCGTCCAAAGATGAAATGCAAAAATGTAAAAACTGATTATCTGGTGTTGCTTATTTGCTGAATTATTTCTTATGAGTGTTGTCACCTCAGCTAAATAATAGACCGTCCCGTTCTTATCATAAAGAAAGGGAAGGAAAAGGACATGCTACACAGAAAAAATAATTAGAAAGAAAGAAAGAAAGAAAGGAAGAAATAAAAAAGAAAGAAAGACAAGGAAAAATATATAGAGGGGGTGAGCATGCAGAAACGATAACGCTAATCAGTTTCAATCGAACATAAAAATATGAAAGAAGAAAAAAGAAAAAAGTAAGAGAGAGAGAGAGAGAGAGAGAGAGAGAGAGAGAGAGAGAGAGAGAGAGAGAGAGAGAGAGAGAGAGAGAGAGAGATTATTTTACTTTTTACATATGGAACTATTTGCAATAGTTACTGAGTAAACATCAAATGTTGTAATAATTAAATTATCATACTGCGGTATATCCGCAGGTCCTGCTAGTTATATTATATTAACATGAAAAAAAATAAAACTGAGACGTCTCATCGTGGTCTAATGGTTAGCAAGCTCGTCTCAATGATCCATGTGTCCTGAGTATGACGTTAAACTGCATCTAATGGTGAAATTCTTACTCTGGAACTTTGGGGAGTATGGAATACCACTTAATCGTCATTGCTTACAGGTTCGCCCCACCCGGAGGGGTAGTACTTTTTTGTATCCCATATATGAGTTAGATCAAGTCTTAAAAAAACTGTTTTAAAAATTGAATTAAAAAAATGGAGTTTAAAAGAATTTGAGTTTAAAAATAAATTCAGTTTAAAAAATCGAGTTTAAAAAGATGTTCAATCGGATGTGTTACCCCTAAATAATCGCAGAATAGGACCAGAAAACATATAGATGGAGGAAGAATCGGAAGAAGTGACAGTGAATCCAGTTATGAAAATGAACAATCAGTTGATTGGAATTACAAAATATCTGACGACGAATAAGAAGAAAATGAACTTAGACTTAGGTCCCCAATCAGATAAAGTCAGGATGTAATATAATAGGATGGGAAAAAAGCCAGAAATGCGAAATATTACATGTAGGTAAGATGGAACGTTTTTCTGGATGAGTCAGCACAACGCCAAATTTCGATTTCTTGCTGGTCAAGAGTTGACACGTGGCGAAGTGTGGAAGAGTGGTAGTAAGAGGAGAGAATGCAAGGTCATTTTGGAACAAAACAGTGGCTGGGTCAGACGTAAGTTTGTCACCCAAGGCATTTTGACTTGGGGATTAAAATAAAGTAACCCACGAGAAGAAAATAAGAACGCCTTGTACTAGTATTAAAAATTGTCAATGGCACAAGGTGAGATATGCTCCAGCAAACCCAACTTGTTCCAGACTCAAACAGCAAAGAATGATAGCCAACTCAACATCAACCCAACATCAGATCCAACAACCAGATTCCAGCCCCTCGAAGTAAAACAGGATTAGAGATAAGCATTGCACTATTATCATTATTGACACGTCATCCCTCTCCTCTAAATAAGAGCCGCTACGCTACAAGGATACTCTCTCAGAAAGCCTGTTTAGATTTCAAAGAGTCTTCAGAAGTCAAAGATCTACGAAGGACATAAAGCCATTTTGGTTCAGGGAGGTGTAATATCATATGTAAATTATGTAATGCTATAAAAGCAGGACTGCCTTAGTAATAGGTGGTCGGCTACTACACTTGACTAAGATAACGTCTGTTTCTAGAGACTGTTTCACTTTATAAGAGTTTCTTTTTTGAAATGACACCTTCGTGGGTTATATTTAAAAAAAAATTGGTAGATGACAAAATTCTGAACTTAAAGTGAGTTCAAAAGACAAGATAAATTTAGTAATAATTTATTTTCCACTTTTATCAGATGAAGCCATATCAGTTATTATTAATTTAGAAAAAAATGTCAATCTGATGGTAGGTGTGGCGCTCCACCTCAGACGTAGAACAATTTTCCTAGTTTTGTGTTAGTGAAAAGGAGATAGACCCTCTCGCTGTCTATCTGATTTCTTTTATTTCAATTGCAGTTGCTTTTCACAAACTGGTAGTTAGATTGTTTGTAAACCGAAGAGATTGGACCCCCTCAACTCCATTGCTCCCTGGTCCACTTTGACCCGGAGTGGTAGTACCAGAGTATATACGTGCTTATTTCAACAGTTGCAGCAGCTTATTACAGATAAAACAGGATAGATAAAGAACATTGACCGAATAAATATACTTGTTGACACAATGTACACAATTCATAGTACCGCAGACAGTTAGAAATGTGTTTTCTTAGGTGATCTGCTGACTGCCAGCGCACTACTGGCTGTTGATTGAGACGTGTTGGCTACGCTTAACTGCCAAAATCCGTCTTGATATATATATATATATATATATATATATTATATATATATATATATATATATATATATATATGTAATGCTATCACTTACATTTATTGCATAATAACTAAAAAAGAAGACATAAGTAACACAATATTTGAAATTAACCCTGAATGCATATACGCCTTTATGTACAGTATGTGTACAAAATGTACTGTATGCATATCTAAAATACTAGAGGTGATGAGTAAAAACGGATTTCTAATTTGAATTCAGCACCCCCAAATTAGGTTAAAACAGCTTTTTTTGTACTTGCCCCAATCTTTTGTAAACCAGTGTAATTATAATTATTATTCAACATAAAACAAATAAGATTATTATCGAAAGGGGATAGGTTGCCCTGGGTACGACACTAAACTGAGGCTCCAGTTCTGGAGATCTAGAGAACAAATTGTAAATCATATAATTGAATATTATCATATTATCTCGGATTGTAGCAAATATTCAGACTGGCTGGCTGGTTGGTTGGCTGGTTGGTTGGATTTACGTCTTGTCAACTCTAAAAGTTATTGTTTTATTCATTCTTGTTAGGTATTCAGATTTTTTTCAAACTCATTTTTAAACACATTTTTTTCTGAAACTCATTTTGATCTATTTAAAATTTATCCCATAGATGGGACCCGAACAGGTATTATCCCATCAGATCAGAGTGGACCTGGGAGTAATGACGATAAAGGGGTACTCCACATTTCCCAGATGCAGGTTAGTTATACCCAGGACACTAAGACCCTCTGCCACCACCTTCTACACATATATGATAACAGGTTAGGTTTTTTATAAGGGCAATAAAGTTGGGACAATCATATAGGTGCTAGAAAACGTGACCAGCCGGTTCATCGGAGGGGGCCTGAGATCGCCCGTCTAGCTCAAGTGAAGGTCAAGTGGTGAAGGTGGAGTGATGTATGTCATAGACTACTCAGCCATCAGGATTCCGTTATTAAACATCATGAATAGCCACCCACAGTCGTCAACAGGGGGCTCCATTGGGAAGGGGGTCTTACTTCTCTGTAGAGGTGCAGTCGGTATATTCTTATGTCCCACTGACAGGGCGGGCAATTGTTCAGTTTTGAAATTTGTTATCGAAGTTTTATCGGTTTTTAATTATAATTGTCAACGCTTTCTAATCTCTGTGCAAACACGTGCTTTTTTCTGGGACAATGCATCTAAGTATATTTTTCTTTTATTATAGACTAGAAGTGGTTACCTGGCGCTGCCTGGGTAGAAGGGGTGATAAAAACGGTTAGTCTTACAGATACATTGATTGTTCTGGTCTGCCGTAATTGATTTGTTTTAGTTTTAATCATGAACACCATCAATGACTTTCCCTTCTTTTACTATTCAAATACTAATTTTTAAATATCTTCAGGAATATAGATAAACTCTTCATTGTTTTGACACACAAAGCAAGCTCTGATGATAGTAAATATGTATATATATTTCTCGTCAATTGTCTTATTTTCATAGTTGCCTCCGGACATACATACATACATACATACATACACACCAACTGTCCTTTATATATGTATAGAATTCTCGAATATTTTGGAAGCAGCACCTTACAAAAGAGTAGCTGTGCGGCCACTTACCTCCTATCGCACGAACCCTGCAAGTGAGACGAACAAGATATGCTAAACATTGTAGGCGCGTTGTGCAATGATTATCGTCGTAATAGATGGACTCAGCGAGATGACTTCAAACCCTGGACGTGGGTATTTGCATTTCACATAACACTAATACTGTTGGGAAAGGTATGTATCCTACTATTCTCCCCACGGCCGCGGATAAAATTATAGGGTAGACTGGGCTCTTTGGTTAGACAACCAGTTTAGGAGAAGGAAAACTCGTAATTCAAACCTGTTAAACTCCGCTTAAATAGTTGACCTTGTGTCACATCCTACTCTTGTGAAGAGGTTTGTAAATATGCATAAGTGACATTCTCCTGTGGACACCTACCCATGGACACACTAGTGTAGGCCGACCAGCAAAAACCTCCGCCAATCAGCCCAGTGCAGATACTGGATAACATACGGAAGACCTGCCAGGGACGATTTTTATAAGTAATCTAATGATATTGTCTCTTGCGCACTATTCTGCATTAGTACCACTTTTTATATGTAATCTAATGATATTATCGAGAGAGAGAGAGAGAGAGAGAGAGAGAGAGAGAGAGAGAGTGAGAGAGAGAGAGAGAGAGAGAGAGAGAGTCATAGGAATCCGTGCTGTTAGCATGATGATGAAAGTACTCATGATAGATTTCTCGGATATTTTGATAATTTAATTTAATGTAGGGTTATAGAAAAATGGTACAGATGCAAAATAGCGCACAAGAGATAATATCATTAGAATCGCATTTTACGTATAACTAGTATTAGATGTCAGAAACTCCCCACGTAGTCTAACCCTAACACTAACCCTAACTCTAACCCTTAACCTAACCTTAACCCTAGCGCCTCAAAGGTTTCGGCTATTTACGTGAAATGTAATGTTTTTTATACGGAATCTAATGATATTAATTCTTGCGCGCTATTCTGTATTAGTACCGCTTTATATACGTAAGTTGGCGGGGTGGCCTTTTGTTGATATCAGCCGAATAGCAATGGAGTCTATCCCCTTTTCGCTAGCGGTAGACCAGGGAGGTTTTTTTCAGATATGTAGCGCTACACCTCCCTCACCACCTCACTTTACCGCACAGATCAGATTACCCAATCTGTGCTACTCATGCGCTAATTTGACAGGGACCGTTATCAAACCCGGAGCCTTGCTGTTATGAAGCGGGTGCTCTACTGACTGAGCTAAACCGGACCCTTTTTATACATAATCTAATGATATTATCTCTTGCGCGCTATTCTGCATTAGTACCGCTTTTTATACGCAATCTAATGATATTATCTCTTGCATCCTATTATGCATTAGTACCGCTTTTTACACGTAATCTAATGATATTATCTCTTGCACGCTATTCTACAGTAGTACCGAAAAAATCGCTGATTTGAACATGTGATATTATCGATCATTCGACGTATTGCTAAATCGATGATACAAGAATGTCAATCAATATTCTCCTCATATTGGAAAACATTAAAGTATTTGCTGTAACTGAAGAGCAACACAAAGGATTTGGCAAAGTCTTTTAATCAATATTACATTTATGTATTTGCCTAACACTTTCGCACGGGCAGGTTGCGACATAAGGTCAATTTTTGTGCGGAGTTTAACAGGTTTGAATGCCCTCAGGAATTGCGTAAGTTTATCAATGAGTATTTGATTTAAGTCAAAATCATTAATTCATAGAATAAATCAAATGTATTAACGATGAATATGAAAATCTGAGTTAGATTTGTCTCAAAACAGCCCTTATTAGTGCGTATAAAATCCTGTAATGTGTCTTATATATCACTAAGAAATAAAGGTTTACATAATATATAGTGTGGTTGATTTCATACTGGTTTTAACAAAACCGGGTTTAATAAATAATTACTTGGTGTTATTGATCTCTAATATTATTGCTTTATTCTCCAACGTATTAAAATCAATCCTATGAATGATTTTATATAGAAACTGATTAAAATATAATTAAAGTAAGTGTAATCTTTTTACATGCGTTTACATTCAGTTTCGTTACTCTATATAATTTAATATATTTCATTACATTAGAACTTAAATACTTCCGCTCGGAGGGTGAATATTCTTGCTTTCTTTTAAAAAGAATAATTTAAAACGAAATAGATATACAATATAACGAAATAGATATATAAAATAAATACAATATGAACAGTATAAAGGGGTATCAGTTCGTACGTACTTGTTTGAACTTGTTGAGTTTATTTACCCAAACCTTTTTAATAGAAACGCACTGAATCGTTAAACTATTCAGGATCTTGTCTGAACATGCATGTCATTTCCATTGTCGGAGAAAATACTATAGTATCATTTATTAGCGAGCCCATTTCATTTATTTTTTGCTAATTAGTTAGGAGATTAAGCAAATTAAAGAGAAAACGATTTTTAAAGTAGTTTCATATTTGTTGATCTTCTGTTAGTTGGTTGGTTGAATTTTACGGCATGTCAACACTTGCCGGCTAATTTTATGCCGAAGACATTTTGTTTTATTCATTCTTGATGAGTATTCAAATTTCCTTTATTTAAACTCAATAAAATGACCCAACAAGGGTTGACATGCCATAAAATCAAACAAACTACACTGGACTCTTCGAGTGCCACTTGCCAGATTTACCTCTACGACTTGGAACACGGCGTTGGTTGGTTGGTTGGTTGGTTGGTTAGGTTTTACGGCATGTCAACCCATTGGGTTATTTTATGCCGAATACGTTTTGTTTTATTCATTGATGGGTACTCAATTTTTCTTTAAAACTCAATTTCTAAACACATTTTTAATACTCATTTTTTTTTACTTAACCCATAGATGGGCCCCAGAGTTTCAGAATCGAATCACCATCAGATAGTTTAACGTCATACCCAGGACATTAAGACCCGCAACTCTAGCACATTACCACATTACCCATTCGTACCTGTTAAAAGGGGAGGGTGACCCAGTGTGCCCAACATGCAAAGTACAACTTACAACCAAGCATATCCTTCTAAATTGTAACAGACTTAAACATATCCGCGCAAATTACTATCAAGCTAGAAACCTGAAAGACATCTTTAAGAATACAAAACCTGAAAACATTTTTAATTTTATTTAAAAAAAGCAACCTTTTCAACAAAATATAACAGAACATAACCAATTATCTCCATAGAACCACTACTTTAAAGTCTGAAATCCAAAATAACTTTTTTTGGCATTAAATGACCCACAGAGGTTGATATGCCGTTAAACAAAACTCAAACTCAAACTCAAACGCAACTCTAGCACGTATATGATAAAAAGGGTTGGGCGTTTGCCATAAGGGCAATATGGTTGGGGCAATCGTATACTTGCTAGAGCTTGACGTCAACAGCCGATTGATCGGAAGGGAATTTATTTTTACCACCTTAATATATATTTCAGAAAACCTATCTAATAGATAATATTCGAGATTTAAATTTCCAATTTCTGGAAATCTATTTGGGATGTTTCAATTTCAATTTTATTACACATTTAAAATAAATATACTTTTTATGTATTGAATTATTTTTGGAATAGCTCTTAAGTAAACATATCAAACGTTGTAATAATTAAATCATCATCTTCGAGAGAGAAAAACAACAACAAATGGCAAAAATGCACATACAGATTTTAATTTATAAAATTCTCCCCCATACACACACAAACACGCACACAAACACGCATACGTGCACACACACACACAGACACACGCATACGCGCACACACACACAGACACACGCACGCACGCACACACGCGCACACACATATGTGATTCTCTCCTGATTCTTCTCTCCATATATATATATATATATATATATATATGGAGAGAAGAATCAGGAGAGAATCACAGTGTTTATACCTCTAGTGGCCACACATTGAATTTGTCCGGTTTTCCTTGATAATAAGTATTGACTAATAATAATAATAGCCCCAACAACATCATCCAAATGCTTCTACCACGCGTCGAAGATATCCAATAAGAAATATCCATTCATACGTGCAAGAGAGTGAGTCAATAACCGTTTTTATTCACCAGCGACCTGGAATATAATAATAATAATAATAATAATAATAATAATAATAATAATAATAATAATAATAATAATAATTATTATTATTATTATTATTATTATTATTAATAATAATTAATTAATAATTAATATTAATAATAATAATAATAATAATAATAATAATAATAATTAATAAACTACTTATGGCGGCCAACAATAGTAGAAACGGCAGATGGACAAACAGAAAAACGACAAAGACTAGAAAATAAAAATGGGAAGAAAAACAATTATACGGACGCTTCAAACGACAAATAGAAGAGGTTGCACATGGAAAGACTTGGACATGGTTAAGAAAGGGAAACCTCAAAAGAGAAATAGAATCACTTATAATTGCTGCACAAAATAATGCCAAAAGGACAAACTACATCAAAGCGAAAATTGATAAGACCCAACTAATAGTAAGTGTAGACTTTGCGGTAGTAGAGATGAGACTATTAACCATATACTCTGCGAATGTAGCAAACTAGCACAACGAGAATACAAAGCTAGACACGACTGGGTTGGGAAGGTGATCCACTGGGAATTATGCAAAAAATTAAATTTTGACCACACAACAAACATACATAAACCAGAATCTGTTCTTGAGAACGAAACGCACAAAACTTTCTGGACTTTGAGATAAAAACGGATCACCTTATCCCAGCAAGAAGGCCAGACCTAGTGTTGATAAACAAAAAAGAAAGAACTTGTCAACTGGTGGATTTTGCAGTGCCAGCAGATCACAGGGTGAAGTTAAAGGAAAATGAAAAAATAGACAAATATCTGGACCTTGCCAGAGAACTGAAAAAGTTATGGAATATGAAAGTGAAAGTGATACCAATTGTGGTTGGTGCACTTGGAACAGTCCCAAAGGGATTGGAAAAGGGTTTGGAAAGTTTGGATATCAGAGGAAGGATTGAAACCATTCAGAACACTGCACTGCTGCAATCTGCCAGAATACTCAGAAGAGTCCTGAAGACCTGAGGAGACTTGCTGTCACTCAGACTCCAGTGAAAGACCATCAGCTAACACTGATGTGAAAACTCAAAAGGAGTAAATAATAATAATAATAATAATAATAATTAATAATAATAATAATAATAAGAAGAAGAAGAAGAAGAAGAAGAAGAAGAAGAAGAAGAAACTGAATCACTAACAATTGCTGCTCAGAATAATGCCATGAGGACAAATTATATCAAAGCAAAAATTGATAAGACCCAACGGAACAGTAAATGTAGACTATGCCGTGACAGAGACGAGACCGTGTACTAAGCGAATGTAGCAAACTAGCACAACGGGAATACAAAACTAGGCACGACTAGATTAGGAAGGTGATCCACTGGGAATTATGCAAAAAATTAAAGTTTCACCATACAACAAAATGGTATATGCATAAATCAGAATCTGTTCTTGAGAATGAAACGCATAAAATTCTCTGGGACTTCGGGATAAAGACAGACCACCCCATCCCAGCCAGGAGACCAGGCCTAGTGTTGATTAACAAAAAAAAAAAAAAAAAAAAAAAAAGAAAAGAAAGAAGAAAGAGAAGGTGCCAACTGGTGGACTTTGCGGTTCTAACAGATCTAAAGAAACTTGCTGTCACTCAGCCTCCAGTGAAGCACCGGCTATGACAGGTTTGAAAAACTATAATAATAATAATAATAATAATAAAAATAATAATAATAATACAGACCCTATGTGTGATAAAATGAAGGAGGAAGAGGACTCGCCAACATCGCCACCTAGCACAAAAGGATTACAAGAATAGAAACGACTGGAAATTGTGTAAGAGATTAAAATTTTATCATACTACCAAATGGTACATGCGTAAACCAGAATACGTCATAAAAATGAAACCTATAAAATTTTCTGGAATTTTGAAATACAAACAGATCATCTAATCTCGACCAGAAGGCCAGAACTACTGTTAATTAACAAGTGTTGGACTATTTTGAGTAAACGGTATGCTAAAAAACACAACTTATATTTATAAACTGTTCTAAAACAGCAGTACCTGAATTGACCTATCACAAACGCCTAAACATGTATTTAATTTACTATTTAAAGGCATTGATAAATGATCCTGAAATTACATGATGGAAGGACTGCTTAAAGAAAAGATCAACAGACAAGGATTATATCTGATACAACTTTCTACTTTGAGGAAAGATCAACAGACAAAGATTATATCTAATACGACTTTCTACTTTAAGACAGGATCAACTCTAATACAACTTCCTACTTTGACGACAGATCAACAACTTTTATGCCACAAAAAATCTCCACTGTTAAACTGCCTTCAACTACAACCCTAAAATGGCCACGCAAGTCGTAACAAAAAGAAAAACAGAACTTGTCATGTAACGGATTTTGCTGTCCCAGGGGACCATTGAATTAAAGTAAAAAGATTTTAAAAAATACTTGGACCTTGCCAGAGAGCTGAGGAAGCTGTGGAACATGAAGGTGACGGTGATGCCAATTGTAGTTGGTGCACTTGGAACGGCTCCTCGAGTCTTGGAAAGGATGCTAGATGAATTGGAAATCAGAGGAAGAATCGTGACTATACAGACCACAGCACTGTTAAGACGAGTTTGAATACTTGGAAGATCCCTGGAGACATGAGGAGACTTGCTATCACTCAGACTTCAATGAAAGGCCACCAGTTAAAACGGATGTAAAAAAACTCGCAAGGAGTGTCATAATAATAATAATAATAATAATAATAATAATAATAATAATAACAATAATAATAATAATAATAATAATAATAATAATAATAACAATAATAATAATGCAGTAAACTCGCACAAAGTGAGCACAAGACTAGACATGACTGGGTGGGAACGGTGATTCACTGGGAACTGTGCAAGAAATTCAATTTTCCCCATTCAACTAAATGGTATATGCACAAACCTGAATCTGTCATGGAGAATGAGACACATAAAAATTCTCTGGGAGACTAGATCTAGTTTAATTGACAAGAAGAGGAAGACTTGTCAGCTCGTGGACTTTGCCGTCCCAGCCGATCACAGAGTGAAAATTAAAGAGAGCGAAAAGATCGACAAATACTTGGATCTTGCCAGAGAACTGAGGAAACTGTGGAACATGAGGGTGAAAGTCGTACCAATTGTAATTGGGGCCCTTGGAACAATCCCCAAGGGGTTGGAAAAGAGTCTGGAAGAATTGAAAATCAGAGGAAGGATCGAGACCATCCAGACTACAGTATTATTGAGCGGCTGGAATACACAGAAGAGTCCTGGAGACCTGAGGAGACTTGCTGTCACCCAGCCTCCAGTGAACCACCGGCTTCTGCAAGTGTGAAACACTCGAATGGAGTGAAATAATAATAATAATATGCGAATGCAGCAAACTAGTATAAAGAGGGCACAAGACTAGGCACGACTGGATGGGAAAGGTGATCCACTGGGAATTGTACAAGAAATTCAATTTTCGCCATGCTACTAAATGGTATATGCGCAAACCGGAATCTGTCCGAGAGAATGAGACGCATAAAAACAATTGGGACTTTGAGATAAAGATGGATCTCCTAATCCCGGCTAGGATACCAGATCTAGTGTTAATTAATAAGAAGACTTGTCATCTCGTGGATTTTGCCTTCCTGACGGGTCACAGAGTGAAGGTGAAATAAAATGAAAAGATAGATAAATAATTGAACCTCAGCAGAGAGTTGAAAAAGCTGCAGAACATGAACGTAAAGGTCGTACCAATTGTGATTGGGGCTCTTGGAACAGTCCTCAAAGGTTTGGAAAAGAGTCTAGAGGAATTGGTAATCAGAGGCAGAATCGAAACCACCCAAAGAATAGCATTGTTAAGATCAGCTAGAATACTCCGAAGAGTCCTGGATACCTGAAAAGACTTGCTGTCACTCGGCCTCCAGTGAGCCACCAGCTTAGGCGGGTATGAAAAGCTCTCATGGAGAGACAACAACAACAACAACAACAACAACAACACTACTACTACTACTACTACTACTAATAATAATAATAATAATAATAGATTGATCAAAGAACGAGAAAGTTAATGACCATGCACAAGGCTCTTCACCCTAGAGACGACAGAGATAGATTATATGTGTCAAGAAAGGAAGGGGGAAGAGGTATTGCCAACATAGAGGACTGCGTAGAAACCACAATCCAACAACTTGAGGATTACACAAGAAAGAGCAAAGACAAACTACTTATGGCGGCCAACAATAGTAGAAGTGACAGATGGACAAACAGAAAAACAACAAAGACTAGAAAATAAAAATGGAAAGAAAACAATTATATGGACACTTCAAACGACAAATAGAAGAGGTTGCACATGGAAAGACTTGGACATGGTTAAGAAAAGGAAACCTTAAAAGAGTAACAGAATCATTAATAATTGCTGCACAAAATAATGCCATAAGGACAAACTATATAAAAGCGAAAATTGATAAGACCCAACTAATAGTAAATATAGACTTTGTGGTAATAGAGATGAGTGTTAACCATATACTCTGCGAATGTAGCAAACTAGCACAACGAGAATACAAAACTAGACACGACTGGGTTGGGAAGGTGATCCACTGGGAATTATGCAAAAAATTAAATTTTGACCACACAACAAAATGGTATATGCATAAACCAGAATCTGTTCTTGAGAACGAAACGCATAAAATTCTCTGGGACTTTGAAATAAAAACGGATCACCTTATCCCAGCAAGAAGACCAGACCTAGTGTTGATAAACAAAAAAGAAAGAACTTGTCAACTGGTGGATTTTGCAGTGCCAGCAGATCACAGGGTGAAGTTAAAGGAAAATGAAAAAATAGACAAATATCTGGACCTTGCCAGAGAACTGAAAAAGTTATGGAACATGAAAGTGAAAGTGATACCAATTGTGGTTGGTACACTTGGAACAGTCCCAAATGGATTAGAAAAGGGTTTGGAAAGTTTGGATATCAAAGGAAGGATTGAAACCATTCAGAACACTGCACTGCTGCAATCTGCCAGAATACTCAGAAGAGTCCTGGAGACCTGAGGAGACTTGCTGTCACTCAGACTCCAGTGAAATGCCATCAGCTAACCCTGGTGTGAAAACTCAAAAGGAGTGAATAATAATAATAATAATAATAATAATAATAATAATAAAATAATAATAATAATCCCAGCCAACTAGTATTGATTAAGAAAAAAAAAGAGAACTTGTCAACTGGTAGATTTTGCAATTCCAGCAGATCACATGGTGAAGATGAAGGAAAACTAAAAGATAGATAAATACCTGGATCTTGCTAGAGAATTGAAAAAGCTGTGGAATATGAGGGTGAAAGTGATACCAATTGTTGATGGTGCACTTGGAACGGTTCTAAAAAGCTTGGAAAAAAGACTTAAGGAACTGGAAATTGGAGAAAGAATTGAGAGCATCTAGACAACAGCATTGCTTCAATCAGTGGCTTGGCAGTTCGGTATTTGTTTCAGTGGCAGGGGAAATTTTTATTTCTCATAGTGCTAATACCACTGGGAAAGGTATGAATTCAGCTATTCTTTTTCCAGCTATGGGTAAATAGAGCTTTAAGCTTGATTAGGAAAACAGTCTAGAAGGAGAACTCGGAATTCAGACCTATTAATATCCACTAAAGAAATTGATTTTATGTCACATCCCATATATATATATATATATATATATATATATATATATATATATATATTATATATATATATTGCCGCTTTAACGTTTCCGGTTCAGTGGCATTAGTTATTTATCCAAGGGTGCTCAATATATTATAAGCATAGAGCTATAATAATAACTACTAATATTACTACTAAGATCAGCTACTACTGTTACTACTATTACATATATATACAACAACAAATATATATATATATATATATATATATATATATATTATGTGTGTGTGTAACACACACACACACATATATATATATTATAATATATCAAAATTTGAAGGCAATACAATGCGTATAAAAAATAAAAACAAAAAGATGTTTTTTGTCTTATCGATTTCAAAGAAACTTTATCATCAGAGACGAAAATCAGAAATGGACGTGCTTAAGTTTTTTTTTTTTTTTGGCGTGGTGATATTTTCTTCTTTTTTTCTTCTTTTTTTTCTCTCTTCTTCTTTTTCTCTTTTCTCCCCCCCCCCTTCTTTATTTTATGAATGAAATGGGCGAATAACTGCAATTTCTCTTTTTTTTTCTAAATATTTTTTTTGAAAACGAATGCTTAAGATCCTACCTTGTATATGTATCTAAAATTATCTGTTTATCATCCGGTCAAAATTGCGACAATGTATTGTGGCAAACATGGCAACAATGTATCCATCCAATTCAAAATGAAAAGTCGGTTATAGAAGATTTTTATGCTTAGCTTTCATTTTCTTTTCTTTCTCTTTCTTTCTTTTTTGTTTTGATTCTTTCTCTTTCTCTAATTTTCCATTTTATTTATTTATTTATTCTTATTTTCAGTTGTAAATAAATAAATAAATAAATAAAAATAAAATGTATTAACTCAACTACATGGACCAGCAAATAAGTGAATAAAAGATTATCTCTAATTATATATTATTAGGATTGGAGGAAGATTTAAGAAAAATATGTATAATGAGTATAATTTTATTTTACTATTTTTTATTTTCTATTTAGATTTTAAATAGATTAGGTATTATATATTAATTATATGTTAAAATATTATATAATAATTAGATATTAGGATTGATGCAAAATTTGAGAAAATTATGTATTATGAATATTTTCTTTCAAATTTCAAATAAATTCAATATTATAAATTAAATATTATAAAAGGCATAGTGGTTTTTTTTTGTTTTGTTTGGGGTCTTTTTGTTTGTTTTTTATTGTTTTTTTTTGTTTTAATCCTTTTATGTAAATAGTTCTATGTTTAATGAGTATTTTCTTTAAAAAATAAAAATTTCTTTTTAAAATTTTTTTATTATTATATATATATTAGTAGATATCTATTATAGATGTATTACATAATTCAAATGCGTTAATTCAAGTGTCCACCTTGGATTTATTTCTTGAGGGAATAAAGTAAAAATATGCAAATAGTTTTTTTTTTCTGGACAACCTACACAAGTTCTGTATGAGAAAATCAATACAATATTTACACCTTACACTACATAAACAAATTAAGGAACATGAACAATTACAACCGGAACATTCCATAACTTCCAGATCCCTATTGAATACTACTTTATCGGCTATCAATCAAGGCTACCACAACTGTGTTGACCACAACAAGAAACGTCTTATAAAAAAATTCACGTGGTTACACAAAAAACAACAACAGCGACATAATAAACACCATGCAGACTTCAACATAAAACATAAGATGTACATATCTGATGATGCAACTTCAACTTCAACACCCCAAGTAACAGACCTAACAAAATCTCTTTCGAATGATGAATTGGAACTACTCAGTCTCGGGCCTAAATTTATTATGTCACAAAAATTGAATAACAAACTACTACTCGATATTGAAACCAATTTCTGCAGAACAGCCTACCAACTCAAATGGTTATCCAAAATCCAAGAAGAACCCAACACAACAACAACAACCACTGTTAACACATTTCCCATCTCCACTCTAGATCTCCCTATACACCCACCTCCAGCCAACAAAGAATTGGACTTTAAATTATCAAGACTCAAGAGATCAATATTCGACATACTGAAAAAACATACAAGGACACCACAAAAAAATTATCTAATACTCAACGACACACTCTATCAACATTGTAAAATAAGGAACTTATATACCTACCCTCCGATAAAGGTAAGGAATTCTGCGTTATCTCCCAGAATACCTATAACCAATTGGCTCTAGAACACCTTAATAATAACAACATTTATTCAGAGGTAAAAAACATTCAATCAACACAAATTTAATCAACAGTACATGGATTAACATATGTAAACATAGAAATATGTATAATAAATACAAGAATAACTTCATCACTAGAAACAGTAAACTACCCATCTTCTACCACCTCATCAAAACTCACAAAACCGGCACAACACTTCAGATCAGACCAATCATTTCCAGCTTGGAAGGACCTCTTTACAAGATATCATGGCTTCTCTCACAAATACTGAAACCTCTACTTTCCATCTTTCCAGGACATGTTCAAAACTCTGATGAAGTCATCCATAAACTACAGCATTTAAATACTGGAGTACTTAAACAAAATAATTACGCATTTAGTTTAGTTGTGATCTCCCTGTACACCACAGTACCTGCACACCCGGCTGTTGATCTCATAACAGAACATATCATCTCTCAAAAACTATACTGTCACAATTTAACTGCAGCGGATATACACCAGCTACTATCCATTATAGTAGACAGCACCTACTTCACATATAACGGACATACATATAAACAAATGTCAGGATTACCCATGGGTTCCTTCATCCCTCTATTTATTCCCTCTTTCCCTCATTCATTCATTCATTCATATCTCTATTTATTCCTTCCTTTATTCCACCCTTCTCTCCTTCCGGAATTCATTCGTTCCCCTTTTTATTCCTTCCTCCATTCTTTCCTTTCTTCATTTTCTTTCTTTCCTTCCTTCCTTCATTTATTCCTCTCTCTATCCCTTCCTTTATTTCTTCCTTCCTCCCCTCATTCATTCTTTACTTCCTTTATACATTTGTTCCCCTCTGTGTTTCTTCCTTTCTTTCTTCATTTATTCCTCTCTTTATTCCTTCCCTCCCTCCCTCCCTCCTTCCTTCCTTCCTTCCTTCCTTCATTAATTGCTCTCTTGATTCCTTCCTTCCTTTCTTCCTTCCTTCCTTCCTTCATTCATTCATTCATTTCTCTGTATTCATTCCTTCCTTCCTTCATTCATTCATTTCTCTCTGTATTCATTCATTCCTTCCTTCCTTCCTTCATTCATTTCTCTCTGTATTCCTTCCTTCATTCATTCATTCCTTCTTTCCTTCCTTCCTTCTTTCCTTCCTTCCTTCTTTCCTTCTTTCCTTCCTTCCTTCTTTCCTTCTTTCCTTCCTTCCTTCATTTCTCTCTGTATTCCTTCCTTCCTTCCTTCCGTCATTCATTCATTTATTTCTCTCTGTATTCATTCCTTCCTTCCTTTCTTCCTTCCTTCATTCATTTATTTCTCTCTGTATTCATTCCTTCCTTCCTTTCTTCCTTCCTTCATTCATTCATTTCTCTCTCTGTATTCATTCATTCCTTCCTTCCTTCCTTCCTTCATTCATTTCTCTCTGTATTCCTTCCTTCATTCATTCATTCCTTCTTTCCTTCCTTCCTTCTTTCCTTCCTTCCTTCTTTCCTTCTTTCCTTCTTTCCTTCATTTCTCTCTGTATTCCTTCCTTCCTTCCTTCCGTCATTCATTCATTTATTCTCTCTGTATTCATCCTTCCTTCTTCCTTTCTTCCTTCCTTCATTCATTTATTTCTCTCTGTATTCATTCCTTCCTTCCTTTCTTCCTTCCTTCCTTCCTTCATTTCTCTCTGTATTCATTCTTCCTTCCTTTCTTCCTTCCTTCATTCATTCATTTCTCTCTGTATTCATTCCTTCCTTCCTTTCTTCCTTCCTTCATTCATTCATTTCTCTCTGTATTCATTTCTTCCTTCCTTCCTTTCTTCCTTCCTTCATTCATTCATTTCTCTCTGTATTCATTCCTTCCTTCCTTTCTTCCTTCCTTCATTCATTCATTTCTCTCTGTATTCATTTCTTCCTTCCTTTCTTCCTTCCTTCCTTCATTCATTTCTCTCTGTATTCATTTCTTCCTTCCTTTCTTCCTTCCTTCCTTCCTTCATTTCTCTCTGTATTCCTTCCTTCCTTCCTTCTTTCCTTCCTTCATTCATTTATTTCTCTCTGTATTCATTTCTTCCTCCCTTTCTTCCTTCCTTCATTCATTTATTTCTCTCTGTATTCATTCCTTCCTTCCTTTCTTCCTTCCTTCATTCATTCATTTCTCTCTGTATTCATTCCTTCCTTCCTTTCTTCCTTCCTTCATTCATTCATTTCTCTCTGTATTCATTTCTTCCTTCCTTTCTTCCTTCCTTCATTCATTTCTCTCTGTATTCATTCCTTCCTTCCTTTCTTTCCTTCATTCATTCATTTCTCTCTGTATTCATTTCTTCCTTCCTTTCTTCCTTCCTTCATTCATTCATTCTCTCTGTATTCATTTCTTCCTTTCTTCCTTCCTTCATTCATTCATTTCTCTCTGTATTCATTCCTTCCTTCCTTTCTTCCTTCCTTCCTTCCTTCATTTCTCTCTATTCCTTCCTTCCTTCCTTTCTTCCTTCCTTCATTCATTTATTTCTCTCTGTATTCATTTCTTCCTTCCTTTCTTCCTTCCTTCATTCATTCATTTCTCTCTGTATTCATTCATTTCTCTCTGTATTCATTTCTTCCTTCCTTCTTCTTCTTCATTCATTCATTTCTCTCTGTATTCATTTCTTCCTTCCTTTCTTCCTTCCTTCATTCATTCATTTCTCTCTGTATTCATTTCTTCCTTCCTTTCTTCCTTCCTTCATTCATTCATTTCTCTCTGTATTCATTCCTTCCTTCTTTCTTCCTTCCTTCTTCCTTCATTTCTCTCTGTATTCATTCCTTCCTTCCTTCCTTCCTTCCTTCATTCATTTATTTCTCTCTGTATTCATTTCTTCCTTCCTTTCTTCCTTCCTTCATTCATTCATTTCTCTCTGTATTCATTCCTTCCTTCCTTTCTTCCTTCCTTCCTTCATTCATTTCTCTCTGTATTAATTTCTTCCTTCCTTTCTTCCTTCCTTCATTCATTCATTTCTCTCTGTATTCATTCCTTCCTTCCTTTCTTCCTTCCTTCATTCATTCATTTCTCTCTGTATTCATTTCTTCCTTCCTTTCTTCCTTCCTTCATTCATTCATTTCTCTCTGTATTCATTTCTTCCTTCCTTTCTTCCTTCCTTCATTCATTCATTTCTCTCTGTATTCATTCCTTCCTTCCTTCCTTTCCTTCCTTCATTCATTCATTTCTCTCTGTATTCATTCCTTCCTTCCTTTCTTCCTTCCTTCATTCATTCATTGATTCATTTCTCTCTTGCTGTTTTCTTATTCATTAAAATATCCATATCTTCTTGATCAACCGAGCATATACTTGAGCATTGTGTTATTAATAATTCGCTTAAGTTATTGGCTAAATTTTAAACGCTGTGCCCTTTTCTATTCATATTGACTTTCAATCGACACTCACTGGACCGAATCATGCATTAATATAACCCTAGGATCGGCAATTTGATATTGGGACAGTTGACACAGTAACTCGAAGCATTTTATAGAATCCATTAATTTTATATACTCAACTATTTAGTGACACTAAAAACAGAGGCGTTCTTCCCTGTCCATACATTGAGATAGTCATCATTTTTTAATTTATGCGGATAATATACTATTCAAGTTCATGAAAAATGATCTCATCGCAAATCCAACCCCAGCTTCTCCTTTATCCTGATCTGACTTGCCTATCCCCTAGAAAAAATCGGAAACCACTACCGACTCCTATATATATTTACCAAACCCCTCCGCACGAGCAGGATGTGACACAAGGTCAATTTCTCAAGCGGAGTTTAACAGGTTTAAATTCTGAGTTTTCCTTCTCCTAGACTGGTTACCTAGCCAAGGTTAAAGAGCCCAGTCTGCCCTACTATTTATCCATAGCTGGAGGGAGAGTAGGATTCATACCTTTCCCAAGGGTATTAGCGCAAAGTGAAATGCAATTACCACATCCAGGATTTGAACTCGGGGCGACGAGTCCATTTCCCATGACTTTAACCATTACACTACGCGCTTCCTACTACCGACTCCTATAAGCTGGCCATGGTGCGTGACGTAACGGATACCGTAGTAGGAAATGGACACGGCAAGACGAGTTCAAATTGTGGGCGAATCTGTTTGCATTTCACATAGCCCTTGTACTCTTGAGAGAGGTATGAATCCAACAATTCTCCCTACGGCTATGAGTAAATAGTAGAATAGACTGGGCTCTTTAACCTTAGTTTGGTAACCAGCATAGAAGAAGGAACACTCCTATTAAACTCCGCTTAAGAAATTGACGTTGTGTCACATCCTGTTCGTATGGAGGGAACCCCTCCATACGAACAGGATTGGACCCACAACAACACTTTATATATATATATATATATATATATATATATATATATATATAGATGTGAGGTATCCAAAATTTGGTAGTAAGGGATGATTCTATATGTAATTTCTAAGACACACTGTATTATTATTGTATGATCCAGTATGTATAAATACAGTGAATCTTTAAATCACTATAGAGAGCTCAATGTATAATAAACCTTTTAGATTATATACAGAGCAATATCTATCTTCGAGTTTTTCCTTCCTTTCAAAGATATATATATATATATATATATATATATATATATATATATATATATATATATGACTAAGTTTTCAAGCCTGGTCAATTTCGTAAACTCCGCTTAAGAAATTGACCACGTGTCACTTCCTACTCATGCGGAGATGTTGGTATATATATATATATATAAACTGAACATAGTTTTGACGGTGGGTTTCCAAGAGTGATGCTTATCAACACCATAGCGATTTAACTTTGCCACTACTGACTCGAAAATAAGTGCACTTTTTTACGAGAAATCTGGGAACTTTTGTTCAAACCTTATATAGTATCATGATTCTGATTATTCTAAAAGACCACAAAACTTTAAAATAAATGATTAATAATAGTCGATTGATTAATTTTACTATTAGTCAAATAGATTCAAGTAATTATTTCTATCTAATAATAATCGTTTGTTTGCACCAATGATAATTGTTTGGGTTTGGAGACAGAGACAAAACGGTTAGCCATATAATAAGCGAATGCAGCAAAATAGTATAAAGAGAGTACAAGACTAGGCACGACCGGGTGGAAAAGGTGATCCACTGGAAATTGTGCAAGAAATTCAATGTTCACCATAAAACTAAATGGTATATGCACAAGACTGAATCTGTCATTGAAGAATGAGACACATAAAATTCTCTAGGATTTCGAGATACAAACGGATCACCAAATCCTGACCAGGAGACCAGACCTAGTATAAAAAAAGAGAACCTGTCATCTCGTAGATTTTGCCGACCACCGAGGGAAAGTGAAAGAAAGCGAAAAGATAAACAAATACTTGGACCTAGCCAGAAAACTGATAAAACTGTGGGGCATGAAGGTGAAGGCCGTACCAATTTTAATTGGTGACCTTGGGACGGCCCTCACAGGTCTGGTAAATAATTTAGGTGAATTGGAAATCAGAGGAAGAATCGAGGCCATCCAGACTACAGCATTGCTGCAATCGGCTAGAATACTCAGAAGAGACATGGAGACCTGAGGAGACTTGCTGTCACCCAGCCTTCAGTGATACACCGGCTACGGCAGGTGTGAAAAACTCGATAATAATAATAATAATAATAATAATAATAATAATAATAATAATAATAATAATAATAATATGGTAAGAAAAACAATTATATGAATACTTCAAACGACAAATTGGGTAAGGTTCTCATGAAAAGACCTGGACATGGTTAAGAAGAGGAATCCTCAAGAGAGAAATCGAGTCACTTATAATTGCTGCCCAAAATAATGCCATAAAAGCGAATTATATCAAAGCAAAAATAGATAAGACACAACAGAACAGAAAATGTAGGATGTTTGGTGACAGAGATGAGGCAATCAAACATGTATTAAGTGAATGCATCGAACTAGCACAACGAGAATGCAAGACTAGGCACGACTGGGTTGGGAAAGAGATCCTCTGGAAATTATGCAAGAGACTAAATTTTGACCATACAATAAAATGGTATATGTATAAGCCAGAATCTGTTCTTGAGAAGGAAACACATAAAGTTATCTGGTAATTTGAGATAAACACGGATTACTTTATCCCAGCAAGAAGACCAGACCTAGTATTGATTAACAAGAAAAAGAGAACTTTTCAACAGGTAGATTTTGCATTTCCAGCAGATCACAGGATGAAGATGAAAGAAAACGAAAATCCGTGGAATATGTGGGTGAAAAGTGATACCAATTGCACTTGGAAGTGTTGCGACGTGCGGAAAACTGGACAGCTGTTTCGACCCATATTAGGTCTCATCAGCAGTATATACCATGACCCCCCTCCCCCGATAGTGATCGAACCAGCGACCACAGAACGCAGAGCCACTCTACCCCTTGGCCACCGGCCCACGCCACACACGAAACTCGCCAAATCAACTTGTCCGCGATAAATGCGCAATTGTATAAACATGTAGTTGCATCCACACCCAACAGAGGACACAGTTACCTCACGACTTCCCAACATGGTGGCAAGGCATCCTCATGCACATGGCCACGACGTGCAAGGAAATATAGATACATAAACATAGAGAGGAATTCAACACACACAAACACACACACACACACACACACACACACACACACACACATATATATATATATATATATATATATATATATATATGATAGGGATACTCATTTTTTCGTCTGCTTTTCATTTTAAAAACGAATTAAAATTAATTAAATCGATTATTTAAGGTAAAATTTTTGTCTAAGTCAAAAAGTATTAACATAATGGGTATCAGTAAAAAAAGAAAAAAAGAAAAATCAAAATAATATTATACATATAATTTATCTTTAATACACTTAAAACGATTTTTTCGGTCAATTTTGATCAAATATATCTTATTATGATCCGTGTTTACAAAATAAATCGAACATTCTCGATTGAAAAAAATTACCAAGAATCAGGGAATTATCCGATTTTAATGAAATTTTCAGTTTTCATTTATCAATAAATTAATTCTATAATGCATCAGTTATTTTATTTCAAAACTTTCTGATTTAATTTGGTATTTGCTATGATAAATTAATATATAAAATTAATTTAAAATATGAGTATCATGACGTTAAGTTTAAAATATCATATTATTAGATTCTAAAAACATATTTTTAATAACTACTTTACTTTAGTATCGATCTCTAATCATTTTTTGTCGAAAACTCTATGGAAAATTTAGCGCCACCCCTTTTAAACATAACAAATATTGATGCATTTTTTTTTTCTTTTATAAGATAATAGCCAATTAAATAATTATCGAAATGAGTAAAAAAAATCTCCAAAAATTCTTTTTTATTTACATTTCATTTTCCGATTTTCGGTACTTATTTTCATCTAGAGTAGCACCCTTAATTTTTTCTTTTATTCACACCTTCGGTCTTTTGTCTTTTTATTTATGCAGAAATTAGTATCAATCATATATAACCTCACCGATATTTTGCACCCCAAAAATAAGGGAGGGTCAAAGTTAAGTGACCTGAAAAAAATCGGAAAGTTTTGAAATAAAATAACTGAAGCATCATAAAATTCATTCATTGGTAAATCTGCATTGAAAATTTTACTAAAATCAGATAATTCTCTGATTTTTTGTATTTTTTTAACGGGGGGGGGGTTATATTGTAAAAGCACGGGTTTTTCAACAATTGGGTATACCTAATATATCATGTTGTTATTTTGTTTCTGATCTTCATTTTTTCAAGCTTATCAAATAACCAGATATTTTCAGTATATATATATATATATATATATATATATATATATATATATATATATATATATATATATATATATATATATATATATATATATATATATATATATATATATATATATATATATATATATATATATATATATATATATATATATATGGTGGACTCTCCTATCGAGAACGATAGATGAGGGTCAGCAGTGAGTGATTTGATACTTCCCATGTTGTTCATGCTGTCAAGAAGGCATTTTATGTTTCCTCCAGTGTGACAGCAGCCCAGCCCTGCTGCGAGCCATGAAGCCACACTGACAAACGAAATGATCCAAGGCAGGAGTTAAATGTTTTTCTTTTAAAGTTAGGCGGAGCCGATCTCTATGCTTCAGTCTATTTTCTTCAAAGCTTTTTAGTTTAGCAAAACAGGCTTTACGCCATTCCTTCCGATCCAATGCTAGATCTTCCCAAGCACTCAGGTCAATATCTAGGCGTTTCAAATTGTCCTTCAATTTGTCCTTGTAGCGTATTTCTTTACTCATATTTTACGTTTAAATTCAATTCTATTAGTTGCGTCTTGATTTTTTTAAACGTTATTTTTTCTTCTCTCTTTTAACATCATTTTCTTACAGTTCACTAAAGCTGGTTAAAAAAAGAAAGAAATATGTTTATTTTCACACATAGCATTAACAAAATGTGTGAAGGATGATAACTAATTAGAACTGAGC